>OZ010788.1:42137201-42737201 GCA_963932465.1 Maratus speciosus | reverse complement strand
ACATTTCAGGGTGTTATTATCTTTAACAAGTAAAACATCAAGAAAAGGCCGTACTTTTCGGTTAGCCGGGCGCCAGTGTTATATTTACATTCATATATACATATATATGTACATATATATATATATATATATGTACACACACACACATAAATATATACATACATATGTATATATATATGTACATATATGTGCATATATATGTAAATATGTATGTAAATATAACACTGGCGCCCGGCTAACCGAAAAGGCAAAGTGGCATTATTTTCCAATTCCAAGGTAAATTTAATATTATTATCTATATTGTTAATTTTTGTGAGGAAATTAAGAAGAGCCTGTTGTCCAAACTGTCAAGTAATAAAAATGTCATCAACTTAACGTAGCATTTCAGGCTTGCTAGCAGGGTTCAAGATGTGACCACTGGAAGAAAAGATTCTTGACAATATCCAACCAAAACCTAACATATGGTTACATTATGGTTATTTTTATTACTTGGGAGTTTGGACAACAGGCTCTTCTTGATTTCCTCACAAAAATTAACAATATAGATAATAAATATATTGACTGTGTTATACCTTTTAAAGCTTCTGCGCCCTCCCCTTCCCCCCCTCTAAATTATAAATTGGCTGCATTTCATTCCTTTATTAATAGAGCATACCTAATTTGTTCAGAAGAGTATATGCAGGATGAGCTTGATAATATTATTCGTATTGCAAATGATCATGGTTTCCCCCTTAATTATATCCAACACATCATTCATAAACATAGCATAATTCATCAAGTTACCCCCGAAACCCAACCTGTATACAAGAAGTTTCCCTATATTCCCACTTTTTTTTGAGCGGTTAAAGTGGTCCCTGTTGAAATTTAACATTCATCTCACCGCTTTGCCCCCTCCTAATCTTTCCGATTTACTATCTACTAAATTAGATCCCATTTCTTCTCCCCCCCCCCCCCCCTGACCAGTTTTCGGGTGTCTATGAGATCCCTATCCTTTTAAGTGATAACCAGAAAATGTATTATATAGGTATGACTAAGCAAAAACATTTTGAGGGATTAAAAGAACATAAAAGGGATATTAGATTTAATAAGTTGACTTCTGCTCTTGCTAGACTTTACACTGATAATAAAATTAAAAGCATTGATTTTGATAGCACTAGTATTATTTTACGTCAATTTAACCCCTACATTGCTTTAATTAGAGAGTCAATTGAGATTTTCATGCATCAGAATGATGTTTGTAACGATAACCTGTCATTTAACATCCCTACTATTTGGTTTAATTTTTTGAAGCATACTTAAACTCCCCCCCCCCCTTCCTCTTTTCAGCTTTAGTTCTATTTCCTTATTTGTCTCTCGACCTTCTTTTTTTTTCCCCTTGGTTTGGGTCTACACTGGCGCCACTAGTAACTTCCCCCCCTCCCTGGTTTTCTCTCTTTTGACCCTATTTCTCTTTTTACATTTTCCCTCCATCCCTCATTGAGTTGCAAGGTGAGCCTTTGTCAGTACATCCTTAGTATCCCTTGAGAAAGGCTAAGTGTTTTGGTTGAAGTTGAAACCATCAGGAAGTTTTTTACATCGTTTTAGTGTTTAAACATCATGCATATTTTAAATGTCATGTAGATTTTAAATGTTTTGTATAGTTCCCAATGTACACTGTTTTAGCAATTGTATAAATATTCTTTCAAATGGATACATTATTTTGTTTTTTAAATGTCATTCTTAACTCTACCTTAATTATTATTCTAGTATTCAAAGAAATGTTAAAAATCTTGTATATTTTTCATTTTTAAACAACCCTTGTTTCGCTAATTCAAAGTTTTGAGTTGTGATGCCTGATGTATTTACTGTAACAGGTGTTTCAGCAGGTACTTACATAGGATGCATAGCAAACTCTTTTTTTTTTACGCTATTTCTTAATAGTAATCTTCAGCTTTCCTAATCGCAGATTCTCTGATTAGATAGGGTAAAGATTATTATTGAGAAAGAGTGATACACAAAAATAAAGATTGTTATACATTGTGTGAAAGATGAAGTTAAAATCCGATAGAATTTCTAGGTCTCTGTATATTTTATTTATATTTCTTTTACGATTTCACATACAGTAGAAGATCTTTATAACGCAATTCTATATAATGCAATTATCCATATAACGCACAACTTCTCAGATGTAAACAATGATTTTTGCAGTTAAAAAGCACCTGCATTTTCACATTGTAAAATATTGCTACTCTCTAGAGGACTAAATTTGATACATTAGTTCAACTTTAGCTTCTAATTTAAGACCTTTCTACTGAAAAAAATGCTATTATTACAATAAACATTTTTGAAAATCTCTAATATAAGGTATTCTTGTGTCAGTTATATTTGGATCATATTTATAAAGTAGATTTAACAATGCCTGACCTATATTATGCAAAAAAATTATAATTTGGATAACTCTTGGTAACAAAGAATGCAGTATAAAGATATTCTAATGTGTTTTGATAGGTTTCAGATATATTTGGCCATGTTTACTAAGTGAATTTAATGATGTGATCCATGTAACGCAAAATTCTATATAACGCACGACCTTGCGTTTTTAGGTTTGCGTTATAAAGATCTTCTACTGTACTTTCTCATAGAAAATCATTAATTTTGGTGTACATATTTTTTAATTATATTGAAATTAGCATATCTCTTTGCTTGTTTGTCACACACACTTTGACTTAATTAAAAACATTCAGATTCTCTCAAAATGATTTAAGCTGCAGGTAAGATGTGAGTTAAAGAATGAAAAAAATCTGTAGATACTACATTAAAAACATGAATACATTCAAATGAGTCATAGTTTTATTACTAAAATAGGTGTAAAAAATATTGTATAAAAACTATGAATAATTTCAATGTATTCATGTGGTGACAGAGTTTGAACTCTGCACTGCAAAGACCAGCACATTCTTTAAATGAGGCTCTGGACGATCCACCCCAAACTCTGAGTCAACGAAAAAACTGCTGAACTTACAGAAACTATTGTGAGAAGACAGAGATGACTGTTGGTTGCTCGTGAGAGCAGACGTGTTGAAACGTCGCTGTTCGACCGAATACCGGGTCACGGACCTGAGTAAGGCAGAATATCGCCACCCAGTTATAATTATCATGTTTAATCTAAATGTAAATACCCCATCTGTAAATACTGCATCCATATATTCAAGAACATTAAAGTTTAAGATTCCCTCAAGAATCTGCCTGGACTAATTACTTCTAGACACCGACCACAGTGTACATTTATTCGTCAAAATCAATGTGCATTAAATTTCTACAGATTGGGGGCTCGACCGGGATATTTACATGCAAAGTGTGGATTTAACTTGTGTGAAAAATTTTCTGATGTTCTGAAAAAGAAAAGAAAAAAGTTGCTTTCATTGAATGTACCGTGAATAGATGGAAAGAGAAAAAAAAAAAGGGAAAATTCTCATGCAGAAGGAAAGATAAAAAGAGTCAAGTCGTTTCTGTCTTGTGCGTCGATAAAGTCCGTTAATGAAGGAAGAAAGTCGGAATTTCAACTGGGTATTTATTTCATCGAAGGATCGAAGTGGAGTGTTCTGTGATGAATCATTTGGAAATACATCATGAATTCTGAGTGCTGATAAAAAAGTGTGACAATATTTTCGAGTCTCTGCGAGAAGAAATATACGTTGACCCAATTTCAGCTTCTTCTTTTCTTGTGATAAAATGGGGAAGTGCGTTTTTTATTTTTCCCCATAAGTGCTTGAATTGTGTTAATAAAAGGTGTACAGTGAGTTTTCTGTTGTGTACGCCAGAAGAAAAAGCATATTTAGTAATTTATGCAGAAGTGGATTTTTTTTTGTTCTGCACTTTTTTTTAATAAAAGAAATAAGGCACTTGCTTAGACGTGTCTGTGAAGAGGAAATATAGGAAGGTGTTTTTTTTTTTTTTTTTTTTTTTTGCTTCCTAAGAAATACGTTTTTTTTTGCTTCTTTGAAAGAAAAAAGTATTAACGATATAATTTTTTTTTATCTTGTTATTTTTTTATGTAAAATGAAAGCAATATATATTCTGTGAGAATATTTAGAGGGAAGCAGGTTTTTATAAAATTGGCATTCAATAATTATTTTTTTTGTGTATTGTTATATTGTGAAGAAAATATATATGTAAGAAAATTATAAAGATTGGACCTATTGATTAGTTTTTGTAATGAATCGTCCCTCAATTTGGATACGGGCCCAATGACTGATAATCACGGGTTTGGCGGGGTAGCCAACTAATCCATTTTATCGTTAAATTAATAGAAACACATGGCCCTTTTTAACTGGTAACCCTAGGAGATGAGCAATTTCAGAGATATACCTCTACGCCACTTGGTATCTGAAGTCTAACCTGTAAGCAGCATGGAAATTGATTGCCACCTTTTTGATTATTTAAATAAAACTTAATAAAGTTAATTTCAGTGAATACTGTCATTTCGTTAAAATGTGACAGTATTATGAGTCGTCTGGATTATACTACCTGCTCAGCGGGAAAACATGAGAAGTAAAGAAAAGAAAAAAAAAAAAAAAGAATTCTTGGTGCTACACGATACGGAATAAGCTCCGATTGAACATTCAAAGAGGCCCCAATTGGGTGCTGGGAAAGTGTTCACCCTGCCCCTTCAAGTAGTGTAAATACAAGAAGTTCGCCTCATCAAAGAATCTGTCAGCAGTGATATGCTTTTAACTCTTCAATTCCATTATAGAAAGTGTCTTCCCATTTCTTCTACTATATTTTGAAGAATATCATCTTAATTAAAATCGATCAAAATGTAGATCATTTTCAACATATTCTGCGTTTTAAAAGTCAAGTATTGCAGCAGTGATATCCGCATTTTGTTTCAACGGTGCAGTGAAAGTTTCACAACATGAAAACTGCAATCTCTAAGTGGAATTCATCTTCTTCAGTTGTGTTGATGATTTTATAGTGATTTTCTTCAGAGCATCTCTTAAAGTAAATTTCATGCAGTGAAAGATAGCATCGTTGCTGTCATTGCTTTTTATTTCATGATAAGTGCGCACTACAGTTCCTTAAACACAGAGATATATATATTTTTTTTTTTCCTTCTCCGTTTTTGCGGAATGTTTTTTCCTTTTATTTTGTGTGTGTCTGTATGGGTTCATGGGGTACCCTAGTGTTATTTATTTTTATATAATATTATTATCCATATTATTTTTTATTTTTATTCTGATTACATAATTTAAGGTAAGTGATTTAATAAGTAGTATATCTCCAGTGATGTTTTCATTTTTGGTATTTATGAAAACCATGGTTTTAAAGCATTGCAATCTTTTGAAAAAAA
This sequence comes from Maratus speciosus, assembly GCA_963932465.1. Lineage (NCBI taxonomy): Eukaryota > Metazoa > Arthropoda > Arachnida > Araneae > Salticidae > Maratus > Maratus speciosus. The sequence goes on along the minus strand of OZ010788.1, from coordinate 42,731,872 downwards.
AAATGATGATTCATGTTTTCTATATTTATTTCTTTAATTATTTTTAACTATTTTATTCTTTTTATCAATTTTATGCACATGCTTATATTATGTTGAGAATGTTTAAACATTTTGACGGATATTAAGAGTGTTATAATATTTAGATTATTAAAAAGTTATCTTAAAATTAATTCAAAATGGAAAATATTAAGAAACAAAAAACTGTTCTCAAAGCAAAAATTACCCGTATAAAAAATATCATAAATCCCAAAATTGATGATCAGACGATAACTCTAGAAGAGTTAGATTTGTATCATGGTCAGGTGCAAGATATTAGTAGAGAATTAAGTAAAAATCAGGAAAACGCCGTTCTTGAGAGCGATACAACAGAAACGGAAGCTATAATTGAGGAATACAATGAAATTGCCCTTAAAGTGGATGCATTAACTATCGCAATAAATACACCACGTAATAAATTAACTAAGAGTTTAAGCATTAACGAGGGTGGTTCAGAGAATAACAATAAAAATACAAGTAATGTTTTTGAAAAAACAGTCAATCTTCCCAAATTTGAATTAAAACCCTTTTACGGAGAAGCTGATCAGTGGCTCTCTTTTAAGGAGATTTTTACCACAACTATAGATCGAAATCCAGATTTGGGAGCCGTTTCTAAATTGCAATATCTCTTAGCTAGTGTAAAGGGTCCTGCCCATAAATTGATTTCCGGATTTCCTCTTTTGGAGGTCAATTATAAAAATGCATGGGACACCCTTTGCGCTCGCTACGATAAGATTAGGCACAAATAGGCAAGTTATACAATTTAAAAAATATGAAAAATTGTTCCACTTCCTCTAAAGCTATTTTCGATATAATAGATACCTGCAATGAATCACTTCGAATTCTAGATTCTTTAAAACTTACTCAAAATGCTTTAGTGGATAACATGATAATTTATACCATAGTTCAAAAATTAAGCGATAATCTCAAAGAGCAATGGGAACTATCCCTTACCCATAATAATATGCCTAATCTCACGGAATTTCTAAAATTTTTAGAGATTCAAGCTAAAAGCTTGTTAACTTTAGAGAACCCAACTAAAACAGATGTAAGAAATATAACTTATGTCAGAGATTCTTCCGATAGATCGAAAGGCCACAAAAATTTAGAAAACAGTAAATGCGGTGTTTGCTTTGATTCGCATGCCACCCACACTTGCAGAAAATTAATAACTATGCCTGTAGACAGCAGATGGAGAACCATCCAATTGAATAAGTTGTGTATAAATTGTTTGCGTAGTGGTCATTTTGCAAGTAAATGTGCATCCAAGATGAGTTGTAAAAATTGCCAACGAAAGCATCATACTTTACTACATAAATATGATGTTCAGGGAAATGCAGGAGCAACAATTTCATCCAACTTAGCAACCCACAGTAATGAGACTCAACCCCAAAACGCCCATGGGTATTCCACTGATCAAGGAATACACATGAATTGTTTATGACGGTTTATTGTGCCCGGGTACCTCAAATGCAAAAATTACGAAAACCGTAGAAACCCAAAAACTTGTCATAATGAGGTTCAAATACCCTTTTTATTGGATAGCGGAAGTACTCTGTCCCTCATTCCAGAAAATCTAGCTACAGCTTTGGATATGACGTCTATTCAAAGTTGCCATCCTCTTAATGTTAACCAAACCCAGGGACAGGTCCAGATTTCCGAAAAAGTTCAAGTACCCCTCCAAATAGGGAATATCAGGCAAAATAGCTCCTTATATCTAGTAAGGTCTTACTTGCCATATGCGATACTGGGAACCCCAGAATTACAAAAATTCCATATCTCGATGGATTTTTCCTCAAATACTCTGACTCAAGATGGAGTCATCATTATGAATGACCAAAACGTTTCCTGTAAAATTTCTCATGAAAGTTCATTCAACCACACCTTAACGTTAACAGGTGATATGAATTGCCAGAAGCCGCTTAGTTTTCCTTCCAAATCAAATCAAGCAAGTCTGTCTCAAGAGGGACATTGTTGCCTTGATACTCAAACTCTCTCGGATTATGATGATATAACTTTTAATCATTATACTACTGAAGAGAACCTACAATTGGAAGGGCTTCTGAGCGACTTCAAAGATATTTTTGCACGCAATCGGTACGACATAGGTAGAGTCAGATGGGAACCCCAGCGAGTAACTCTCACCTCGGAACTTCCTATCTCGCTTAGGCCTTACCGTACATCACCTAAAGATAATGCAGAAATTCAAAAACAAGTACAGGAGTTGCTGGATGCTAAACTCATTAAGGAATCCTGTAGCCCCTATTCCTCTCCCGTGACAATGGCACATAAAAAAGGAGAAGGTAAAACGCGTCTCTGTATTGATTACAGGAAAATCAATGCCATTACGAAGACAGATTCAGAGCCTTTGCCGCGAATAGACTGGCTTTTAGACAGACTTGTCAATGCCAAATATTTTTCCACGCTAGATTTAGCCTCTGGCTACTGGCACGTCCCCCTCCATCCTTCAGACACAGAAAAACTTGCCTTTGTAACCAATCAGGGACTTTACGAGTGGTTGGTCCTCCCATTCGGATACAAAAATGCTCCGGCTCAATTCGCAAGAGCTCTCAGAAGGATCCTAAATAAACATAGGGTCAACTTCGTTACCAATTATTTCGATGACTTTATAGTTTATTCGGACTCCTATGCCGAGCATTTGGTTCACCTTAAAACTATATTCAATATTTGCCGTCAAGAAAATCTAAAACAAAAACTTTCCAAATGTAATTTTGCCAAATCTCAAATTGACTTCCTTGGCTATGAAATTAGTAATGGCCGAATAAAACCAGACAATGCTAATACCGAAACCATTAAAAATTTAATTCCTCCAAAAAATGTTAAAGAATTACAAAGATTCCTCGGATCCATAAACGTATACCATAAATTCATTGACAAGTATGCTAAAATTAGAGCCCCTCTAAATAAATTATTAAAGAAAGACACTCCGTGGGAATGGTCAGAAATCTGTCAGCAATCATTTGAACTACTTAAAAATGCATTAATTTCTAGACCTATTTTGAGATTATTTAATCCTAATCTCCCATGCCATGTTTTTACTGATGCCTCGAAGGAAGCTTTAGGTGCTGTATTGAAACAAATGGATGAAAATGGAGATTTACATCCCATTGCATTCCACTCAAGGCAACTAAGGCCCTACGAGCGAAATTACGCTATCACAGAATTGGAGTGTCTAGCCATAATCGATGCTCTTGACAAATTCCATTATTATCTTCATGGAAAACCTTTCACAATACATACCGATCATGCTGCTTTAGTATGGCTTAAAAAGATAAAACATTTAACCGGTAGATTATTCAGATGGTCACTAAAATTAAGCATGTACGATTATACCATAAAATACAATAAAGGGTCCACAAATTTTGAAGCCGACATGCTCTCAAGAAATCCCATTTTATCAAACGTAAATCCCCACATTCATTTATTAACCTTAGAAGAAATTAAAGAACACCAAGAGTTAGATAATGTAACAGGACCTAAATTTCAAAAATTTAATGACATTTTGGTAATTCACAAAAAGGGTTTTCAAAAAATTGTCGTACCTTTCTCCTTAAGAGAAAAATTATTAATAACAACCCATAATCAATTTGGCCATCCAGGAATTCAAAAAATGCTAAATTTAATTTCACCACAGTACTACTGGAGCAGCATGACACAAGATATTACGCAATTTGTCAAACATTGTGAAGTCTGCCAACTAAACAAGAAATCCCACCAACCTAAATTTGGCCTTCTTGAAGCCTTACCTCCTGCAGAACAACCCTTTGATATAATATCATTAGACACAGTAGGGGGCTTCAATTATTACAATTCAACAAAAAAATACATGCACTTAGCTATTGATCACGCTACTCGTTATGTTTGGGGTTTTACCTCTAAAAATGTTACAACAGAAGTTTATATTAATATTCTAAAACAGATTTTTAGCATTCAACTTCCCAAGAAAATTTTAACGGACAGAAACCCTGCTTTTACAGCGTCTAAACTGCGTAAATGGGTACATAAACATAATGTAAAAAAATTACTTACTTCATCTCACAGGCCCCAGTGTAATGGGAAAAATGAACGCGTAAATCAGTCCATTTGCACTCGACTAAGACTTAAAATCAATGCTACACCTTCAAACATTCCATGGCCCAAAATTCTGGAGGATGTGATTAACGAGTACAATAATACACCGCATTCAGTAACCAAATACCCCCCGGCATACTTAATGTTTGGCCAATTTCCTTATCCACCAGTATTAGGCAATGAAAACTATTACCCTACGGTTGAGGAAGCCAGGAAAGAGGCTTTCCAAAGAACTGGTGAGCACCATTTAAAAAACAAAGTCAGATATGACCTAAAATTTGTGGAAGCACCTTTCAAACCTGGTGATCTCGTAATTGCAGAAGATTTTCATTATCCGAACACCGGGAAGTTAAGCCCGCCTTTTTCTGGTCCATATCAAATTATTGAAAAGTTGTCTAATGTAAGTTTTAAAATAAATAAACCTAACTGGTTGACAAAGAAGGACTATGAAGTAATACATGCCTCCAAACTAAGGTACTTTTTGCCCAACGATCAATTTAAGTTAACACCATCTATGTAAAGCATCAGATATCATATGAACTGTTATTGGATGATATTTGATAGTTGAATTTACATCTTTATGAGTATAGTATAATTGTATTTTGAGAGTCTACACTCTACTGAATGAAGTCAAGACATTTTCATTCAAGTTTGTATTTTATATGTAATGTTGGACTTAGCAATTCTAGAATATATTTCCTATTTTGATTATTTTATTTGGCATATAATATTACCAGTGTCTTGCATTTATTAATATAACTAGTTTTTATCATGTTCAATTGTTTATGGTATTGAAAATTTTAGTGGTATTATTCTTATTATTTGTATTATTTTTATTATTTTTAATATTTTTATTATTGTTGTGATATCACATGTTAACTATACGAAAGAAATAACTCATCTCCAGGCAGCTCGATTAAAAGTAATTCACTTCCAAAATTTTAACATCCCTTTAATAAAGAATGCTTTATACTTTCCAGGCGACCCTCGTGTATGGAAGCCGGCCCATCCCCGGGGACTTGTCTGGAAAGGGGGGAAATTGTAAGAAAATTATAAAGATTGGACCTATTGATTAGTTTTTGTAATGAATCGTCCCTCAATTTGGATACGGGCCCAATGACTAATAATCACGGGTTTGGCGGGGTAGCCAACTAATCCATTTTATCGTTAAATTAATAGAAACACATGGCCCTTTTTAACTGGTAACCCTAGGAGATGAGCAATTTCAGAGATATACCTCTACGCCACTTGGTATCTGAAGTCTAACCTGTAAGCAGCATGGAAATTGATTGCCACCTTTTTGATTATTTAAATAAAACTTAATAAAGTTAATTTCAGTGAATACTGTCATTTCGTTAAAATGTGACATATATATTTATTTTTTTTGTGGAAAAATCTGGTACAAAGTAAGTCTATTTTAGAAAACTGTTAATACAGGGTTCCTACGGGTCAGGGAAAACCTCGAAAACAGGAAAAAGCCAGGGAATTTGAAAATTTAGGCAAAAAGTCAGGGAAATGTCAGGGAATTTTTTAAATATTTGAAAAGGTCAGGGAAAAGTCAGGGAATTTTTGATATACTACTTCCATCGGAATTCCTATTATCATCGTAAATGAAGAAATTTTGAATTAATTATCCATCCAATCAAAAACTTTTATATGAAATTTATGCAAACTATATAACAATATGAAAAATAATTAAAAAATCAGAAATTCATACAGCACATACTTTTTCTAGCATTTATCAAAATTAAAGTCCATTCTGGAGGGTTTTACGACAATATGTAAGCCGAATTTTTACTGAGAAAGGTCAGGGAAATTTTTGAATAAAGTCAGGGAAAACCTGGAAAAGTCAGGAAATTTTTTGTACCAGAATTATGTAGGAACCCTGTAATATTATTATATATATAGATATATTTGATTTATCGGGTGCTTATATAGTATTGATTTATATTAAGATATTTTATTTATGTGTTAATTGGTTAGATATAATTATGGCACACTTAATAAGGTCTAAAAAGATCGATCTGGTTACTGCGGTAATCCTCCAGATGGTGCTAATAAAAATCAACTGACTGATTTAATTTTAAAATCCGAAGGGTATAATGAGGATTTAGTAAAAAATTTACTAGCGGGGATTATAAGCGAAAGGGAAGAGAAAGAAAAATTGTTGCAACAAAAAGAAATCGAAAATCGCGATTTTGAGTTAAGAAAATTACAATTGGAAAAGACACAAAATACCCAATTGCATAATTCAATATCTACAATCGCCGGAAAGGGTTCCGATGTTCTAAAATTGCTAAATAGATATAATAAGGAGGAAGAAATTAACATTTACTTAACCCTTTTCGAACACCAAGCGAAGCGTCTTGGAATAGAAAAAGATGAATGGGTTACATATCTGTTGGCACTGTTACCGCTCAATATTGTTAGTTTAGTAAATCGTGAAAGTGAAGAACTATCCAGTGATTATGACTGTGTAAAGAAAATACTTTTAAGACGTTTCAAACTTACACCAGAGCAATTCAGGCAAAAATTCTTTTTACATAGAAGACAAAATTCAGCGTCGTGGAAAGGTTTCTCATTTGAAATCGCAACTTTTCTGAATGAATGGTTATTGGGATTACACATATCAACGTTCGAAGAGTTAAAAAATATTTTAATCATTGACCAGATTAGGCGAAAATTGTCCCTAGAAATGAAGGAACACTTTTGTGACGAATTGCCAAAAATTACGAGAGTAGAAGATTTGACCAATAAATTGGATGATTTTGAAACAGCCAGAATTAACTTACGGAAAACTGATATTAAGCCCCCGAACACGGAATTTAGAAAACGCCAAGGTAGTGAAAATAGTAGAGCGTTCCATCGAAATGACATTAGTCGCGTACCATATGAGAAAAACTACACGCCTACACCCCAAAAGAATTTAAATACAAAAATCCATTGTTTCAATTGCAATGACCTTTCCCACCGTTTTAGGGATTGCCCCGAAAAAAAGAAAATCCGGTCTGCTGGAAGTGTAAAATTCCTGGCCACAGGTCTGACCAGTGTACAAATAATTCTCCTAAAAATGCAAATGCTGCCGTAAGCAATAACTCAAATCCGGTTGATAAAATAATAAAAAGCGTGGGGATTTTAGGGAAAAATATGGATGCTTTAATTGATACAGGAGGTGACGTCAATATGTGTAGCAACGATACTTATACAGCCCTGGGATACCCTAAATTGCATGAAAATGACTTGGTTTTATCAGGTATTGGTGGTAGCCAAATTACACCCACAGGATTTATGACCGTAAAAATTGAAATAGATGGTTACACAGTGAATGCAGATTTATACGTCGTAAAAAATTTGAGCCATTCTATAATTTTAGGAAATAACTTTTTAAAACAGGTAAATTTCAATATGTCAGAAAAAGGATTGCAAATTACAGGGAAACGAAAATTGAAAGACGTTAGGGTGAATTACGTCACTGTTTTCCCGCAAGAAACAATCATGACAAAAACCAAACGCGTCATCTATGTCACACCCCGATTTCATGCTATGTTGCGGTCAGAAAAGCAAAACAATCCCATGATAAGGAAAACGATTGCAACAGCTGAATTGGTGAGAAAGGAGCAAACTAATCAAAATGAAACAGCTTGCAACTTTAGTGAAAAAATAAACATGCAATTAAGCTCTGATAAAAATTGTTTGTTGGAAAGTGAACAGTGTTCTGTCCCACAGTTAGACTCAGCGAAAACCACAGATATTTATTTAGCTGAGACAGCTAATTCTATTAATTTTCAGGAAGTTGAGCTAAATCACATTACAAACAACACTATTAAGAAAGAGTTAACGGAATTGATCACTAATTATAAGCCAAACAAGGTTAAGGATACAAAGTTAAAAGTAAATATAACATTAACTGATGATATTCCGATTGCGCAACGACCGCGTAGATTAGCATATCCAGAACAGGAATTTGTAGACAAACAAATACAAGAATGGTTGGAAATGGGAATTATAACGGAGAGTAATTCTAATTATGCATCGCCTATTGTGTTAGCGAAAAAAAAAGATAATTCCTGGAGATTGTGTGTTGACTATAGACCCCTCAATAAAAAAATAATTAGAGATAATTTTCCTTTGCCAAGAATAGAGGACGTTTTAGATAACATTGAGGAAATGAAGGTTTTCACTACATTGGATTTAAAAAATGGTTTTTTTTTTCATATAGACGTAGCAGAGGAGAGTAGGAAATATACAGCATTTGTCACGCATAACTCCCAATACGAATATTTAAAGCTTCCATTCGGATTATCGATTGGCCCCCAGAATTTTCAGAGATATATTCAAGCTGTTTTTAAACAGTTAATTAAAGAAAAAGTAATATTAATTTACTTAGACGATGTCATAGTACTTGCGAAGACTGAAGAGGAAGCTCTTTTAAAACTGAAACGCGTCCTAGAAGTTGCATCGGATTACGGACTTGAATTTAATTTTGCTAAATGCCAATTCCTTAAACGGAAAATTGAATTTTTAGGCTATATTATTGAAAACGGAACTACAAGGCCCTCGGAAGCCAAAACTTTGGCAGTAAAGAATTTTCCTGAACCCCGCACCCTTAAACAGTTACACAGTTTTCTAGGTTTAACTTCTTATTTCAGAAAATACATCCCACATTATGCAACTATAGCAAGACCTTTAAGTGATTTATTAAAAGCGGGAAATACATTTAAATTTGGAAACCCCGAAAAACAAGCTTTTGAGACTCTTAAAGAAAAACTAGTTAACCCCCCAGTATTGCATACATTCTAACGAGGCGCTAGACTAGAATTGCACACCGATGCAAGCGCCATAGGTTTTGGTAGTGTCCTACTACAAGAAGATGAAAACAAAAACTTACATCCTATTCATTATATGAGCCGTAAAACTACACATACTCAAGCAAAATATTCGAGTTACTAATTGAAACACTCGCGGTAATAGAATCGGTTGAAAAATTCCGAAACTATTAGGCACGAAATTTAAAATTGTGACAGATTGTTCCGCGTTTCAAAAGACAATGGACAAAAAAGACATTACGCCAAAAGTAGCCAGATGGGCCCTATTCTTACAGGAATTTGATTATGAATTTGCCCACAGATCAGGGTCCCAAATGAAACATGTAGACGCATTAAGTAGAAATACAGTACTAATAGTTACCCGATCGCATGATGAATTAACATTAAAAATAAAGAATGCACAACAAGAAGACAAACACATACAAGTGATAAAATAATTAATTGAAAAAAATGAAAGTTCAGAATATTTTATAAGAAACGACATCGTATACAAATATGAAAATGATAGAGAACTTCTGATGATTCCTACCAATATGCAAAAGAAAATAATATGCGATGTTCATAACAAAGGTCATTACGCAGTGGCTAAAACTGAAATTATTTTAAAAGAAAATTATTTTATACCCCAATTAAGAAAGCAAATTGAAAGTGTCATTGCCAACTGCATAGAGTGTATACTTTGCAATAAAAAGCAAGGAAAAGGAGAAGGTCTGTTAAACCCGATCCCCAAACAAAATATGCCCCTTGAGACCTATCACATAGATCACATTGGTCCCATGCCTTCTACAAATAAAAATTACAATCATATTTTTACTGTTGTGGACGCATTTACTAAATTTGTTTGGCTATACCCCGTTAAAACTACAGCCGTTAAAGAAGTCATCGATAAGTTGACCCAACAACATGATATTTTCGGAAATCCATCGCGAATCATTACCGATAAAGGACCAGCATTCACCTCTGCTGATTTTGAGAAATATTGTAAGGAAGAAAACATAGAGCATATTCCCATAACAACAGGGATACCTAGAGGAAACTGTCAAATAGAGAGAATGCACAGAATTCTTATCCCAATTTTAGCAAAACTTAGCGTAGAAGACCCCACTAAATGGTACAAATTTGTCGCGCACATGCAACATATCATGAATAGTACCGTATCGAGGAGTACAAAATTTACACCTTTTGAACTACTGACAGGAACGAAACTGCGGCAGAAAACTGATTTACAAATCAAAACACTGTTAGATGATGAGGAATTAAATTCGTTCATATCGGAAAGAAATTCGAATAGAGAAATAGCTAAGCAAAACATACTAAAAATACAACAGGAAAACATGAAAACGTATAACAAAAGGCGAAAAAAAGCCAACACATATAAACTCGGTGATTTGGTGGCCATTCAAAAAACACAGTTTGGGACAGGTACCAAACTAAAGCCTAAGTTTCTTGGTCCCTATGAGATTACTGCAGTAAAAAGAAACGATCGCTACAACGTAAGCAAAGTTGGACACCATGAGGGTCCAAATACGACCTCAACGGCTGCAGGTCACATGAAGCCATGGACTTCTACTGTCTAAGACGAAATATTTATGCTTTAAGTGATTTTTGTGTTTTTCACTTTTTTTATAAACTGTGTGTTATTGATATCTTTTTTTTTTATTACTATTATGAATAAACTGTGGAAAAGAACTGCTTCCAACTGACAAGCAGAAAAACTTTATTATTTTTCTAACTCTAAAAATATTGGTCAAGGACTGAAAACTTTTGATCATCAGTATTTAGTGACTGATTTTACTATTATTTTGTTTTATATATTGTTTGTGAATTTTTTTGTGTGTATAATATACGTTCTGGAAAAAGTAGTCCAGTATCAGTCTGGCATGTAAAGTAGATGGGTGACTGGGAGGACCCAGCCCTGTCAGGTAGGCCGAATTGTGGTGACAGAGTTTGAACTCTGCACTGCAAAGACCAGCACATTCTTTAAATGAGGCTCGGGACGATCCACCCCAACCTCTGAGTCAACGAAAAAACTGCTGAACTTACAGAAACTATTGTGGGAAGACAGAGATGACTGTTGGTTGCTCGTGTGAGCAGACGTGTTGAAACGTCGCTGTTTGACCGAATACCGGGTCACGGACCTGAGTAAGGCGGAATATCGCCACCCAGTTATAATTATCATGTTTAATCTAAATGTAAATACCCCATCTGTAAATACCTCATCCATATATTCAAGAACATTAAAGTTTAAGATTCCCTCAAGAATCTGCCTGGACTAATTACTTCTAGACACCGACCACAGTGTACATTTATTCGTCAAAATCAATGTGCATTAAATTTCTACATTCATGTTTTTAATTAACATTTTAAGGTCAATCTGACGTACCTTTACATATAGATTTTTCTATATATTTAAGATATTATATTGTTTCTACTTTTGACCAACTTATTACTAGTTTTTTATCTTTTATTTTTCTTTCTTTCACATAGGAAACATTATTAAAAATATATAAATTTATTTTTCCAGCTGTCAGTTGAGGCTGTTCTCAACTGCTCTGCTCAACAAGCGCAAAATGTTTTGACACATTTACAAATTCATTTTTTAATGGAAAGCCTGACCATGGAAGCGATTTGGAATCGAACTGTGTTTTCCATTTTTTGATACATAAATTACTTATCCAGTTATAAGCGATTTTGATCACGTGACATGGCATTTTTCTCCCCTTATTGACTGGATTTTCTTCTTTCCTTCGGAAGTTCGGTTCAAAATGCCAACTTTGACAGTATTTTCTGAAATATCTATTGCGTTTACAAGAAAGCGGAAAAAACAGTTCCATGACATAGTTTCTGAATAACAACACCTTCCAGTTTCATGCGTTTCCGAGCAAAAATGAATTAAAACTTAGCTCAGAAAGTTGACCCTTTGGATTTGAGAACAGCCTTAAGTAAACATTTCTAATTCTGTGGTGCAGAGGGTCTCTCTCTCTCTCTCTCTCTCTCTCTCTCTCTCTCTCTCTTCCATGTCATTTGTTAAATTAAGAAGCATATTAAACCAGATAATGGGAATTTAACTTATTTCGTGTTTTCAATTATGATGAAGTAAGAATGCATGGGTGTAGCCATGATTTTATTTAAATAGAAACAAAACAACAATAAAAAAAAAGTAATATTTTCATACTTCATTAATTAAGAGTAGTGCAAAGTTGACCTCTATATTGCTTTTATGTGTTTATATTTCATATTTATATTAGTTTTCTGTTTTAATACTTCTTATTTTGTTGCAGAATGTAAGAAATATTAAAATATAAAAAGAAGCTTCTACTATCTTTTTTTTAAATGGTGCATTTGAACAGATTCTTTTTTTCACTAGTTCTAATTTTGAAACATTTGAACATAAAGAGAAACAAAATAAAAAATTTTCTTTCATGGGGGGGGGGGGGGGGGGGGGTTCAGCGAAGCAAAGAATACCAGTAAAAGTTTCCTGTTTTAAACAAATTACTTTTTATCGTCTCCATTTTAAGAAATGCAGCTTTAAGATAGTTTTGAAAGATTATTGCCATTTTAAAAAACATACGCCCTAGACTTTGTTTCACAATCAATTTCAGAAACCTCACTTTGGTGCAGATTTGGGGGGAAAAAATGATAATAATAATCAAACCTCGGCAATAATCAAACCTGTGCATTACATCTGTTCTTTTTCCTTTTATATTTATTCTAAGTGATTTGAGAAAAATAAAAGTTATTATTTTTCACAAAATCATCGGAGATACAGAAAATTCAGTTAATTCAAATTCAAAATCCAGGGGTTGGGAGAGGTGGGGGCAATGGCTTTTCTGTTCTTTCCATTGGTGGTGCCCATGTTTACAATAGTTGGATTCTTTACTAATTTCATTAAATTATTTCACAAAATTAAACTAAGTATCAAAATTTGAGTGTTTAAAATGTTAATGCAGTTTTGTTTTTGTTTTTTTTTTTTTACTTTATAAAAACAAATAAATTTTGTTTTCTATCATTCATGTCCTTTTATTTTCTTTTACAGATCTGAAACAAATTTTTCTTTTAATTTAGCTGAATATTACCAATTGCAGTTAGGTGTGGAAAGAATAAGGTAATTTGATCCATTCATTTATTTGTCTTTATTTATATGACCTTTAAGTTTGTTTTCCTTAATGATTTCTGTGCAGATGATTTATTGCTATTGTTAATTATATTACTTAACATACATAAAAGTTATCTCAATAAGGTTTTCCCTCTTCCACTTCACTTTATATGTCTCCCCTCCCCCCCTCCTCCCCCCCCCCCCACACACACACACAAAATATGTTAAACATTCATCTATTAAAGTATGCTAAAGTTTATAAATAAGATAGTTTACAAGACAGGGAACATTTTGCAAATTCTAAATAAATTGGAGGTGTCTCTTAATGATTTATATAAAACCTTTAATTTTAATCTAGATTATTTATAACTATATGCACTAAAAAAAGTCAAAATATGCACTAAAAACTTTTGAGACATGCAAAAATATTCTCTGAAACTTTTAAAATATGCATAAATATTCACTAAAAACTTTTAAAATATGGAAAAATATGCATTAAAAACTTTTTAAATATACAAAAATATGCATTAAAAACTTTTTAAATATACAAAAATGTGCATTAATAAATTTTCACTTTTTCTATTTTCCACATAAAGACACGCATTTCCACTCTAAAATAATGCATGAGGAAGGGGAATCAATAATTAATAACGGGGAATCAATAATCAATTATTTTCCTTTATCAGGATTAATTTTTGTTACAATATATAATTACAGCAGAACCTCAATTACCCGGAGTAATTGGGACCGACCATTTTTCGGAAAATCGAAATTTTCATATGATCGAGAATGCTTCAATTTTTAAGATTAAGGACAAATATATGCACTATTTCTTATCATGGTAACAAGAGCTTAATAAAAATAAAGCAATAGCGAAATAAAAACAAGAATAAATTACCCGAATTTTAATTTTGAAATTAAGTACCTTTTACATATTTCAAAAGAGTTTGAAACAAAGTTTTGTTTCTTGCATTTTCGATTGCCTTTGCTTTGCAGCTCAATCACAATGTTTTTTAAATACTATTAGTTCACCAGTATCACAGTCTTTCTGTTGCTCCAGCCATGCCAAACCTTTTTCAAAAGCTTCAGAATTGCTAATTTGTCCATTTTCTTCACCCACATCATTGTCCTCTTCTTCGCTTTGATCAGCACATGTTCCTCAGATGCCGTCAGTGATTTCTTTATCGCTCAATATATGAAATCCAGGATAATTTGAGTCACAATTTAGCCAATCGTTAATTCCTGCAATATCACAGCCATCACAACCAGGTATTTTATTAAATACTGATTCCAAACCGGCTGCATCATTCCCTTTTTCATCCATAAAGCTTTCGTTTGTTTCAGTAGCTAAATGTGGAGCAAGTTTTCTCCAACTTCAAATGAACGTATGCTGCTGTAACAATTCCCAAGCTTCACTTATCATGTAGATAGTCTTTTATAGTAAAAAAAAAAAGCTTTAAAAATGTATTTTGCACACAAGGAATCTGATAGTGGAAAAAAAAATAGCTTTAAAAAAGGATTTTGGTTAACCGTGAGTTTTGGTTAAAAGAGTTTCGAATAAAAGAGGTTCTACTGTATATATTTTTCTAAATTACACAGTGAAATTTTGTTTTCGATCACCAACGATGTTTTTTAGCAAGCAAAACGTTCTTTCAACATGTACTGATGTAATAAGGCATTATTTATTAAATTTTGCATTAGATGATGCAACTTTTTCTAGTATGTCATCTCCATTCCCATTAATGAAACTATTTATCTGTTTAAGCTTCTAAAACCCTGAATTTTTATTTAACACTTTAAGTTTTCTTTCACTTTTTTGTTCTATTTCTCATGGGACTAATGATATATGATCTCTGACTTTTTCTATTTCTGTAACTGTATCATTGAGAGAAATACTATTAAGCATTTCTAATTTTCATAACGTCTCGGGTAACCAGAAAAAATTATTTTTACTCACAGATAATATTTTTTAAACATTATTGTCAGATAAAATATCCTTAGCAATCGAAGAGTCTAAATTCTCAAATGTTTTAACCCTATTGTTCCCACAAAATAATTCTGCAAGAATCCAGGTTTCCCATCTTTTTAATACTGGTTCTGGTGGTAGCAGAATGTCTGGATACATTTTCTTATTAATTTTTCTCACATTGATACTTTTAGAGAGATTTTCTTAATGTTTGCAATGCTTTGATAGGTCATTTTTACTACTCTTTTTGGATATGTGACTAGTAGTTTTTAAGTGTTCATCAACTTGAAACTTCTTTTCTCAAGGTATATATATATATATTTCACATATTAAACACTGTTTTACTTCACTATCAGATATAAATTCTTCTTTGTGCCCTTTTTATCCATGTCTGTTTATCTGATTTTATTTTAGGCATTTTTCTACATTGTAGTTTTTTTTATTATCAACAATTACTTCATTAGCTAATTTTTTATATTAAATCATCAAAGTGAGATAATGAATGAACGTCTTTCAAGTATAAAGTAGATTCCTTACTTCCTATCCCCTCTATATTTCCAACTCAGAAGCATTTAAACATTTGAAAGAATGGTGCCAAATATCTTCCAATAAAACAATTATTTCTTGTCTCCATGCCAGTTTCACAATCATACATTAAATGACTTCCTGTGTGGGAATTTATAAGGATTTGGGCAAAGCATAAATTTATTTTTTTTTTTTCTTTGCCAACAGAAAAATATTCTAAATACGCACTTTTGAGGAATTTAAAAAATATTTATGCACTTATAGAAATATACTTATATGCATTTATAGAAAATATAACTAAAATGTGCAATTACATGTAATCCAGACTCTATTTATAACTATATTCTGCATTTTGCTGCTTGTTATTAAAATTTGCAACATTCTGTGTGCGACTTAGGTTATTATTTTGTTTCTTCAATTGTTGATTAAAAAATGTTTTATGCATAATTTACAGATTAGTTGCTCTTGAAATATTTTAATGAAACTATTTACTTTGAACATAACCTACAAAATTATCTTAAATTAAGTATTCAGATCATTGTCATATCATTTAAATTATTAAAATGTATTGTTCTCAAAAGTACTAATGCTAAATGATTTTTTTATATTATTATTATTAATAATATGTCATTTCTATTTAAAATGTATATATTATACTTTTTTAATGTTAAAATAAGCAATATGATAAAGAAGTGTTACATTTTTTAAATTATTTTTATTGGAACTGAATTTAATCCTATCTTTAAAACAAATGTAGAAGTTTGAAATATTATTTGAGACTCCAACATGTATTTATTTTTTTGTTACATACTAAGTTTTTTAGGATTACACCATATCTTATACAGATTTTAAGAAAATGAACACTAAATGCAATTCAATTTGAAATATCAGAGACCTTACCTAATTGTTTTGTTCAGTGTTGATGAAGTAAGTATAAATTTATAATAACACTAAAATGATAATATGGTATATTTGCATAGAGTTCCTGAAGTAATATTTCAGCCAACTATAATTGGAGTGGAGCAAGCTGGAATGGGTGAAGTTATTGAAACTGTTCTTGCCAGATATAATGCTAATGACCAACAAAAGTTAGCAGAGGTATTATCTTTTGGATTTACATGTTTTTATTAGTATGTTTAGCAGTATTTAAATATATAGATTTTACACCTTATGTTATTTTGAGTAAAGAAACTCTTGTAATTTTCGATAGACATCATGAAGTATAAAAAATCTTTTTGTATTTTATTGTAGAATATATTTGTCACTGGTGGTGGGGCTATGATCCCTGGTATCAAGGAAAGAGTAGAAGCTGAAGTACTTGCTATGCGTCCTTTTGAATCTAAATTTAATGTGCAACTTGCAGGTTTGTTGAATCACTATGTCATTTTAAATATTTAATTATAAAGTAAATTTTTTAAAAGTTCAAATTTATTCTTTAATGAGAAAATTTTCTCCATCTTGTTATGAGTAAGATCAAATTGTTTCTAAAAACTATCTTATCTATATGAATTGATATTTTTTCAACTGACAAGGGGACCAGCAAACATAATATACACAAATTTTCATGAATTTAAAGTGTGTTGTAGGGGTTACCCCTCTAATTATTCTGCTGAAATATTTTCTTCTTTCTAATGGGCCTTAGTTTTTGAGAAGTTGGTGGTCAAAGTTTAGCATATGCTTCAAATACCCATTAGTTTGAACAATGTACGTGAACTTCGTAGTGTGGCGGTAGCATGCGCGATTACTGTGCAGGAAATTGTTGGTTCAATCCCACCTTGAGGTTTTATTCTTTTTAAATTCATTTCATTTTTTTTTTCACTTGAGCTTTTTGATATTTTCTTATTAAATTACATTTACATTTTCGAATTTTTCATGAAAAAATTTTTCTGCAATTTTTAAACTAATATTTTTATTGGCAAAACTACAAACTAATTTCTGTCTAGCACTTTTTTTAATTTATTATTATTTACTTTTTATATTTTAAGCACAATTCTGAAATTATGCTTCATTTTCCTTTCCTTTTTTTTTTTGTTGTTTTTTTGTTTTTAGGGAACTATAAATGAAAATGTATCAATTTTCGTATAACTTATACAAAATATTTTTCATGTGCAATCTCTGAAACATATTTATTTATAATTAGATAATTTCAATTGCATACAGTAAAACCAGTGTAAGTTGACCACTTGCGGTGCGGCACTTCAGTGGTCAACTTATAAAAGGTAATGATAAATTTACTTTTTTTATGTAATATTCATACCATATAATTTTTTACCACAAAAATTTTATTTATTGACAGTGCTTTAAAATAATATTGTATTACCATGCATATTTCTAACACCTCATAAAAAAAAAAAGATTAACTACATGAATTAACAGTTTTGCATAAATTTTAAAATCAATTAGTACTATTACTACTATTTATTTAAAAAAAACAGTCAATCAATATACATCAAATTAGTGATTCTTCAAACTATACTAGTTATTACACATAATTTATAAAAAACATAAAAAAAATATTTCTGCTTACCAACTAGCACCTGGGGTTATTGAAAAAAGGGAAGGAATGATAAGAAAATGGGAAATAAAAGAAAAAAATCTAGAATCAAAGAATGGAGGGGGAAGAGTTGAAAAGCCAAATCCACAAGGGCAACAATGTAAGAATAGATAATCCTTGAATTATTTACCTACACCTATCACTGCTAAAAGCATTTCCCAGGTTAATAACTATTTCACCCTTTTAGAAATTCTAGTTAAAAAGAAAGAAAAATAAAAAAATTCATGGAAAGTTACTTTTTTTAAATTTGTGATTTGTTAGCTTTTTGGATGGTCAAGTTATAAAGGGTTTTGATGCACATTTTACATTAGTTCTAGTCAAATTTGAATAATTTCAGTGGTCAAGATACAAGATAGACAGGTGGTCAGTTTACAAAGGGTTTGTCTTATAGTTTTGTATAGGATAAATTTGGTTCCTGATAACAGAGGTCGACATAGGTCAACTGTACAGGTTTTACTGTATCTTCAAAAAAGTAATAAAATGATAAAGCAGTAATGCTTATATGTAAGTTTTTAGAAGTAAAAAAAAAAAATGTTTATGTCTTCTAAATACATTTATATCTCAAGTTCAAATTCAACGTCATTTTTCATTTGCACATATAAAAAATTACTGATTATATTTAAAAATATTTTTTTCATTCTAACAAATAAAAACATTGTCTATGTGTTACATAAAAAAGCATTTAGAAAATTAAAAATTGTCTGTAAATGAGATAAAATTTTCGATACATATAAAATAAATATATATTTTTAAAATTAACTGCTGTATGTTATAAAAATTTCTTTTTATTGATCTCGTTTAGCTTATTTTGCAAACAAATAGAAGAATTGAAGTAATGCTACATATGCTATATGAACTTTTAATATATATTTATCACATATCAAGTATTTAAAGACTATAAATTGTTATTTTTTACAAGCTTTAAAAAGATAAGATTGCTAGATATAAATTAGTTTTGATTTTTGTAGTCAGAATATTAGTTTAAAAATTTCCGAAAAAATATTAATTTTAATGAGAAATTCATAGGCGTGAATTTAATTTTTTTAAGAAAATATAAAAAATGTAGAGCAAAAAAAATGTAAAATTAATTACCATATCTTCCGGGAATAATGCTGCGGTGTTAAACTAGATTTTTCTGGTTTGAAATCAAAAGTGCGGCTAATAACTAGGTGTGGCTTGTAAATAGTACCAAATTTACTGCCGATCTTTATTTAAAAATTTCAAAATCTGGAAACAAAAAAAATCATGATCTCTTATGTTGTACTTCTGAAAAGAAAAAACAATGTCTCGCACGGCAGAAAGGTATCAGCGTGTTTACAAAATGAAACGATGCAATTTTCATGAGCAAAAGATTGCACTTTGTCCGGGCATCGCATCCAATTACAATGGTTCTCCTCAAGTTCACCTAGCGTCTTGCATGCCATATAAGAAATAACTCCTCCCATTTTCTCCTTCGCTTTGTCTTCATCAGCATCGATAAAGCTATGGGAAAATTATTTTATTCTATGTTCGTAATTACTTTCAGCATTAAAAAATATGTATATTCACATTTGGCAACAGCTCGATCAATCTTAAACACAATTGAGCATGCAAGCCCGATCGTAAGATCCGAGATCCGATCTGCTGGCTCGCTTTTTTGATAATGACACGAATGATGCAGATGATTTCATAGACACTGATCAAAGTTTCTCACCTGAAATTAAAAAATTATTTCACAGTGACAGTGAGGACGAAGATTTTGATGGATTTTCAAATGTATAACATTATTTTTATAATCTATTCTTTTATAATGTCATATCAATCATAATCATCATTTGTTCTACCAATTTTATTTTAATATCCTTGACGTTTTACTTACTCGTTCAGAACATAATCTCCATACTACAGTATACAGGAAACCAAATGCAAATTCTTACATAATCTCCAAACACTCAAGGACCCCTTTTCCATATAAAATAGCTGCAATAAATACATATATCCATAGAGCACTAAACGTATGTTCAACAGAAGACCTCCTAGAAACCGAAATGAATAAAATCAAATCAATAGCTAAGGATGCAGGATATACCACTAAAACGATACAAAAATGAGTTGAAAAAGTGAAAAAAAGGTACAATAGAATAGAACCACCCCAGAAAGTTATAAAATTTACAAATTCAATCCCTTTCATAAAAGGTGTTTCGTTAAAAATAAAAAGAGAATTTAAAAAACTAGGAATAAATACCCCTATCACCCCTGACCTGCCAATATTTAAATTAATTAGAACAGACATTGAGAAAATTTCACACCTACAGACATCTGGAATATATAAAATTAATTTAAAAAACAATGAAGGAAAAGATATGTCATATATAGGAATGACAAAAAGAAAGCTAGAAGACAGGATTAAAGAACATCAACGGATATACGACTTAATAAATCATCTACGGCCATAGCAAGACTCAATAGTAAATCCCCCATCACAATAGATTTTAAAAATGTTGAGAAATTAGCAAAATACAATAGTTTAAATTATGCATTAACAAGAGAAGCCATTGAAATCATCTCATCAAAATCAGAAACCTGCAATGATCAACTGCACGCAGTTATAGACAATAGATGGCGACACATTTTGAAAATAGGGATAAATAACAGGGAAAATTTAGAAAGCAAGGATTAGCGAGAGAGTGAGACGTAAAACATCAATAACTGAAGATGCCTCGGTGAAAAAAAAAGGTGAAAATATTTTTTAAACTATCTTGAATGTTTGTGTTAAAGTATATATATGTTTTAAAACTTTTGACATGTACGCTATTTTTTGGCTGTATGATAAACTATGAAATCTTAGTGTGTTTTTAATATCTGAAAATAAAATTGGTAGAACAAATGATGATTATGTATAACATTAATTATTCGGTGCTACTGTGTTATTTTTTCCCATTTGTTAAAATAAAAAACGTAGATAGTTGAATTAATTAAAAGATAAATTATTTATATAAGTTCAAAATGTTTAATTTTATGTCCACCAATTAATAATTTTAATTAATTGCACTTGGTATGTTTTTTATAACATATGTGACATTATACACAGTGTGGCGATATACCCAATGCAGCGTTATACTGGGTGCGGCGTTAAACTAGTTTTTTATTAAGTAACTGTAGCATTATACTCGGTGCGGCGTTATTCTCAGAAAATACGGCAGAAAGAAAAAAAAGCTTCAAGGTGGGATCGAACCCACAATCACTTGGACAATAAGGGGGCATGCCACCTCCGTGTTACGAATTTCATATACATTGTTCAAATTAATGGGTATTTGAAACGAATACCTACTGGACTTTCACCCCCTCCCCCCCAATTTCTCAAAAATTAAGGTATGATCCCTACGACATACTTTAAAGTCCTCAAAATATGTGCACATCATGTTTGGTGGTCCCCTTGTGAGTGAAAAAGTGTCTAGATCCGGAGTGAAATGTATCTTTATCAATCAATATGATTGAGTTTTTTAAATAATACAGTGTATCTTAGCTATATGTGTGAACTTTCTCATCATAAGTGTATTTCCTAATAATTTTATATTTACTGATGCGTTAAAAAATTTTTGTTATAAATTTGTGAATATTTTAAAAAATGATCTAAACATTACATTGTCTCATACAGAAGGAAAAACAGTTGATTGATTATGATTTTATTAATTCAGATCATAGAAAAAATAACTCAGACTAGAATCAATAATTATTCCCATAACAGAAAAAAAAGTCAAATGAGGCAAAAGTTTTAGCTTTCACTTAGCTGTAGTTTTTTTTAACTTAATTAAGAAAGTAAGGTAATTGATTTTTTTAAACCGAAATACTGCAAAATTTCAGAGAGGTAAATTTCCTAGTGTTGGTTTCCAAAAAACCTCTTTTACTGCCAAAAACTGTTATTCTCACAATGCTCGTGATCTCATGGCCTAGAGCTTTTATTTATTTTTTATTTTTCTTTACATTTTCCAGCATAGTTGAAAAGCATTTATGATTTCGGCTTGTCTGTATCTCTCTCTGTGCTCTAACTTGTGTAAATGTACTCTGATTAGTATGTAATTGATATATGTTATTGAGATTTACTATGGCATGTTTGGTATTGAAAATAAAGTGTGCAGTATTTATAGCTCATTTACAAGGACATTCAAAAAACTTCCGTTACATTATGGTCGGTATGGAAAAATTGTTTGTAATGTATTTTAAGTCTGTTACACTATTTCAAACATATTGAAATTGGCATACATCAACTAGGTGCACTACAAAATTTTTACTGCAGAATAGGGTTTATATAGTATTTATCGTTCATTTACAGAGACACTCAAAAGAATTCGGTTACAACATTGTCTATGAGCGATAATTGCTTCAAGTACAATTTCAGTTGTAGTACACATTTTTAAATTTAACTATTTTTTCATATTATATCATTTGCATGTGTGTATAAATTCTATAGATCATATACATGAGCACAAAATAATTGAAGTACATTTCCATTTATTGATGGAAATTGCTGAAGGACAATTTTCAATTATGTAATGAGTTTTCTAGCTGAACTAAATTTTAGCATGCTATGTTGTACATATACATATCTATAGATCGTATACAGTGTGACCTTAAAAATCCAGCAACTTCAAAAATCCGGCATCAAAGTCACCTCCCCTTCCTCTTTTTTTTACACTTCCAACTTACGACATTAAGAAAAATAGCCATTGTTTATGTATTTAAAAAATGAACATTTAGCGGACAGCAAGATCACTGATGCTGTGTTAAATGGAACCACAGATAATGCTACTCACAGCTCAGAGGACGAGGTCGAGGAACCATCAGAAGAAAAGGTGTCAATGGAAACGTGCAGAAATTTGACTATAATAATATCTTTTTTTAGAGAAAAAAAGACTGTCGCTCCAAAATTGATATTCTTCACTTGCGTAAAATACAAGAAAAACTCGTTAAAAAACAACCAAAAATAATTGAAGCAAATAAAATTGACATTGATATTTTGGAAATTACATTAGGAAAAATGACTTCACCATTTATTAGATTTTATTTATTTTGCAACATAGAAAATATCAATTAAGTTTATTATTATTATTATTTAATTTTGTCTTATTCTCACTTGGTTATGAATTAAATTATAACTAAAGGCACCATTAAGAATATCGGAAGTTAGGGATGCACCAAATAGTGATTTTGGCTGAATATCGAATATTCGACCCACAAGTAATCCAAATACCTAATATTCGGCTGGTCGACTACTTTTGTATTTCAAGGTTTAAAAGTATTAAAATGTTAAATTTTAAAGCAATTTTACATAATGTTTAAAACAGAATTTTATATTTTGATAAACAAGAGCTTTTTACAAGTAAAATTTATACTGAAAAAAATCTGCTTTGAGTTATTTAAGAAGAGGATAGGTATAAAACCTTTTTAATTAATAAAATTTTAAATTTCATGGCTTCTTCTGTGACTTAAAACAAAGGAATAAAAATTTCTTAAATTCTAAAACAAATATTTTAAAATCAAAGAGAAATTGTGAAAAAATTGAAAGAAAAACTTTATAGGATCATGTACTCAGTGATGTCGCTGTACTTGAAAAATCCTGGGTCCTGGGGACCCAGGATTTCCAAAAATCTGGGTCCCTAAAATCTGGGGTACAAAAGCGGGTCCCCATCAATAATAATTCATATTTTAAAGGAATAAATGAAACTTGTTTATTTAGAAAAGATAAAATAAATGCATTAATTATTGTTTTAATAATAATTAAATAATGAATTAAAACCAGTATTATTTGCACTCAAATAAGATATTTTTAAAAAATATGAAGAGAAATTTTCTTTACTTTTTTAAAAATAAAAATGCAAGATACAATTTTAATTGTAAAATAATGCTTATTTGAGAGTAGAAGATACCAAGTTCCACTAACAAGTATCACTAATGTTCGCATTTCTTTTTAAAAGGAGCAAGACAGGTTTATTGAAAAAGATATTTTTGCTGAAAAAAAGAATACTTATGTTAAGTAAAGGGGTATTTTTTGTTGAATGAATGGGTGCTTTCATTACACTTCCCATTGAATTATTTGTCAGCATAGATCTGTGTTGGAATCAGACATTATCCTTGGAAGGGAAATTCACATCTAAATCTTATGCTATAATGCGAGCAAAAATTGTGTGTGTATGTATGTGTGTGTGTGTATGTATGTAAATTTTATCTTAAAAACGGCTCTAACGATTTTGACGAAATTTTGTATTTTACCATTTTCGGGCATGATAAGACCATTGGGCTAGGTCACATGTTCGAGAAACTTTGATTAGTGGGTCATTTTTGGGTCACTATGGGTCAAGCCAATTTTATCTAAAAAACGGCTCCAACGATTTTCACTAAACTCTATATTCTAGTTTTGGATTATGAGAAAACTATTGGGCTAAGTCGCATGTTCAAGAAAATTAGATTAGTGGGTCATTTTTGGGTCACCGTAGGTCAAGCTAAGTTTATCTATATAACTTCTTTAACGATTTTGACGAAATTTTGCACCCTACTGTTTTCGGGCATGAAAAGACTATTGGGATGGGTCTCGTGTTCAAGAAAATTCCATTAGTGGGTCATAATGGGTCAGGGTCAAGTTAATTATATCTAGAGAACAGCTCAATCGATTTTGACTACATTTTGTATCTAGCCATTTTCGGGCACGAAAAGATCATTGAAATGGGTCTCGTGTTCGAGAAAATTCGATTAGTGGGTCATTTTGGGTCATAATGGGTCAGGGTCAAACTAATTATATCTAGAGAACGGCTCAATCGATTTTGACGAAATTTTGTATTTTACCATTTTCGAGCATGATAAAACCATTGGGCTAGGTCACGTGTTCGAGAAAATTCGATTAGTGGGTCATTTTGGGTCGTAATGGGTCAAGGTCAAGCTAATTATATTTAAAAAACAGCTCAATCGATTTTGACCAAATTTCAAATCCAACCGTTTTTCGACACGAAGAAACTATTGGGCTAGGTCACATGCTCGAGAAACTTCGATTAGCGGGTCATTTTCGAGTCATTATGGGTCAAGCCAATTTTATCTAAAAAACGGCCCTAACAATTTTCACTAAACTCTATATTCTACAGTTTTGAATTACGAGAAAACTATTGGGCTAAGTCACGTGTTCGAGAAAATTCGATTAGTGGGTCATTTTTGGGTCACCGTGGATCAAGCTAAGTTTATCTAGATAACTTCTTTAACGATTTTGACGAAATTTTGCACCCTACTGTTTTCGGGCATGAAAAGACCATTGGGGTGGGTCTCGTGTTCGAGAAAATTTTATTAGGGGGTCATTTTGGGTCATAATGGGTCAGGGTCAAGTTAAATATATCTGGAGAACGGCTCAATCGATTTTGATTAAAATTTGTATCTAACCATTTTCGGGCACTAAAAGACCATTGGGATGGGTCTCGTGTTTTAGTAAATTCAATTAGTGGATCATTTTGGGTCATAATGGGTCAGGGTCAAGCTAATTATATCTAAAGAACGGCTCAATCGATTTTAACTAAATTTTGTATCTAACCATTTTCAGGCACGAAAAGACCATTGGGATGGGTCACGTGTTCGAGAAAATTCGATTAGTGGGTCATTTTTGGGTCACGGTGAGTCAAGCTATTTTTATCTAAAAAACGGTTCTAACTATTTTCACTAAACTCTATATTCTACAGTTTTGGATTACGAGAAGACCATTGAGATAAGTCACATGTTCGAGGAAATTCGATTAGTGGGTCATTTTGGGGTCACAGTGGGTCAAGCTAAGTTTATCCAGATAACGGCTCTAACGATTTTGACGAAATTTCGCCCTACTATTTTCGGGCACGAAAAGACAATTTGGATTCGTCACATCAATCAATCGTCGTCAATCAATGGGTCATTTTGGGTCCTAATGGATCACGATTAAGCTAACTGTATCTAAAAAACCGCTCAAAAGATTTTGACAAAACTTTGTACTACACCGTTTCTGAACAAGATAAAACCATTGGGCTGGGTCGCATGCTCAAGAAAATTCTATTAGTGGGTCATTTTGGTGATAATGGGTCGGGGTCAAGCTAACGGCATCTCAAAAAGGTTCAAACAATTTTGGAAATTTTTTTTTTTTTGTTATACCGTTTCACAGTACAAAAAGACCATTGAAATAGCTCACATCTGTCGATGAATTTCGGTTAGTGGTTTTTTGAATCGACGTAGATCAAGCTTATTTTACCTAGAAAATGACTAACGATTTTCACTAAATTTTGTATTCCATCGTTTTCAGGCTCGAGAAATGCATTGTGATAGGTCGCATGTTCAAAAAAATTCGATTAATGGGTCATTTTGGGTCACTATGTTTTATGGTCTAGCTAATTGCATCTAAAATAGCAAGAATGATTCAGTGGGAAAAATATATCGAGATAAACAGAAAGCTAATTTTGACCGAGCTTAGCTCGGTCATTCCTGCTAGTTATTAATAAGCATCAAATCCTAAATCTTCCGAAGGTGGGAGGCATTTCAATGCAGTAAGAAGGAGGGGGGGATTTTTCACAGGTCCACCTCCTGTATACATTGACTAAATCTTTACTGGAAAATGCTAGTTAAAGCATGTTTTTTTTCATCCCTAAAAAAAAAAATTGTCAAGTATTTTTGTAGATATTTGTCAAAGTGTCTAAATTCTGGTGTGTATTGGATATGCTGTGTATTTTTTTTATTTAGATTTTTAAATATATTTACTGTTTAATAAAAAGTGGCAATTTTTAAAAAGTAAACTTTTTTATATATCTTGTAAATAACATAATTCAAAAGGTTTTATAAAACTTTACTCAAAGTAACTGGTTTCTGAGTTTTTTGTATTTTAAAATCTAGTGGAACTGTACTAAAATAATATTTAAATATTTCTCATGATTGGTATCTGATTATATGAAAAACTGCACATATAGTAATAAAAAGTAATGATTCTTTTTAATTTAAACTATATTACATTGTTTTGAATCTTATCATTTCCACTAATTGCTATTATTGCATATAAATTTTAATTTTTCAAAAAAGAAATAGCACATAGATGTGTATTTTCTAAGTTAATGTTTTCATGTGTGACACTGAGCATAAATGGAAAAGAAAGAAAAAGCATCAGAATGTAGCTATCATAAAATTTTGAATGTACAGTCGGACCTCGTTTTCCCCACACCCGGTTTTCACGTCACTCTGCTTATCACGTCAGTTTTCAAAGTCCCGATTTTCTGTATATGATTTTAATGTAAATAAACTCCGGATTTTACGTCGTTGAATAATTTTCAACTCAGGATATCCCGACGGTTTAGGAAAATTGTTAATTTTTCATAATATGTTTTATAAGCACAGCAATTAGTGGTAAGAAATGTCTTAGCCAAACTTTTCACAAAAGTGTCTAAATTACACATTGCGATAAATGAGTAATTATACTTGAATTCTTTATTTAAATAAATAAATCCACACACTATGAATGAACCACTTAAGCTCCAGATAGACGTATTAGTCTACTTGCAGTCATTTTGTTCTGGTCAGGCTTTCTTGTGACTACACAGCGTTTTTCATCGGATTAAAACCAGAGCATTGCATTGCATTGAAATGATCAGAAACTATCTAACATCCATTTCTGAAACAGCAAATATTGATTACAATTCATTGCATAATAATGCAAAAATAATTGTTGTAAGCACATCTAGGGATAAGGAAACCTTAATTAATCAATATTTCATGTAACAATAAAAAAAAAACAGTCATCATAAATCTGATTTTTATTCTTTTCAATTTTGTTTTTGTGTTTATTTTGTTTAATAATAATGTTTTATTGCTGAACAGTTATGAATTTAAAATTGTCTTAAATGAATTAAAAATACAGCTTTCTACAAACATATTTTTCTCCAACTCGGGTTACTGCGACACTCCACTTATGACGACACTTTTTTCTGGAGATTAAACTGTCAGGATAATGAGGTTCGACTGTATTATATTTATGAATGAAATTTCTATTGACAATAAGCTAAAAGATGCTGCAAGTGTTTCATGTTTCCATTATCTAAATCTAATGAGACAGATACATGCTTTTAAATACTTTAGAAATTGCTAGAATATCGTGTGCTGTTGTTCTTGTTGAAGCTGTCATGTTATATAAACTTTTTTAAAACTAAGTTTTTACCTTTGTGATTAAATTGAAAGATAAATAAATAAATAAATAAGCTTTTTTTTTACCATTAAGCTTATAATATTACTAATATATTCTTATATTTATTTCACTTTGCAATGCATATTCAAATGTGTTAATACTTGCTATAACGCTAACAAGTATTTCATAAAAATATGAAAGAATGTTTTTAATGTGTTTAACTAGAAAATCTCATATCAGTAAAAAACAGGAATTTTCCTTATCTTGTATTTTCTTTCCTAATTAATGAAAAACTATGTGTTTTGCATTTTCCACTTAGATTTTTGCCACTAAAATCACATTATAAGTAAGGATCATGCAACGCTTTACTGAAAATTAAAAAAAAAAAATTCCTTAAGTAGTTTTCAATATTTTGAAATAATTACTTATGCTAAAATCCAGGTTATAGCACAATGAATAGATTTACAATAGAGTTAACATCTTCATCTTCTTTCTGCATCATGTACATAAAAGCTATTTATTTCAATAAAGGAACATAATTCAATTATTTATTTGAATTTGAATTATCGTCACTAAAAATAATTAATATTATTCTAGACGTGATATCACTCTTCCCATTAATTTTCTGATTAATGAGTAGAATAAATAATCACCTAAAATCAACTGCTTTCTATTATATCTATTAAAGTTTGAATATGAAAGTTTGTTTCATCTATAATAATAATAATTTACATAAATTTGTGTATACTTTTGTTTAGAAAACCCTATCATAGATGCATGGAAAGGAGCAAAGAAGTGGTCTTTAATTGATGATAATTTAAAGAAGTATTCAATCACTCGTTTAGATTACCAAGAGAAAGGAGCTGACTACTTAAAGGAACACATGTGCTCAAATCATTATGTTATTTTGAATTCACCTGTGAAAAAATCTCCAGCTTCTATGCCTTACATGTTACAAAAAATTGATATTAAATCATGATAACTTAAAATGTTATGTATATATTTGTAATTTTATGTATATATTTGCTACATGGTTACTTTTGTTTCTTAATAAAATGTTATTTATAAAAATATATTTTTTAGTTTTTATTCCATTTTTTGTTTTTACCAATCCTTTTTGATATAATAAACTTCTTGACCTCAATGATTTAAAATAAAACTTCTATATTTTAGAAAAGCATGCTAGTTATGAAATAAATTTTAATGGCCATATGTTGATAGTTTAAGCAAGGACATATCTAAGTTGAGGAGTATGATGTGGCTAAAGACACATTTTTTACACATGTAAAAATTCATTATAAAGAAAAGTGCAAACAGATTGAAAATTTAGCTTAGTTTCATAACAGAAATTTCATGCTTCAAGGCTTAGTAAAAAAAAGAAAAAAACTGTTGTTTCCCTCATTCTGTTATTTGGAACTAAAGAATTT
The DNA here is from genome assembly GCA_963932465.1 of Maratus speciosus. Taxonomy (NCBI): domain Eukaryota; kingdom Metazoa; phylum Arthropoda; class Arachnida; order Araneae; family Salticidae; genus Maratus; species Maratus speciosus. Next base: position 42,702,206 of record OZ010788.1, on the reverse strand, counting down.
GACTCTTTTTATGAAGTATTTAAATAGCTGTGTATATGGTATATTTTGATCACTTTTGTTTTTCCTTACACTGGTGTTTACACAACAAGAAATATTTAAGTTTTTCATATTTCAGAAAATTGAAGTAATTAAGTTTCTATGAATACCCCTATAAAATTTTTATATTCCTGTGGAAAATAGGAGAATTATTAAGCATTGTTTTCAAAGAAAAACTTAAAGAATTACTTGTTCCTTCCAGGGCCAAGTGTGAGAATACTTCTCACAGTATTTAAATTTGGTTTATTTTTATTTCCTTTCAGCTATTTTTTTGCATCGATGTCTATTTGAACTCAATCTTTACGCCGCAATGTTGACGTTTTATTCTCTTACCGTAAGACAAGTTCATTTTTCGCCGCCGATATTCATAGCTGCTTTGGGAGCGGATCGGCAACTTGCGCATGCGCACTCCGCTATTTTAGGAGCACATCTCTTGGAGCTCTCGTATCAAGGAAGTCAACTTGCTTTATGATGACGTCATTGAAATGTTGTGCCACCCTCTTTTGATGCTGTTCGCTGACAGGAAGAAATTTCAGTTTCGCTTTCCAATCAGTGAAAACATTTTTAATTCTGTAGCTTGTAATTCGATTCTCATTAATTTCCCGTAAATGTTAATTTAGCTAATCAATTTAAAGTCTGCCTTTAATTACTTTGTCAACCCCGTATTCATCATTTAAATACTAAAACTCGTTAATTTTTAATTCAGAATTTGGTTTGATGTTGTGTGAAAAAGATGTAGTCTTTTAACGTAGTTTTAGCGAAGCGCCGGCCCGCCGGCTGTTCGAATGTCGTGCCGCTTTTTGGCCGAATAAGTGTGCCATACTATGGGTCATATTTTAGTTATGTGGAAATGTTCTTTCTCAAAGTTTAATCCTTTAAAGTTATGCTGCTCTCATTAAAAGGAATCCCATGGATTTATTCCATGTTGGTCGTTATTTTTCTCTTCTTAAAAGATTCAGTCCTTTTATTTAAAATGGTGACCAGAAGCAAGAATTTTCATAACCTTCTATTCAACTAACGACCGAAATAAAGAATATTGTTTGTTTCATCAGTTTGTCTCTTCACTGTCTCCTGTAAAGTAAGAAGTCTCCAGTTTTTATTATTTCTTTAACGATCAATAGTATTTATTAAAAGAACTTTGCAATTTGTACTAAACCACTTAAACGATCATTAATTACCGTCACAATTTGGCGCCGTAGTACCTTTCGAATTGCAACGCTGTTGCTTTGGAATTATTGCAATTTTCAAAATACTGATTCTTGAAGATAATTTTTTTTAGAACTTTTTGTTCTTTTTTTAAGAATTATGAGAGTTTTGGTTGAAATATTTTAATAGAAGTTACATTTTCATGAAACTTGTTCTAATTTTTGAAGAAAATTAAGATCGTTATTCAAGAAAGTCAGGTAAATTCTCTTTGAGGAATTGTTCTCATTAGTTCAAAAGAAAATGGTTAATTTAATTCAAGATTTATTGGATATAATTTATGAAAATATTTTAGAATATTTGATGTTCTTGTTCTTATAGATTCTTGAGTTATGCCATTTTTATGTTAAATAGTTGCATTTTTTTACAATATTCTAAAGAATTCATATTTAAACTTTACCATATTTTGAAGAATGTATTATTATTCAAATCAAGAAATGAATTTATATAATTACAATATTGAAAATGAATTTTATGTTGTTGCAAATAATAGCAATATTCTGTTTTTAAGAATAGAATTCTGAGGCAGTTACATTTTTTTAATTGATTGAAAATTTTGGAATTAAAAATAATTTTGAAGAATAATTGTTGAAATTGAAATATTTTTATAAATGAATTTATGTTCTCAAATAATTTCGATGAATTTGAAGATTGGCAAAAATTGTTCTCAAGAACATGATATGATATTTTAGGAGGCATGGCTTTTGGGTTATATTTTTTTTTAATTTTCTACTTATTAATGACACTTTAAATGAATTATAAATTTGAATTTCAATATATATATTTAAAAAAAAAATTAAAATTTTATTGAAGTATTATTTTTAATTCTTGTTGCTGCTGAGAAAGTTTGTTCTTCACTTAAAGTTGTTCTCATCTCATCAATTATGCCTATTTTCTCCAACTGAAGTTTGGTATTCTTCAGGTAATTTATAGTAGTAACTATCCTGTATGATTATTTTGAAGTATTGCCTGCTTCTCTGAATAACAAAAATATAATATGAAAATTTATAAACAGTTATCCCCTTTGAAAAGTTCTTAGACTTGCTCCTTAGATGATTTGTGAAATACGCTGATATGTATGGTTAGCATGTTGTCGCGTGGACTAGTGATGGGCGATTCTCGAGAATTCGACAATCGAGAAAAATCGTCATCGTAAAAAATCACAATCGATACAGCCATCGATTAATTCATAGAATCTACAATCGAGATGTTTTACAATCGATTATAACAAGAAAAGCTAAAAACAGTTATTGGAAAACTTAGCTATTATTCTGACCGACAATTTCATAGTAGTGATAGGGCTTAGTGATATGCGATTCTCGAAAATTTACCAATCGAAAAAAATCGTTATCGTAAAATACACAATCGATACAGTCATCGATTACTTTCGAGAATCTACAAAGGAGATGTTCTAGAATCAATTATTGAAATCATTGTTTTTACATATATATAAGGCAGATTTTATTAAATATAGGGTAACTGAAAACAGATGGAATAAAGAAACAACAAACCAAAGGGAAACTATAAAGGAGCCATAAGACTGGAAAAGTCTTGTAAGGGTGCCCCCTGGTTGAAAAAAAGCTGAAAAAACGCGAGTAGCTATGAAGTGGTAAAGGGAGTTTAAGTATCAAAAATTAGAATTTTTCGGCAATTAGCACCAAAATGGCCAAAGAAATAAGAATCAAAAGCACCCCCTAGTGGCAGAAATATGAACTAAAGGATGATAAAAGGGATCAAAATTTTTTATTGATTTTTCTACGTCATTTGAGATTGGATCTTTAATTTCCCCATTTTCATAAAGTCTTCAACTGGAATACATTAAACGAACTCCCGCGGGGAGCAAAGTAGGAGGGAGGGGCAAGGAAAGTGCATAATATGAATAATTGGTCACAGGACTTTCCAACGATATGGCACATGAGGGGTGTCGGCTAAATTTAGTGAAGTGCCCCCGCTGGGAGGCAAAGTAAGGGGAGGGGCTCGGGCGATATATAAAATGAAATAGTAGTCACAGAGCTTTCCAATGATATATCACATGAGGAGTGTCAGCAAAAGATAGAAAAGAGTCCCAACTCCCAGGATTCCAATTATCCCCCCCCCCCCGAAATATACCCTGCCCATCCTTCTCTTTGAAATTTTCATATTAAAAATTATTTATCGGAGGGCTCCGTAAAAAAAAATCCGATCTAAAATGTTTAAAAAACGCTACGATTTCAAAAAAGTTCGAAAAGTGCCTCTCTCGGTGCGCCAAACTAAGGAAGGAAGAAGAAAGGTTCATAATATGAAAGAGTAACTTTGCGATGATAACCGAAAACTTTCCGATGATAGATCAAATGACTGGTCCAAAAAAAGTTTGAAATCTACCCCTCCCACGTGGGTTCCCTCTTTTGTCCTAGAATATACCGGAAATCACGCAGCCCCACTTTTAAAATTTTATATTTAATAAATAATATTTATCGGAGAGCTCCATTAAAAAACCTCATTTAATGATATTTATTGTAGAAATCTCTACAATTAAAAAAAAGTCACCGCCGCCCCCACCCCGAACCCCTTCCGGCATTCAACTCTGGGAGGAGAAAGGTTTATAATATGAAAGAGTGGTGAAAGGACTTTCCGATGATATGTCAAGGAGAGGTTTGGTAAAAGTTTGAAAATTACCCGCCCCCCCCCCCCCCGCCTCCCTTTTTGCACTCTCGCGCACCCCAGAATTCGCTCACCTTCCTCTTTGAACTTTTTATATTTAATAAATAGTATTTATCTGAGTCTCCAGGTATGGGGCAGCTTGGCAGAGCTAAAATAAGAGAAACATTGAAAATTCGGGGCAAAATGACACTAAATTTAACAGTAAAGTTTGAAACTAGGACTATATAGAACTGAATACATAAACCACTATGCTTCATAACCCACATCGGTTAATAGCAATAAAATGATAAGTGCCAGTTAAACTGATGGCATTGAGCTCACAGCTCACTAACTGTATATTATACTCTTATTTCAAAGAATAATGTCCCTCAAAAAATAAATGAAGGGAAATATCCCCCGTTTTTCCCTTTTATACTTAACCAATGAACCTCCAAATCTAATCAGGGAAACTCCTTAACTATAATAAATAAGTATATCAAATTTGAAGCAAATCAGATAATTCTGCATGAAAAAAAGAAACATATCGCTAAATTAAGGGTGGTATAACCCCTTTAACCCTTTTATACTTAACTAATGAACCTCCAAATCTAATCAGGAAAGCTCCTTATCAGAACAAACATAGAAAAAAAATTAAAGTAAATTGAATAATTCTCCATGAAAATCCATTTATCTAAATTAAGGGGAGGGGACTTGCCCCCTTTTCGCCCTTGTATACTTAACCAATGAACCTCCAAATCTAATGAAGGAAGCGCCATATCGGAATAAATCGGTATATTAAATTTGAAGCAAATCCATTAATTCTGCATGAAAAACCCTTTTATCTAAATTAAGGGGAGACTAGCCTCTCCCCTTTATACTTAACCCATAAACCTCCAAATCTAATCAAGGCAGCTTCTTAACATAATAAACCGGTATCCCAAATTTGGAGCAAATCGAATAATTCTGCATGAAAAACCCATTTATCTAAATTAAGGAGGGGGTCTACCCCCCTTTCCCCCCTTTATACTTAACTAATGAACCTTCAAGTTTAATCAGGGAAGCTCCTTAACATAATAAACCGGTATACCAAATTTGGAACAAATCGAGTAATTCTGCATGAAAAACCCATTTATCTAAATTAAGTGGGGGACCAGCCCCCCTTCTCTCCCTTTATCTTAACCAATGAACTTCCAAGTTTAATCAGGGAAGCTCCTTAACATAATAAACCGGTATACCAAATTTGGAGCAAATCAAATAATTCTGCATGAAAAGCCCATTTATCTAAATTAAGGGGGGACCAGCCCCCCTTCTCCCCCTTTATACTTAACCCGTAAACCTTTAAATCTAATCAAGGCAACTTCTTAACGTAATAAACCGGTATACCAAATTTGGAACAAATCGAATAATTCTGCATGAAAAACCCATTTATCTAAATTAAGGGGGGGGGGGGGCGGACCAGCCCCCTTTCCCCCCTTTATCCTTAACCAATGAACTTCCAAGTTTAATCAGGGAAGCTCCTTAACATAATAAACCGGTATACCAAATTATGAGCAAATCAAATAATTCTGCATGAAAAGCCCATTTATCTAAATTAAGGGGGGGGGGGGTCTAGCCCCCTTCTCCTCCTTTATACTTAACCCGTAAACCTCCAAATCTAATGAAGGCAACTTCTTAACATAATGAACCGGTATACCAAATTTGGAGCAAATCGAATAATTCTGCATGAAAAACCCATTTATCTGAATTAAGGAGGGGGTCTACCCCCCTTTCCCCCCTTCATACTTAACTAATGAACCTCCAAGTTTAATCAGGGAAGCTCCTTAACATAATAAACCGGTATACGAAATTTGGAGCAAATCGAAGAATTCTGCATGAAAAACCTATTTATCTAAATTAAGGAGGGGGGAGGGACCAGCCCCCCTTCTCTCCCTTTATCCTTAACCAATGAACCGTCAAAACTAAACAGCGGAACGCCTTATCAGAATGAACATAAAAAAAATTGAAGCAAATCGTACATTTTAATCAAGAGTTATCGTGTTACGTACATACATACGTACGTACAGTACATGCATACACACAGAACCGACGGGTACATTAGCTCTCAGGCTTAGATAGCCTGTGAGCTAAAAAGTGATTGGATAAGCAGATGGACTCCTTTGAGAAATTATGACTTAAACCAGAAATGCGAAATGCGGTAAGTTTGACTCTGAAAGCTTCATTTCCATCTCGCATTTCGGCAAATCTCATCTCGATGATTTTTCCAGCATTTCGACGCTTCCAGATGGGAATCTGCTCGATGGTTGGTTCTCTCGCGGTTTTAAACCTTTCGGGATGGGAAGTCTCTCGAGAGTTTCCTCTCGCCCTTTTCAACCTTTCGCGTTGGGAAGCCTCTCGCTTGTTACTCTCGTCCTTTTCGAAATGTCCCAATGAAAAGCCTTTCGAGGATTTCTCTCGCGCTTTTCAGCATTTCGCTATGAGAAGCTTTTCGAGGATTTTTCTCGTCCTCGGCAGATAAGAAAAGTAAGAAAATTTATCGAGAGTACCAAGAAACGAAATAGAGAAAAAGGCATGACAATGAGCTCTGAAATGAAGCCCTAATTTTCAAAGTTTCTCTTATTTTAGCCCTACCAAGATGTCACATACCTGGAACCCTCCGATAAAAATTATTTATTAAATATAAAATTTTCAAAGAGGAAGGTGGGTCGGATGATTTCGAGGGAGGAGGACGTGAGAGTGGACTCATGGGGTGCAATTTTAAAAATTTTACCGAACCCTTCCTGTGGCATATAATCGAAAAACCCTTTGACCACTCTTTCATACTATGAACCTTTCTTCGCCGAAAGGGGGGGTGGGGAAGGGGCGAACAAATTTTTAAAACCGTAGCCGATTTCTATAATAAATTTAAATATCACTTTAAATATGGGTTTTTTATGCAGTCTTCCGGTAAATATTATTTATTGAACATAAAAATTTTAAAGTGGCGGCTGTGTGAATTCCGGGGTGAAAGAGTGGGCCCACGGGGGGAGAGAGGGGGAGCAATTTTCAAACTTTTTTTGGACCAGTCATGTGATATGTCATCGGTAAGCTCTCGGATGACTCTTTCATATTATGAGACTTTCTTCCTCCCCTCCCCAATTTGGCCCCCACTGCAAGGGTAGTTTTTTCCGCTTTTATCATTTTAGATCGGATTTTTTTATGGAGCCCTCCGCTAAATATTATTTATAATATATGAAATTTCAGGACACTTTTCCAAATTTAGCCAAGACCCCTCATGTGACATATCGTTAGAAAGGTTTGTGACTACTTATTAGTGCTATGCACTTCCGGTAGTCGCCCCCCCGCACTTTGCCCCCCCCCCCCCGGAGGACACTTTTCCAAATTTAGTCAGTACCCCTCTTATGAGATATCGTTGAAAAGGTCTGTGACTACTTATTGATGTTATGCACTTCCGGTGACAGTCCCCCCCCACTCTTTGCCCCCCCTCCTGGGGGACACTTTTTCAAATTTAGTCAAGACCCTTCGTGTGAGATATCGTTGGAAAGGTCTGTGACTACTTATTGATGTTATGTACCTACGGTGTCCCCACCACCACTTTGCCCCCCCCCCGGGGGCACTTTTCCAAATTTAGCCAAGACCCCTCATGTGAGATATCGTTGGAAAGGTCTGTGACTATTTATTGATGTTATGCACCTCCGGTGACAGTCTCCCCCCAATTTGCCCCTCCCGGGGGACACTTTTTCAAATTTAGCCAAGACCCCTCATGTGAGATATCGTTGGAAAGGTCTGTGACTACTTATTGATGTTATGCTCCTCCGGTGTCCATCCCCCCCCCTTTTGAACCCCCCCCCGGGGGGGACATTTTTCCAAATTTAGCCAAGACCCCACATGTGAGATATCGTTGGAAAGGTCTGTGACTACTTATTGATGTAATGCACCTCCGGTGACCGCCCCCCCCTCCCACTTTTCCCCCACGGGGGTGTTTTTCTAAATTTAGCCGAGACCCCTCATGTGACATATTGTTGGAAAGGCTTATGACCACTTACTCATGTTATCCATCTCCCGCACCCCTCCCCCCCTTTCCCCCCACGGGGAGGGCATTTCTATAAATTCAGATCCAGACTTCTCATGTGACATATGGTTGGAAAGGCCTAAAGACCTGTGACGACTTAATCATATTATGCAGCTGCTGTGCCCCTCCGCTCGCTTTGACACCTCCCCCAAGAGATCTGGTCCGACGTTCATTCGTTTCGATATTATATTTTTTACAAGATTTTGTAGTGCGTGCACACCACACCCGCCTGCTATCATATATCAGTGCCGTATATAGCGGGTAACCTGTTCGTGATTTCATATTACAAGATTACGTATAAATTAGGGACCCCAATTAAAGGAGGGGCCCGCTAGTGGTCGAAGTCACCTAGTCTTTATATACATCGACTCATTCCAGTTCACCCCCAGACTATTCTTGATAAATGTATGACGTATATAATACATAATATATGATTTATAAAAGAAATTTGCAAACTGTAGTCATCGAGAAAAAATTTATACAATCGAAAAATATCGAGATGTCCATACAATCGAGAAAATCGAGAAAAACATCTCGTTATCGCCCATCACTAGCGTGGACTAGCCTGATTTCATCTCTAATATTTAAAGAACTGTTCCTGTTTTTAAATTTACCTATTGATGTTGTTATAGAACTCTCAGCTAACAAATTGAAAATGTTCAAAATTTTCATTGCTTCAATTTTCTTTGGCAAATTCAATTCTTTCACAAATTTATAAGTCTATGCATGACATATCCACATCGACATCATCATACCTTATTCTCATGTTGCTTTATAAAAAATAAAAAGAGCAACATTATTTTTTTTTCATTTAAAATAAAATGGGGCTTCTTCAATCCTGTAACAGTTCTACTTAAAAATTCCATTCACCATAAGAAAAATATTTTTTCTTTGCCAATAGTGAAGATTACTTTTATATATTTTTTAACTATCAATAGCTCTTAAGTTATGTGCTTTTTGCCATATTCAATTATGACTGTTCCTGTATATGCTGCTAGAAAATTTTTTTAATTACCTGTAATGACATTCTTCAGAATTTTCTTCCATTCATCTGTTGCTTACCTGATGAAGGTGGTCAGTGGTTTTGTGTGATATCCATTTCTTCTGGTCTCTTCTTTGTTGTTGCACATGTTATCATGGAAGCTAAAAATTATAAAATTACCTACCTACTTCTTCAAAAGTTTCCTACATCTACAATAGTTTGATTTTGTTGAATATGCTTCGTATTCAGCCATAAGATACCTGGTGAAGATGTTGTTCATTTATAGGCAAAATATCCATTTATGAAACCACTTCATTAGTGTTCTTCGGTTTGTGAAGCTACAAATAGTGTTTACTACTTAGTTCTCTTCAAAAAATAAATAAGTAAATAACTTTCATTACTGATTATAATAGTGTGTCAGTTAACGTTTCTCGTGTGAGAGTAAATATCCTCATCAAGTGAAATTGTTGACTTGTCTGCTGCTAGAACTCAGTTACTCACACCATATCATTATTCTAAGTCTTCTCAAAACAAGGAAGTTTAAATTTATATTACCTGAAAATTACTGATGTGTTTTACCTTCAATAACATAATTTTATGCTGCATTTTCTCCAAATATTCTAGCAGGTGCAATTAAAAATTATTCAGAGTTGATTTTTGCTTGTGTGTAGCAATTCATCCTCACATTGCAAAATTTTTGCTCATTGATAATCAAGTGTAAATTCTTAATCATATAAGAAGTTTGTGGATATTTGTTAGTGTTTATGCAAGATCAAGTTATTTTGAAATGTTCTCCATATTTATTTATTTATTATGTGCATAGTGCCTTTTACTTTAATTTTATTTCATACCCAAAGCCTCTAAGTCTTTATTTTGTCATTTGCCTCATTACTTTACTATGTAAAAAAAAAAAAAAAAAAAAAAAAAAGAATGATTGTATACATTTTGAAGATTTTTCTTTTATGAAGAAAGTGAAATTTATTGATGTCTTCTCTTCATACCTACAAATAATACAAGAATATCACAGAAAAGCACAATTCTAGATGGAAATTTTTACCAGCGCATTTATATATATATATAGAATTTTTTTCTATAAATCATCTAGTGAAATTTTTTTTTTACAAAAAAAAAAGTGCTTCTTGACCTCAAATACCGATTATGTCCTATCCATACTACATTTCATCATAAGTGCACCGCCGACTTCTCGTCCTTGTTAGTGTTCTGCAAGAGTGATTCGTGTTATGTGTCGCAGGAGTTATCATTGCTCTGCAGTGATGAGTACGATGTCGTCAGTTAGTGCTTCAAAAAAGAATGCAATGCATTCTCATATTGTGTCATCATGTTCAAATTTTCTGTGTCATCATCCAAAAATAATCTATATTTTGATGATTATTATGTGAATGTTCCAGTTTTTCGACAGCATCTATTCACATCTACAAATGTTTTGGTGTATGCAGTTGTCTTTGTTAGTGCTTGTGTACAAGCTTACGATACAATATACCAGTGTACCACCTCATGTTGTGTTACTAAACATTCAGTGACATCAGTATATCTTTAATAGCCTTGTTCCATATGGCTCTGGACTCAATGAACATCATTTTGAATCCAAAAACATTGCCTTTACCCACCTGCAGTTACACAGTGTTATTATAATTAAAATTTTCTTTTACCTAAGATGTTAGGAGCCTTGTTAGGAGATGCAAGCCACCTAAAATTTTACGTAGGAGTTCTTATATGTGTTTATTTTTGTTCATGGACATGCTGATGGCTAGGGTATGATGGTCATCAACATGGTTGTGGACTTCGATATTTACATATATATATCTAATTTTTTTTTGTTTGTTTACGGTGTTGCTGATGATTTACCTTTGTCATTATCATCATTGTGAGCCTAACATTGAATTGTAATAATTTTATTTCTATATTATATTTAAATGATTATTTTAAAATTATATTCCTGGTACATGGTATTTTAGTTTTATAAACTCATGATTTTGTCAATTTTTTTTTCTTTTCTTTCATTCTATATGGTACTTAAATTTTTTTTGGGGTGATCACCAGTCTCTCATATTTTAAAGAAAAACCATGGTACAGTCGGCTCTCGTTAATTCGAAATCGGATAAATCGAATCTTCGCTTAATTCGAACTAAACATGAAGTCCCGAAATTTTCAATGGCAGAATAACGTTAAAACTTTTCATTTATTCGAACTCATTTTCTCTTGACTTCGTTTAATTCGAACTAATGAGAATTCCATTTTTTCATTTTTCCTTACTTTCTCACGGACTTCAGATCCTTGAAATAACTTTCTTTCTTTCATTTTTGTCAGAATTGTTCTGAACTAGTATAATAATTCCATGCATTTGAAATCCGCTTTCTTAGTACGCCCTGTCTGTCCATCAATGACACATTCGCCCTTTCTTCCATTGTGCTTTTCCTAATCCCTTCTGTAGCATTTGACCCAGTGACATTCCAAGAAATTCACTGAGTGGACATTTGTTAAAGATAGGGGAAACCTGTTTTATCACTACATTCTACTTTCACTCTGGAGATCGAATTTATCAGTCAATGGTTTTACTTACTGCTAAATTGTTTTTTAAGAAAGTAAAAGATCTTGTTTCTTTAAAATATGGCTCCACGTGGAAGTTATAAATCGTTAACTCTAGAAGCCAAAGTGGAAATTATTAAAAAGGTAGATGTGGCCAATCTAAGACAGAAATTGCTGCAGAATATGGAATAAAAAAGAATACGCTGTCTACTTACTTGAAAAATAAAGAATTCATCCTAAAATCGTGGGAAAAGGAAAGATTTGCTAAAGGACGAAAACGTATGAGAACAGTAGCCCATGATGATTTAGAGGAAGCTTTACTGTTATGGACAAAAGATGCATTGGCAAGAAATGTACCTTTGAGTGGACCTATATTGGCAGCTAAAGCGAAATAACTTGCACTACTCATGAGTATTGAAAATTTCAATTGCAGCGAAGGATGGCTGACACGTTTTAAGCAGCGAAATAACATCGTACACAAAACTGTGTGTGGTGAAAGTGGTGCTATAGACCTCGCTGCTTGCAATGAATTCTGCGAAAAGCTACCCGAACTTATTTCTACTTATGCAATGGAAGACGTGTTTAATGCCGATGAAACAGGGTTGTTTTATAAACTTCTTCCTAATAAGACTTTAACGTTTAAAGGTGAAACGTGCACAAGTGATAAACTTAGAAAAGACAGGATAACTGTGATGGTAGGTGCCAATATGGATGGAAGTGAGAAGTTAAAATTGTTAGTTATTGGTAAATCAACTAATCCACGTTGCTTCAAAGGAGTTAAAACACTGCCTGTTGATTATGTGGCAAATGCCAAAGCCTGGATGACGCGTGAGACCTGCATCAGTTGGTTAAAAGAACTGGATAAAAAATTTTCTCGTGAAAACAGAAAAATTTTATTGCGCTAGATAATGGACAGATGCAGAGTCATTGTAAACTACTAACACTGAGCTCTATAAAGATTGAATATTTACCCCCTAATACTACAGCACAACTGCAACCGATGGACCAAGGAATAATTCAAAATTTAAAAATTCATTACCGTAAAAGGGTTCTAGAACAAATTTTATTTCGATTGACCTTAAAGAAAGCTACGACATTACATTACTCACGGCCATCAACGATTTATATGCGGCGTGGGACGCCATACAACCTGAAACAATAGAAAAATGCTTTCGACATGCCGGATTTATCCATATATCTAAAAAGAGTGGTTATAATACAAATGACAAAAACGACAGACCTTTTGAAGAAATAGAATTTCCAAACTTTTCTGAAAAGTTCCAATGCGATATTACGTTCGCAAAGTATGTAGCAGCCGACAATAGTTTAGAAGTATCTGGACCCTTAACTGTGGAAGAAATTGTTGAAACAATTCACGAAAAATGCAATGAGGAGATGTAATCGGATTCTGGTGATTCTGCTACTATGTCCCAAGCTTTCCTTACCCACAGAAAAGTCAATTGCACAATCAATTGAGTGTTTGCGTACATTTATCCTGATGCAGCCGTCATCAGACAAAGAACTTAACTGCTTGATACAAATAGAAAAACTGGCTAAAAAGTAAAAAATGAATAGGACTAAGCAAATAACAATTGATAATTTTTTTCATAGAGATGATAAATAAGTGTAAATAATTTCTTAAATGTTCATCTAATTTCAGGTAAGAAAATTATAGTACAATTAAAATGTAATTTTAAATGCCGTTGTTCTATAGTGTATTATTAATTTTTATGTTTTATTTATATTATTTTAATATTATTAATTATTTTATGTATTTATATCTTTTAATTTAATATTAAGTCATTCTAACGATAACATCCGAAATTTAAAAAAAATACTATAACATTAATTCCTTTGTAATAGTACCCCTTTAAACATGTTTTCTCTCATACTTTCCATAATTCGAACTCTGGATAATTCGAACATTTCTTGTGGTCCCGACGAGTTCGAATTAACGAGAGCCGACTGTATATGTGTATTTATCTAATAATCAGGGGCGCCATTTCAGAATTTTCTTGGGGGGGGGGGGGCAAACTTTTTTGACGGATGCTATATAGCTACAGGTAGGATCCAGGGGGGGGGGGGGGTCTAACCCTACCACCCCGTATGAGAAACATTTACTGACTTATGCTTACAATAACAGTAAAAACTTCGAATACAGAATCTCAGAACCAATGAAATATTTCGTTTTAGACAGGTTTCCGTCTTAGAAGGTAACATTTTAATATATTGGACATGATTTTTTTCCTTTTTAGACAGGATTCTATTATAGACAGGTTTTCATTTTTACAGGTATCCTCACTGACTGTTAAACCATCCGCTCTATAGTAGCTCTGAAAAGAGATGTTTTAGAGTAAAACTTGTGAAAATGAAACCTGTCTATAACAGATTTCTTTCTAGAAGGGAAAAAAAAAATCAAATTTTGTTAAAAAAACATCATAAAATTATACTTGCTAAAACAGAAACCTGTTTAAATGGAGCTTTTTTCTAGTCCCTTTCGAAGTTTTACTTACAGGGGCGCCATTTCATGAGTTTCCTGACGAAAAACAAGGAAAATTTTTCTTTGAGGAACAGGGAACGTGGAAAATTGCACAACTTGCAGAACTGCCCAAATCACACAGAAAAAAAAAAAAATACCGCACAATAAAACATGCTCTACGTGATTTTGTCTTCATGCCCTTCTCATTGCGCTTTCACAAACATGTGATTATTCCACAATTTTTTTTTTAATTTTCGTGAAGTCCGCGATTTTTCTTTCTTTCAAAATCCGCAAAATCAATTCGTCAATGGATCACAGAAAAAAATCGCGAATCTTGAAAATTTTGAAAAAAAAAGTCTCAAAATGGTCACTTAAAAAATCTCTAATTTCTTCAAACGACCATGGAAAATATCGCTAATTTCGTCAGAGATCGCCAAAAGAAATACAGATTTCGTCAAATAATTGCACAAACAGAAATCTTGAATTTCATAACAGGATTGCCAAAAAAATCGCGAATTTCGTAAAAGGATTGCCAAAAAAATCGCGAATTTCGTCAAAAGATTGCGCAAAAAATCACGAAAATTTAGTCGAACAATCGCACAATAAAATCGAGGAGAAATTCGTCAAGCGATCTTGTAATAAGGTCCAAAATTTTGTCTAACTCTCGCGCAAACAAATCACAAATATTATTAGTCGGTGGCAGAAACAAAATCACGAATTTCAATAAATGATAGTGATAAGGAATCGTGAATTTTGTCAAAAAAATCACGAAAACAAATAGAAAATTTCGTCAGTTAGTCGCGGAAAAATATTTTCGCAATTTCGGTAAGTGCTCGCACGAAAACAAAATCCATTTCGTATAATGCTTTTAGAAAAAAAATCGTGAATTTCGTAAATCGATCGCGGAAAAAATCGCAAATTTCGTCAGATGATCGCGAAAAAAAAATCATGAAATTCAATCAGTCATGAGATAATCAGCCAACGAACGTCATGAGTAGGTCATGAATTTTGCAAATTTTGTGATCTGTAAGTATAAAAAAATTTTCGTCAGTGATTTCTGCAAGTAAAGGTAAAGCGTTAATTTTTCGGATTGTGTTTTCCCTATTATGAGATAGTTTCATGTTAATCCGATTTTTCAAAGAAATTCTGAATATTTTTCCGATAAAAATCTGCATATTTGGACATTAATGAATGCTATGTATATATCTTCATTTTTCTACAGAAAAGGTAAAATTTTTAATTAATATTCATATAAAAAGCACAAACAAATGCACAAGAATTACTTTCATGTGCATACATATAATTTAAAATTATTTAAAATACATTAGAAAAACCCAGAACGTTTTCAGTCATCACAAGACCGTCATCAGTGGGATTTAAATGTTATTACTTTCTTTGTGCTTATTTGAGAATTGGCTAGAAGAAAACCATTGAGATTAGAAAAAATCCTCAATGATTTTGACGAGCTTTCCCAAGATCAATTTGCACACAGCTGGGAAGCAACTGATAAAAAAAAATTCTCACATGTATTTTTAAAATTAATCAAAGTACTAATTAAAGATATATGTCTCACCTTCAGGGAGTTCGAATAGTAAGGCTTTAGGAAATTTTTTTGATTATTACTAATTTTTATGCATAAGCATTTATTTAATGTTTTTATTGCAATAAAATCTGATGAGTTATTTTAGAGTTTGAGCAATTTTCTAATATTTGTTTGAGTCTGACATTTGATTAGGGATGCATCGAATATTCGGTATCTATTCGCTATTCGGCCATACTACCGAATATTCGGTTAGGACGAATATCAAACTATTCGGTTTCCCGAATACTTAAAAAACCTCTTAAAAGTATTTTTTAAAACGTTACACAAGTTCTACTTTTAACTGTCGATTAATAAAGATATTCAGAATAATTAGAATCTTTAAATAAAAGAGAATGATTTTATATTATTTGTTATTTTAAAAATGTCACTTAAAAAAATTAACCATTAATGACATATCATTTGTTCATGGGAATTAATAAATGTGGAAATGCAAATTACTGAGTACTGTCTGGTAAATAATCCGTTTTTTGCTTTTTCGCAAACAGGGTGTTTCTAAACAAAATGGTAGAACATTTCAGGGGTAATAATAAGCATCAAAACAGGCATTTTTTTTGTCCAGTAAATCAGGATCGCAATTCACTTATTCAGTCAGAAATACAGTGTATCCCCAAGTCAAACTTTAATTTTCTTTTGTTACTTTAACAATAATGAAGGTATTGTAACTATATTGTCAACAGAGTTACTTTAATTTCTGTGAAATATGATAACATGACGAGAAGTGCTGGAAATAGCAACCATTCATATCTAAACAGCACTAAGCAAGACATTATTTTATTAAGAATGCATCTAACAATACCAGTTGCCAAAATCCAGTCTCTTCCAAGGATATCATCACATTCTATACAAGCAAATTAATGTGATGCAGATTTCGCTAAAATATCTTTATTTTTATACAGTTATAAACGAAAATTCTGCTACGACTTGTACACCTTTCATTTTTGATGAAAGAAGTGGAATGATATGTTGCTTCTTGTCCAATATGAGAGAATTCTTTTCATTTGTTTGCATTAATTGAAGTCATGAAATTTAAATTTTGTTATTAAAAACATTTAAAACCATCCTCTTAAATAATAACTCAAAACAGACTTTTTTTAGTACAAAATTTACTTATAAAGATTGTCTTGTTTATCAAAATGGAAGTATCTGTGCTAAATATTATAAAAAAACTGTTTAAAATTTAACTTTTTAACGTTAAACACTGAGATATAAAAGTATTTGGCCAGCCGAATATTCGGTATTCGGCCGAATAGATACTATTCGGCTAGCCTAATATTCGGTATTCAACCTAACAGTTACTATTCGGCTGACCTAATATTCGGTATTCAGCCTAACAGTTATCATTCGGATGGCCGAATATTCGGTTTACCAGCAGACCAAATATTCGGTATTCAGCCAAAATCACTATTCGGTGCATTCCTACATTTGATGGTTGATAAATTTTCTGAAATATCAAATTCCTTGGGGGGGGGGGCTATTGCCCCCCCAGCCCCCCTCAAATGGCGCCCCTGCTAATAATATAGTAAAATTCTTTTGAGTCTCATACATACATATTAAGAGTTCTTATGACTAATACATTAAAATTTTTATTTAGAGTAAAGTATAAAGTTCAAAGAAATTGTGTCTATGATGGGTATTTATGACATGTCTTTTGATTGAAATAGCAACTTGTTTCTATGGGATACTTTGTTTGGGTGATTGAGTAGTGCACAACTCAATTACACAATTGGTATCTCGTACAATTGGTTGTCTGTTTTATTTTAAATGAAATACTAAGTTTGATACACTAAAAGGATATCATTATGTTTTATGAAAGTTTTTTTATATATGGCCATTTCATTTCCTTTCATGTTAAGAGTAATAAAGAAAACTCTTTATTTTTTAGATATAATTAGAAAGTCCTAGGCATGTTGTAAAAGTCAAAACTACAAAATGTTTCCTGACTTTTTTTTGTTGCTTTTGTATTTGCAACTTTTATCAGAAGTTAATTCTGTTTTTATTTGGTACCAAGATAGCAAAATTTGTTATGACTAGTCAATGATCTCAATTTTGTTTACTCAGAATATGTTAACATTTTTATGATGATAATTTTATGAGATCAAATAGAAGGTTTTGCCAGTGTTACTGTATTTTTGGCATTTTTTTGTATACTTGATGTATTGTATACTTTTTGGATTATGAATGTACTTTATGCAATGTATATTCTTTTTCTCTCGCTTACTTTTGGTCACCAATTTTTTTTTCCAGCACCTTAACTTTAAATTTTATTGTTCGACTTTAATGATTTTTTTTTCTCGCTTTGGCAGTTCAAAATTTTGTCATCCCATTTTCTGTAAAAGGTTTTTGATCGATTTTTCCTTTTACATCTCCTGGTCTTACAAAATTTTCTCGGTGAAGGGAGGTAATGTGAGAATACTTCTCACAGTATTTAAATTTGGTTTATTTTTATTTCCTTTCAGCTATTTTTTTTTGCATCGATGTCTATTTGAACTCAATCTTTAGGCCGCAATGTTGACGTTTTATTCTCTTACCGTAAGACAAGGTGGCCGCCCCTCCGGGTGGTTCCGACCCGACCCCTTGAGTGGGGGAGGTGACCGGAAGCTCGGCAGAGTTCGTTGTGTACGAATGCGAGGGGTCCGGATGGGGACGATTCGCCACCTCCTTGAGAGGCTCATCTCCGACAGACGTTGAGCACGGTGGCCACGGTTAACGGACGTTGTGCATGGGTGCGTTTCGCCTTTTGATCCAGCGCACCCCCCGCAGCCGGGTTCTCTGGCCAAGCCGGACAGCGACGCTCCATAGGTCGATCCCGGTGCCGGTCTAAGGGCCGGACGGTGTCGCCGGGCAAAGACTAGCTAAGGCGATAGGGCCCCATCCACCAATTGACTAAGAGGGAGCCTGAAGTATGAGTGAGGGCTTTGTAGTGGAAAGTCCTCGGTGCTCGCTAGTGACGACGGGGCTCGCGGGAACGCCATGCAGGGACTCCCGGAGCAACCGAAGGGCGAGGGTTTCGGACAGCGCCCAGGTTACTTTATGACTTGGGTGGCTCATCCCTCCGAGGACCTCAGCTGGAGCAGTTGGGAGCCGACCCTAAGGGTGGTAGGGTTTGGCGGTGCCCCCGTTGACCAAGGAGCGGTCGCGTGGGGAGGCCAGTATGGTTCTGGTTGCTCCATGTCGTGCCGTGACCCATGGGAGGGGGTCGGCCGGCAGGTCCACCATCGAACACTATTCCCGCAGGGAAACGGGCCGGAGGCTCGCCGGTAACGCGGCGGCTCATCGTGCCTCAGGTGAACTCTTGGTCCGATCCAGGTCCTCCGTGTCTATGCGGTACCGGAGTTTTCCTCGCCTGGTGATGAGGACCTAGAGGTGTCTCCACCTAACTTTCGAACGCACTAACAAAGGTAGCGGTCGGTCACTGCACGGGGTCAGGGGCCTTCGGGCCTGGGTACCCTCGACGGCCGTGAGGTAAGGTAGTGGCGGGTGGGCTTCTGTCGGCCTCCACTGGCTTTTCTGTCCTAACATGGGGTCGACTCGGTGGGGGCTGGCGGGACTCCGTTCCGTCCAACCCCCTAGCGAGGCGGAGTCTATTCCGTCTAGGTGGAGCTTTCCGTGCCCGCCTGGGGTCGCTAACGGCACCTAGTCTGGGCCAACTGGTTCTCGGCGTGATCCACGAGGGGTTCCGTCGGTTGAGCCGGGTGGCTTGGGCGAAAAGCCAGGAGCTGGGTCGCTTTACGGCCGGAGGGATTTTCCCCGTCCTCCCTGGTTTTCAAGTTAGGGGCTCTTCAATAACTTTCTTATCGGCTGGCCCACAAAAATGTCTCTGCCGGAAAATGGTATCTGATCTTGGGGGCCTTCCGTAAATTAGAATTCGGGTCGGGAAGCCTCGGTTCAGTCCGTGGGCCCAGCGTCTTTATAGGCGTCTGGTTCCTGCGATGGCTTGCGGGGTCTACCGGCTCGAGTAACCAAGTTTAGGGACCATTTGGTTTTTCTAGCTGGGTGGTGAGGACTATCGTAGCGATTGTTCACCAACTTGGGAATAGCCGGCGTGACGTGCGCGGGGCAGTGCGCTGGCCTGACCGGAGTTTGCGTGGGGTTCTGCTCTGTTGGAGCTTGTCTGGCGGCGACCTTCGGGACGCGCCGCGGGGCTCGCTTCACAGGTGGTTCCTTGCGTAGACAGATGGGCCTGCAAGGGCCTGGGACCGGGAGATGGGACCCCCGTCTTACCGTAAGACAAGTTCATTTTTCGCCGCCGATTTTCATAGCTGCTTTGGGAGCGGATCGGCAACTTGCGCATGCGCACTCCGCTATTTTAGGAGCACATCTCTTGGAGCTCTCGTATCGAGGAAGTCAACTTGCTTTATGATGACGTCATTGAAATGTTGCGCCGCCCTCTTTTGATGCTGTTCGCTGACTGGAAGAAATTTCAGTTTCGCTTTCCAATCAGTGAAAACATTTTTAATTCTGTAGCTTGTAATTCGATTCTCATTAATTTCCCGTAAATGTTAATTTAGCTAATCAATTTAAAGTCTGCCTTAATTCAGAATTTGGTTTGGTGTTGTGTGAAAAAGATGTAGTCTTTTAACGTAGTTTTAGCGGAGCGCCGGCCCGCCGGCCGTTCGAATGTCGTGCCGCTTTTTGGCCGAATAAGTGTGCCGTACTATGGGTCATATTTTAGTTATGTGGAAATGTTCTTTCTCAAAGTTTAGTCCTTTAAAGTTATGCTGCTCTCATTAAAAGGAATCCCATGGATTTATTCCATGTTGGCCGTTATTTTTCTCTTCTTAAAAGATTCAGTCCTTTTATTTAAAATGGTGACCAGAAGCAAGAATTTTCATAACCTTCTATTCAACTAACGACCGAAATAAAGAATATTGTTTGTTTCATCAGTTTGTCTCTTCACTGTCTCCTGTAAAGTAAGAAGTCTCCAGTTTTTATTATTTCTTTAACGATCAATAGTATTTATTAAAAGAACTTTTGCAATTTGTACTAAACCACTTAAACGATCATTAATTTCCGTCACACCAAGTAATTCGAAAACTCGTCATAATTTTCAAACAATTTTGTTTGGAAATAAATAGATGCAATTAAAAATTTTGTTATAATATAAATTATAAAAGCAAAATTTTATTCAAAAATTCTGATACAAATTTCGATTAAGGTTAAATGGTATAAATAACATACCATTACTCTACAAAGGGTTAAATGAATATAAATGATTATGATTCTCAAAACTAGATAATAGATTTTATTGCTAGAATTTGATGTGTAATGGAGCCAACACCTGTTATCTACCCTTAGGTCACTTTTATTCATGTCCTTTGTTGTTACATTTTAGAAGATATATTTCGAAGAGAAACAATTAAAAACTGGAGTAAAGTCATAGTAGAAGAGTATTTTTGTGGGACTCTCTTTTTGAATTACTGTAGGGTCTCGATTATCCGAGTTAATATGGACCAAGCTCACCTCAGATAAACAAAAAACTCGGATGAACCGGATTTACACAAATTGTCACCAACTAAGGAGATGAAATATAATGTTTCACTTAATTCATTCATTTGTATGGTACTAGTAACGTTTCTTTAATGTACATTTCCGTTACTTTTAAAATTGCTTATTTGAAAAAGCTTTTGATAGTTTTTTGTTTGTTGAATGCCAATTTTGCTGCAGTTTTTTTTCTTTTAGGTGCAGTATTACACTACTGCATAGCTACCAATTTCTAAGATTTTTTTCTTACCGCTAAAACTTAGCAGTAAATTTTGCCTAATTCAATCGCCGAAATCTAAGAGTTGTCAACGATTAAATATGGCAAAAAGTTGTATTAAATTTTATAGGTAACAAAACCATACACATTGGCAGCTACATGATTCTATTAGTGTCATGAAAATTGCAGGTGTAGCCTCTTCTTTCTGCTCAAAGTATTAAATAGTTTTCTTCAATTGAACTTATACCTTTGGAATGGATCTAATGGACTGATGGATTCCATTATTATGAAACAGCCATTATAAATGAAGTGTTAGGTGAAGATGAAAAAGCAGCCGTAAAAAGTTAGAACTCTGAATTTCTGGTCAGAATAATGGAATCCATCAGTCCATTAGAAGAAAATAACTCGGTTAAAGCGGGTACTCGGATAATCGGGACTCTACTGTATTAGAACCTGTATGGCTATGGCTGGAGAAAATTACAACTCATACAAAGGAACTCTCTGTCCTCTGAAACTCCCTTTTCAGATAATTTTAAAACACATGAATATGAAACACAGAATTAAAAATTATCTTGCATGGGTAGTTCAATGGGGCACTGCCTCTCTGATGGAAAGCCTCTAGTTTAGCCCATTACCTTCTATTTCCATTGTAAAAAGCATGAGTTTTGAAACTTTGCAAGTGAATATCAACTTGAAAACTGCAGTTTACTCATTATTTTCAGCTTGATGATCAATTTCAAAAACAGTGCTTTTGGCAATGTTTTTAAAAAAAAAAAATGCCATTTCTTGCCTGTGGATCACATATAATATATACATTTTTTTCGTAGAGTTTCATTAATTTAGTCGCATGAAAAGAGTAAATTTTACTTTTAAAAAAATCCAGGAAGGAACATTGACCTTCCCTGCTTGCACCGATAAGTTGGTCCATTTTTCCATTCTAATAGATGCGCATGCTTCTAATCTCATTTTGAAATTTGAAAGTGTGCTTAGTAAAATCACGAGATTACTTTTGAGACACTCTTCTAAAGTTTTGTTCTATGTAACCATTAATTTTTAAATGTTAAATTGCTGGAGTGATTAAAATATAATGCAATTTTGTGAGGAAATTACAATAGAAGTAATGTACAAAAGCGGGCTAAGAGGGGCGTACATACAGTATATACAGTACACTCTCAAAAATCTGCAGAGCCTGGAACCCAGGGATTTGCAGATTTCTGAATGGTACAAATTTCAAATCATCCTCATCTCCTTTCTATTGTCGGTATATTTTAATAGCAGATGTTCATTTTACTCTAACTTTTGTTCAGAGGCAAATTTTTGAATGTGGTTTTGTTTAGAATATTACAAATTAACAAAATTTTAATATTAACAGGAAACAATCTTTTTTTTCTTCAATCAAATCAAAGGTACCTGACCCCGTAGATTTGAACTCACCTCTGTTTGAGTGTAGTTATAATATCTGTATGCTCTGTAATATACAGGCTGCAATATGTTATCTATCGCCGATCTTTAACTTCTCAACCGTTGGCCGTAGACATATAGTTCCAGTTACAAAAAACATTTCAAATGAGGTAAATATTCATGTTGTGACATTATTTAAAGTAAACAATCAGTTTTATAAAAATTACGAAATCTAACTTTTTATACGGTCCCCCAGTCCCTATAGTTGTATTTAGTAAAAGTTTACACATATCATCTACTTATATATATAAAATACAAACAGCAATTTCGCTCCGGCTCGGCTTTCTACTATTCGAGTTCTACAGCATGGATTTCGATGGAACTTATACTGTTAGATAGATATCGTTTCAGGGAAGGTTTTAAGCTATAACACATCGTTTTACGTAGGTTAGTTATAGATTTATGACAGAAAGTTCTGTTATTTTGGGCGAAAGGATTACCATTCTTTTATTGGGGATATATTTCGTTGATACATGAATTGAAAAGGCTATACATCTCAACAAAAAAAAAACTGTTACTATTTAAAAAAAAAAAAAAAAAAAGAAGAAGATAAAAAGAAAAACAGTTTTACGAGTGCATAATATTTATTATAAAACGAAAATATTTAATTTAAACATAAAAGGGAATGTTCGTAATGCTTAAAAATTCATTGAATATGAAAGATTGCAGTTTTCAACTATATTTGGCTTTTTATCTCGCACATTAGGTTAAGAAAAATGCATCAGAAAATTTGATATGATAATATCTGAGTGACAATTTTTGTTTATTTACTTTTTATTTTGATTTAACTCATCCATCATGTGGTTTGCATAAGAAACCAGCAGATGTAATTATAAAATTGGCGGTACTTGTGAGTTACATATTGTATGTTTATTTAAGACTTCATTTTATCGCCAAACTATTTAATTTTAAGCCAGAAATGCATAAGCCTAACATCGGTCTGAGTGACGTTCACAATAATGGTGTTTTTTTCAAGTAGACGATAGCATTTTTGGAATAATCTAATTCTACTTTTATATATATATATGAAACGATAAAAGCTAAGCCCCTTTTTAAAATCCCCTTTTTTGTCCCTTTTTAAAATTTAAATTTAGAAATTAAAATTAAATCTTTTGAAATGCTTTTGTAATTGTGTCTCAGTTGATTGAATGAAGTTGCCCCTGTTAAGTCAGTTTTCCCGAATCGCATTTTATAACTTTCAAAGATCGTTTTGGCACATCTCATAAGAATACTTTTGCTGAATAAGTGCAATTTGTAAGTCTTGCTGCATTCTATCGGCCGAACTCAAGCCACAGCCTTTATCCCGGGCAGTCAATCATTCAGCTAACGACCAATTATAGTTTAAAGACACCTCCTTTGACTTCAACGGCCCCTAGCAGGAATAATGCCAAATACAGCATATTTATACCACTGCACGGGTCACCGGACAAGGCTTTTTACCCTCAAAAGAATGCACTAACTCCACGTCACTCGGCTCTCTTAAGTATCGCTTTGCGGTACACATAATTCCCGAGCCCGATGTCCATAAAGTAAAGTAGCAGCTCTCAAGCCAAAAGGGGCCTGATTTCTCAAAAGGATGTAACCAAAGAACAATAAATCAGGTCCCCGGAAAAACCGTGTCTTTATTGGAACAACTACTATCTTAATCTGACTTTGAGTTCCCGGATACCACTCACGGCCTGCGACTACCTAACTATGCTAGAAGTTCCGAGGGTTCGCTCAGGAATCGGCACGCACACGTCCGCGGTTCGCGCTCCTGCTCCCATCGGTCGGGCACTGACCGACGCCACGACAGAAGATCCATAACGGGAGTAGCGGCTGATTCGTTACATATATATAATTCAAATGGAAATTTCGTTCCGGCTGCTTATAACTCGAGTTCTGCTGAACTTGCACTCTTAGATAATTTTTCGGGGAAGGTTTTAGGACATAACACGTCGTTCTACATTGCTTGGTATCGAATTATGGTTTAAAGGTCTTTATGAGATGAACCTGATAATGAAAAATTAGCCTTTTTAAAAGATTCTGCTGAATGTATTTCGATGGAACTTGGACTGTTAATTAGATAATTTTCCAGGGGAGGTTTCAGTATACAACATATCCTTCTACGTTGCTCAGCAATACAGTTTTGGTGAAAATTTGGTAATTGTGGAGAAACTTGGTTTGGCGAGAGAAGAAAAGTTTTCATGCATATTTTCTGGGCCAAACTTTTCTTTTTTAAATGTCAAGGCCTATATAGTGGAAAAGTATCGAAAATTCTGTAATCAGGTGAACCCGTTTATGACAGATCTCGAATGACAGCTTTGCTATTTGACTAACCATTGTTGATTTTGGGGGAAATATTCGAAAATGGATTCAATCAAACTCGACTGTAAATCACTAATAGATGTCATAGAGATTTCTTTTTTACTGTAACAGTTTCCTTACAAAATTTTTCATTTTAAATTTCTCTCACAAATATCGCAGAACCCTGCTGAGCGAGGAGGTTTTTTTCGGTACTTTTATGTTAGCCGGGTGCAAATCTCGCCAATAGCTTATTTTATTTTTCACATGTGTAAAGAAAAAATACCTTCATGATTAAGTAATTTTTTTTATAGTATTATTTGTATTTTTTTATTCTTTTGAATTGTTAATGTAATGGATGAAAGGTGAATATTTTAAAGGTATATAATATATTTTCAAATATTTTTCAAATGAATGTCGATGGGGAAAATATTTGGTTATTAATCACATGCGGCCGGCTAACATAAAAGTACCACTTTTTCTTTAGTTTGTTGAAGCAACCTATCACGGGAATAATTTTAAAAAAAATAGTAGTGGCCAAAAAATGCAACTCTCAGGTCTGTTAAAAATATCAGAAATATTGCTAATATTGAATATAATATTTCGTTGGTCGAACTAAATTACCACGACAATGACAAACATATTTACATCTAACAGTAATCATTGATCTTAAAATCAGAAAAATTGGAAAGTAGATGTAGTTTGTAAAGTATGCATTGATTAAGGAGATAAATTACGTAATCGAATCCACAGACAATTGGCGTATTTTGTACCGATAAGTTACATAATTGAGTCTACAGACAATTGGAGTATGTTACGGGATGCGGTTTGGCGAATAATTAACTTAGGAAAAGAGTTGAATTGATTTTGTGTTTTTAAAGTGGACCTATTCTATAATCGAATTTACAGAGAATTAGCATAACATGGGAGAAAGTTTTTTTGGAGAACTTTTGCGTTATACATTTATTTCAATCCTAAACGTGCAAAGATTTTTTGGTACTTTTCCAGTATAGAGATCTTGGTGAAATAGAGAAAATAGCCTTGGCAGAGAAGGAAATTTGGCAACATATTTTTGGCAACCTATTCACTATTTCATTTCATATACAAAAGCATTTTTTTTTTCAATGTCTATACAATTTACTTAACATAAAGATGCTATTTATCTAATTTTATATAGAAACAGAAGTAATTTGTATATAAAAAACATTAATAATATACATATGTAAACAAACAAAAAAGTTCATCAAGTTTGTTTTCTTAACTGTTTATATCATTTGGCAACAAATCTCACTTTCTGATGCCCAAATTGTGCCAAGATGTTTAAAAAAACACCAAGGCGCCTATAGTGGAAAAGTACCAAATTTTTATTGCAAAACGTGTCAAAATTTGTGGTTTGATATTTATTGAATGCAAATTTCTTTTAGCTTTAATTATTATTTAATAGTAACCATGCAAAAAATTTTTTTTTTTTTTTTAATTGAAAGTATTTTTTATTATTAAGTAAAATTAAGTTATAACTTCATTTTTCACTGATTGAAAAAGGGAAATGTTTACTGCAGTGCTAAGTGCGTAGTTTAAATGGCGATTTTGAAAAAACATTTTTTGTATAATATTTATCTGCGCTTTTATTTTTAGTATATTTGTATTTATTTCATAAAATAGTTCTTAAAACTCTGTAATTTTGAAATGTTATATTTTTTAAATGATTACTTTCGGCCAACAATGTTATTATTTTTTTTTAAATGCTTTGTTTGGTGCCAACTATTATGCTTGGCGACAGTGGCGTACCCAGGATTTTATTTCGGGGGGGGGGGGGGGGCTGACTTAAATTTCCATAATGTTCTAAATCTTACGAAACATGTTGAATTGTGTTATAAACAGAAATCATTTTTGCCAATAAGGCCGTAGCCAGGGGGAGGGAGGGGAGGGGCAGGGGTGACTTTGTTCCGAAAATTTGAAAAATTTGGTCCAGTCCGAAAATTTGGACTTAAAAAATATCGCGATTTTTGACATGGTCGACGAAAAAAATCAATTTCATCAATCGTTCGCAGAAAAAAAATCTCCAATTTTTTTAAAGTATCCGAAAAGGAAAAAAACCGAAATTTTGTCATAGGGCCACGGATAAAATGCGAAGTTTGTCAAAGGATTGCGAAAAAAAAAGTCAAATTCCGTCAAATACTCGCGGAGGAAACGCTAATTTCGTCAAATGAGTACCGAAAAAACGCGAATTACGAAAAAAGATCGCTAAAAACACGCATTCCGTCGAAGGGCTGCGAAAAAAAGAGCTAATTTCGTAAAGGATCGCAAAAAAGCTAATTTCGTCAAAGGGAGATGGAAAAACGTGAATTCCATCAAACGGGCGCAGAAAAGCGCAAATTTCATCAAAAAGACGAGAAAAAAATGCTAATTTTGTCAAAAAGCCGCGGAAAAACGCAAATTTCGTCAAAGGGCCGCAGAAAAAACGCAAATTTCGAGAAAAGGTCGCTAAAAAAACACGCATTTCGTCAAAGGGAAGCGGAAAAAACGCGAATTTCGTCAAAGGGTCACAGAAAAAAACGTGAATTTCGTCAAAAGGCCGCAGAAAAACGGAAATTTCATCAAAAAGACGAGAAAAAAGCAAATTTCGTCAAAAAGCCGCAGAAAAAACGCAAATTTCGACGAAGGATTGCCTTAAAAAATGCGAATTTCGGCAAATGACCACAGAAAAAACGCGAATTTCGTCAAAGGGCCGCAGAAAAAACGCAAATTTCGACAAAGGATCGCTAAGAAAACATCATTCCGTCAAAGGGAAGCGGAAAAAACACGAATTTCGTTAAAGAATCGCCAAAAAAAAAGAAAAGCAGGATCACAAAGAAAAGCCACAGAAAAGTGTGAATTTCGTCAAAAGGCTGCGGAAAAAAGCGAATTTCGTCAAAAAAATTCGGAAAACATAAATTTCGACGGATTGCGAAAAAACGCAAATTTCGTCAAATGGCCACCGAAAAAGCGCGAATTTCGTCAAAGGGCCGCAGAAAAAAGCGTAAATTTCGACAAAGGACCACTAAAAAAACACGCATTCCGTCAAAGGGAAGCGGGGAAAACACGAATTTCGTCAAAGGCTCACAGAAAAAACGTGAATTTTATCGAAAGGCAGCAGAAAAACGCAAATTTCATCAAAAAGACGAGAAAAAAAGCAAATTTCGTCAAAAAGTCGTGGAAAAAACACAAATTTCGACGAAGGATTGCCCAAAAAAACGCGAATTTCGGCAGATGACCACATAAAAAAACGCAAATTTCGTTAAAGGATCGCAAAAGAAAAAGAAAAAGCAGGGTGACAAAAAA
This sequence comes from Maratus speciosus, assembly GCA_963932465.1. Taxonomy (NCBI): domain Eukaryota; kingdom Metazoa; phylum Arthropoda; class Arachnida; order Araneae; family Salticidae; genus Maratus; species Maratus speciosus. The sequence goes on along the minus strand of OZ010788.1, from coordinate 42,673,905 downwards.
AGCCACAGAAAAGCGTGAATTTCGTCAAAAGGCTGCGGAAAAAAGCGAATTTCGTCAAAAAGCCGCTGAAAAAAGCAAATTTCGACAAAGGATCTCGAAAAAAACGCAAAATTCGTCAAAGGACCGCAGAAAAAACGCGAATTTCATCAAAAGGTTGCGGAAAAAACGCGAATTTCGATAAAAAGATCGCTTAAAACACGCATTCCGTTAAAGGGCTGCGAAAAAAAAGCTAATTTCGTAAAAGATTGGGAAAAAAACGCGAATGTCATAAAAAAAACGCAAATTTCGACAAAGGATCTCGAAAAAACGGAAATTTCGTAAAGGGCCGCAGAAAAAACGCGAATTTCATCAAAAGGTCGCGGTAAAAACGCGAATTTTGAAAAAAAATCGCTTAAAACACGCATTCCGTCAAAGGGCTGCGAAAAAAAAGGCTAATTTCGTCAAAAATCCGCGAAAAAGACGCAGATTTTGACAAAGGATTGCGTAAAAAACGCGCATTTCGGCAAATGACTTTGGAAAAAACGCGAATTTCGTCAAAGGGCCGCAGAAAAAACTCGAATTTCGTTAAAGGATCGCAAAAAAAGAAAAAGCAGGGTCACAAAGAAGGGCCGCAGAAAAACATGAATTTCGTTAAAAGACTGCGGAAAAAAGCGAATTTTGCCAAACAGCCGCAAAAATGCTACTTTTGCCAAAGAGCCGCAGAAAAAAAGCAAATTTCATCAAAAAGACGAGAAAAAAACGCGAATTTCGTCAAAAAAGCCGCGGGAAAGAAGTAAATTTCGTAAAAAAAAACATGAATTTCGGCAAAAATCCGCGAAAAAAACTTGAATTTCATCAAAAACCCGCCGAAAAAACGCGGAAAAAACACAAATTTCGACAGGATCACGAAAAAAACGCAAATTTCGTCACAGATACGCGGAAAAAACGCAAATTTCGACGAAGGAGTGCGTAAAAAAAAAACGCGAACTTCGGCAAAAAGCCGCAGAAAAAGCGAATTTCTTCAAATGACTGCGGCGAAAATTCAAATTTTGTCAAAAAAAACGTGGAAAAAACACAAATTTTTGGTAGGGAGATGCGACTGAAAAATCAAAGTTAATAAGCTACATTTACAGCTGTGATATACGCTCGAAATTCGCCAACCATCCCAGGTGTGTAATCCTTCGGTTAATTTATCACTAGTTTTCTTCACAACACTAAATTATAGTTTATTTATAAGAATACATAAAGACATGGAAGACAAAACATTTGAACGTCACACTATATACAAATAATTATATTTTTCACATAGCTGCAGACCACCTTCACATTTTACTCCGAAACAACACTTCACTATATTGCTAAATTATTTCACAAAAAACTCAAATTAATATACTTTCGTTTTTATTACAATCTTTCGGTTTCTCATAAAAAATACCCGCGCACGCTCACATGCCGGCTTACACAACACTTCTACCTTCCGCACTCTGAATAAACAATGTCCCCCTACCTCTCTCCGCGCGCCCACGTATCACGTGTCAAATGGCGCCAGAGAAATCAAAGGAAAATTATCCAGACGCCTCCAGACATCACAACAGCCAACTCTTCCGCACCGGATTTCCGATTTAGCCGAAATCGACTTGTGATTAGCTGCAGTGTTGCTCTGCATTAACATTTTTCCGCAGTGACACTCTTGGCGCCCGTCGACTGTGAGAGAAATTAAAAAACTCCTTAAATTAAACTACTTTTTGATTTGTTGAATTTACTTGTAGGTGAACTGACTCTTGAACTGACCATATACGTTTTCATTTATCCAGTAAAACAGGTATGGAGCTATTCTTCAGTCATCTAAAAATTTATTTTGTGGTTTCAAGTAAATTTGGTCTGAGGACTGAGGAGAATATTGGATTAATAAGATAAACAAATTCACGGCATGCCAGAAAATAAAACAAATTTATCTGAAAAAGAAGGAATATCAGCCCTTTTTTCACTTCACTGCGATCTCTTCGGAGGTAGAATGGAGCTGTAACCTCATAACCCCTGTCGCCATCGACTTCTTTGGGTGTATGCGGGGGAATCACTATGCACTAGTATATGGGACTAACCAGACTAGCTGCGCCGCAGAAAAAAAAAAAATACATTTTATCTCAAAAGAAAGAAGAAAAAAACATGAGTTTTTTCTTCATTTTTGATTACTTCGAAAAGGGGGGCCCTATAACCCCATCAGCCCCCTTCCCCTCATTGGGTATACTGTGGTGTAACTGTGCACTGATATAAGACTAGCCAGAAAGCCTAGTTCGGCAGAAAAAAAATTGCATTACAAATTTATCTCAAACAAAAAGAAAAAAAAATCAGCACTTTTTTCATTTCATTTTCAACTATTTTGGGAGAGGTCTGTAACCCCATCACCCCCTTTCTACTTCTTTGGGTAGAATGTGGTGTCACTGTGCACTAATATGGAACTAAACAGATGAGTGTAGCTAGTCTGTTGAATGATAGGAGAAAAAAAAATGCAAATTTATCTCAAACAGAAAGAAAAAATGCATTTTTTTTTCGATTATTTCGGGAGGAGGGGGCTGTAAGCCCATCAGCCGCTTCCCCTTCTCTATCGGTATGCTGTGATGTCAATGTGGACTAATATGAATTTAACGAGAATGGCTATTTCGCTGTATGGCAGAAGAAAAACTACAAATTTATCTCAAACAAGAAGAAAAAAATCAGCCTTTTTTTCATTTCATTTTCGACTATTTAGGAAGGGGACACCCCATTAGCCCCTTTCACCTCTTTGGGTATAATGTGGTGCCACTGTGCACTAGTATGGAACTAAAGAGAAGTGAGTGGCTAGTCTGTTGAATGATAGGGGGAAAATACAAATTTATCTCAAACAAAAAGAATAATATCAACACTTTTTCATTTCATGTTCGACTTTTTGAGAAGAGAGCTGTAACCCCATTAGCCCCCTTCTACCTTTTTGGGTATAATGTGGTGTCACTGTACACTAATATGGAACTACAGCGAAGGGAATGGCTAGTCTGTTGAATGATAGGGGAGAAAATGCAAATTTATCTCAAACAGACAGAAAAAATCAGCACTATTTTTTCATTTCACTTTCTACTATTTCGAGAGGAGGGGGGCTGTAATTCCAACAGCCCCCTCCCCATCTTTGGGTGTGCTGTGATGCCAATGTGGACTAATATGGAGTTAACGAGAATGGCTATTTTGCTGTATGACAGAAGAAAAAATTACAGATTTATCTTTAAAAAGTAAAGAATAAACAATTTTTTCATTTAATTTTTTGACTATTTCTGGTTTTTTTTTTTTTTTGGAGGGGGGCTGTAACCCCGTCAGCCCCCTTTCTCTTCTTTTGTGTCAATATGGACTACTATGGAACTAAAGCGAAGGAAGCGCATAGTCTCTTGAACGATAGGGGGAAAATGCAAATTTATCTTAAACAGGCAGAAAAAAATCAGCACTATTTTATCATTTCATTTTCGACCATTTCGAGAAGAGGGGGCTGAAATTCCATCAGCCCCCTCCCCATCTTTGAGTATGTTGTGATGTCAATGTGGACTAATATTGTGTTAACGAGAATGTCTATTTTGCTATATGAGAGAAGAAAAAATTACAGAATTATCTTAAAAATGTAAGGAAAAATTACTTTTTCATTTAATTTTTCGACTATTTCGGAAGGGGGGGGGGCTGTAACCCCGTCTGCTCCCTGTCTCTTCTTTGTTGTCAATGTGGACTAATATGGGACTAATGGAAATGACTAGTCCGCTGTATGATTGAAAAAAAATTATTTTTTTTTCCAAAAAAAGAAAGACGAAAAAACAACACTTTTTCATATCACTTTCGAAAATGTCGGGGGGGGGGGGCTGTAGTCCCATCAGCCCCCCCCCCCCCCCCTTGGGTACGCCCATGCTTGGCGAGAATGACGTTGATATACGGAAAAGTACTGAACTTTTAGATTGCAGTATGGAGGCAGTAGTATACAACATGGGCGCGGATAATGCACAATAAAGTAACTGGTATATAGCTTGAAGCTGCCACTGAGATGGTAAAATACCTTTTTTTAAAAATAATTTTAAAAAAGAGTTGAGGAAAATTCTGTGATTGGAACCCACACCAAATTGGCTCATTTTACCGAGAATGTATTGGTAAAAAATAAAATACATTTGTTGTAGACATGATCGTAAATCTCAATACTTGCCGCTTGAAATGTCTTTAAAATTATTCATCAGAGACAACGAGAAATAACTTGCAGTTTCATAAATTTTATCCATCAATATTCTTATCTATCTACTTCTGCTTCTACTATGTATACGAGTGTAAGATGCAAATGGGAAATTCGTCCTGGCTGCATGTAACTTGAGCTCTGCTGAATGGATTTTGATGAGAATTAAAATGATAGTTAGATACTTTTTCAGGGAAGATTTTAGCATATAACATGCAGTGTGTCCACGTATAACCTGACCGACCTTTATTTTCGCAACCGTTGGTCCTAGATGCATACTTCCAATTACAAAAATGGTTTAAATAAGGTAAAGAATTATTTTTAAAGCGATTTGGGTCAAGAAAAGCATTTATTAAAAAATTAGGAAATTTAACTTTTTATACGGTCCCCCGGTCCTATAAGTGATATTTACCAAAAATTTACTGTGACACTAACAAGTAAGACAAAAAAAGTCCCATTCAGCTAACATTAAAATTGACCGAGTTATGAAACTTTGAAATGCATGGCTTATACCACTTTTTTGCATATCAAAATAGATGATTTCGACCATGCTTTCAGGGGTCGTGTATAAAGTACTTAAACTTAAGCCAAGGTATCTGCGCTTTGAAAGAAATCGTACAAATATTACGATTAACTTTTATTAGTTAAATTTCAGATTAGTTACAATAATTGTATTTTAAGATATATTTTATTTTACATATGTTTTAACATATATTACATATGTTTTATTTTGTAAGGATTTGAGGCTATGATTTCTTTTAACTAAAATTATGCTATTTTCATAAGGTTTTATTTAACTTGCAATGATAGTCTTTCCAGTTTAAAATTTGTACTTGAACTTTAACTTACTTTCAAATGTCCGATCGAAGTTAAATTTTACATACTGGCTTAAATCCGATGGCAATGCAATATTATTATGATTTTCGACTCTTACCATCTTATACATTACTTATATTAGAGGATAACACAAAAAAATTCGGATAGATTACCGTCAAGAAGTTTAAGAAAGAGTTTTAGATTAGATAACATAAACCTGAGATGGTTGTGTTTTTAACTTTTATAATTACATTTTATGTATTTTTTAACACTGAATAAAAAAATTATCTTCGCTTTTAACCATCATGTCAGGAGTTTTCACAAATCGTAAATTTCTAGGTTAAAAAATAGCGAAAAATCTGATACTATAAAATAAATGTAATACTTTTTTATTCAGTTTAATTTTTTTTAATTCAATAATTTATTAAATTTTCTGGCTTATACTGGGTTTCTTACAGCTAAACAGCTCGGGGTCAGATAAGGTTGGGAGGGGAGGGGGGATCAATTTTAACTTTTAACTTTTTGACTTTGAAATTTGCGATTTGAGAAAATTACTGACGTGATGGTTTAAAATGAAGGTCATTTTCGGATTCAGTGCAAAAAAATATATAAGAATCAATTTTCAAAAGCTAAAAAACATGCCACAACCCAAAATTTGAAAGACAGTGTAATCTAACAGCCTTTTAAACTAGTATGTTGTGGCCATCACAAAACTTTCTTCTATATAAATCACGTCAATTAAATAATTTAAATAGTACAAGAAATAACAACGATTTAGCACCAATTCATATCAAAGTATATCTGAATTTGAAGTTGGATGAAAATTCGCGCATTAGTTCTTGAGATAGAGCTATAGCGGAAATTCTGAAAAAATGTAGCATAGCAGCGCCACCTGTTGAGCGATTTACACCAAAAGTAAACAGCACTAAACGATATCAAGGTATACCTGAATCTGAAGTTTGTTGAAAATCCAAGCATTAGTTCTTGAGATAAAGCTATTGCGGAAATCGCAAAAAATACAGCATAGCAGCGCCACCTGTTGAGCGATTTACACCAAAAACTAAACAGCACTAATTTATACATCAATTCATGTCAAGGACTAACTAAATCTGAAGTTTGATGAAAATCCGTGCAATAGTTCTTGAGATAGAGCTCTTGTGGAAATCGTGAAAAATGCAGCACAGAAGCGCCACCTGTTGAGCGATTTACACTAAAAATTAAACAGCACTAATTTATACATCAATTCATGTCAAGGACTAACTAAATCTGAAGTTTGATGAAAATCCGTGCAATAGTTCTTGAGATACACCTCTTGTGGAAATCGTGAAAAATGCAGCACAGCAGCGCCATCTGTTGGACGATTTGCACCAAAAATTAAGCAACACTAATTTATATCAGGGACTAACTGAATCTGAAGTTTGATGAAAATTCGTGCATTTTTTCTTGAGTTAGAGCTATTGCGATAATCATGAACAATGCAGCATACCAGCGCCACCTGTTGGGCGATTTTCACAAAAAAGTAATCAGCACCAAACTATATCCTGGACTAACTGAACCTGAAGTTTTATGAAAATCCGTGCAGTAGTTCTTGAGATACAGCTATTGCAGAAATCGTTAAAAATGCCGCATAGCAGCGCCACCTGTTGGGCGATTTTCACCAAAAACTAATCAGTTCCAGTTTATATTAAGGTCTAACTAAATATGAAGTTTTGTGAAATTTCGTCCATTAGTTCTTGAGATAGAGCGCCCACAAAATTTGTGTCACATACAGACAGACAGACGGACGGACATACAGACAGACAGACTCACAGACAAACATTTTGTAAAAACATGTTTTTTGAAATCTCTGACTCATAAAACGTGTAAATCCGTCGAAAACTGGAATTCGAAAATTTTCATGAAACCAATACTTTCTTCTTGTAAAGATAGAAGAAAGTAAAAATGTATCATTTTGTAAAGAATTGAGGCTGTTGTTTTTCATCCTTTTATTTAACAAAAAATCTGTTACTTTTATCCTCTTATAATGTTCAGTACAAATTGTACATTTTGCAGTAATATGTCAGAATGATTAAAGATTTCAAATTTATATTGCAATGCTAATTTTTACTCTCAACCATTTCTTTAATATATCTGACGAAATTATATTTCTACTAAATTTGTGAATAACCCCTAATACGCAGCAATCTAGTATGTTGTGGCCATCACAAAACTTTCTTCTATATAAATCACGTCAATTAAATCATTTAAATAGTAAAAGAAATTACATCAATTTAGAACCAATTCCTATCAAAGTATACCTGAATTTGAAGTTTGATGAAAATTCGTGCATTAGTTATTGAGATAGAGCTGTAGGGGAAATTCTGAAAAATGTAGCATAGCAGCGCCACCTGTTGAGCGATTTGCACTAAAACACAAACAGCACTAATTCATATTAAGGTATACCGGAATCTGAAGCTTGATGAAAATCGGTGCATTAGTTCTGGAGCTAGAGCTTTTGTGGAAATAACAAAAAATGCAGCACAGCAGCGCCACCTGTTGTGCGATTTACACGAAAAGGCACAAAACATCAAATCATGTCAAGGACTAACTGAATTTGAAGTTTGATGAAAATCCGTGCATTAGTTCTGGACATTGAGCTATTGTGGAAATCGTGAAAAATGCTGCATAGCAGCGCCACCTGTTGAGTGATTTACACCAAAACATAAACACCACTAATTCATATCCAGGTATACCTGATTCTGAAGTTTGTTGAAAACCCAAGCATTAGTTCTTGAGATAGAGCTATTGCGGAAATCTCAAAAAATGCAGCATAGCAGCGCCACCTGTTGAGCGATTTACACCACAAGGTGCAAAACGTAATTCATGTCAATCACTAACTGAATCTGAAGTTTGATGAAAATCCGTGCATTATTTCTTGAGATTGAGCTATTACGAAAATCGTGTAAATACTGCAAAATGCAGCATAGCAGCGCCATCTGTTGGGCGATTTGCACCAAAACGTTACCAGCACCAATTCATATCAAGGATTCACGGAATCGGAAGTTTTATAAAAATCCGTGCATTAGTTCTTGAGATATAGCTTTTGCGGAAATCCTGCAAAATGCTACATAGCAGCGCCACCTGCAGGGCGATTTACACCAAAAACTAATCAGCACCAATCTATATCAGGGACTACCTGAATATAAATTTTTATCAAATTCCGTGCATTAGTTCTTGAGATAGAGCGCCCACAAAATTTGTGTCACATACAGACAGACAGACGGACAGACAGACGGACAGACAGAAAGACAGACAGACAGACTCACAGACAGACATTTTGTAAAAACATGTTTTTTGGAATCTCTGACCCATAAAACGTGTAAATCCGTCGAAAACTGGAATTCGAAAATTTTCATGAAACCAATACTTTCTTCTTGTCAAGATAGAAGAAAGTAAAAATATACTCCAACTTTAAACAGCTATTACTCGATCAATTTTAATCATAGAATAATGGGACTTTTTTTCGCCTTACTTGCCACTGTAACAGGGAAATTTTACTAAATATGACTTATAGGACCGGGGCACCGTATAAAAATTTAGATTCTGTAATTTTTCACAAAATTATTTTTTCGCTTCAAACTTCTTTATCTTAATGCTGCACCTAATTTTGACCATTTTTACTTTCTTCTATCTTTACAAGAAGAAAGTATTGGATTCATGAAAATTTTCGAATTCCGGTTTTCGACGGATTTACACGTTTTAGGGGTCAGAGATTCCAAAAAACATGTTTTTACAAAATGTCTGTCTGTGACTCTGTGAGTCTGTCTGTCTGTCTGTCTGTCTGTCTGTCTGTCTGTGTGTATGTGACACAAATTTTGTGGGCGCTCTATCTCAAGAACTAATGCACGGAATTTAATAAAAAATTATATTCAGTGAGTCTCTAATACAGATTGGTGCTGATTAGTTTTTGGTGTAAATCGCTCAACAGGTGGCGCTGCTATGCTGCATTTTTCACGATTTACGCAATAGCTCTATCTCAGGAACTAATGCACGGATTTTGATAAAAGTCCAGATTTAGTTAGTCCTTGATATGAATTGATGCTGATAACGTTTTGGTGTAAATCGCCCAACAGGTGGCGCTGTTATGATGAATTTTGCAGGATTTACACGATTTCCCCAATAGCTCTATCTTAAGAACTAACGCACGGATTTTCATCAAACTTCAGATTCAGTTAGTCCTTGATATGACTTGCTACTGATTATGTGTTGGTGTAAATCGCCCAACAGGTGGCGCTTCTGTGCTGCCTTTTTCACGATTGCCTCAATAGCTCTATCTATAGAACTAATGGACGAATTTTCATCTAACTTCAGATTTAGTTGTATGTTGATACATGTTGTTGTTAATTAGGTTTTGATGTTAATCACCCAATAGGTGGCGCTGCTATGCAGGAATTTTCACTATTTTCGCTATAGCTCTATCTCAAAAACTAATGCACTGATTTTCTCCAAACTTCAGATTCAGTCAGACGTTGACATAAATTGTTGCTTATGACCATGTTATTACCATTAAGGTTTTTCTGAGCGAAATATGCTGGCTGGTTGTCGGCCCAGTTAGCTTAAGCGGAAAAGCATTGGCCTTGTAAGCCAAGGATCTGGGTTCGATTCCCGGGCTGGGAATTTTTTCGCTCAGTTGGAAATATTAAAATTCGTATGATAACTTTACCAATCAGTTTGATTGTGTTAAAATATTAATTCAGTTGACATAAATTGTTGCTGATTAGGATTTGGTATAAATCACCCAATAGGTGGCGCTGATAGGCAGCATTTTGCTGGATTTAGACGATTTCAGCGATAGTCATATCTCAAGAACTAATGCACGGAATTTCATATCTTTAAAATCCTCATGAGATGCATAGATTGTCATTTAATTTTGGCAGTGTGATAGCGAATTTTGAAGTACTAACATGTATGAGATAGAAGAAAGTTTTGGGATTGGTACATCCGACTAGTTGTTATTGGGAGTATGCATTTATGACCAACGGTTGCGAAAATAAAGGTCGGTCAGGTCATAAGTGGACACACAGTATAGTTCTACGTTTCTTAGACATTGAATTATACTTTAAAGTTATATAATCAGACGAACCGATTATGAAAGATTAGCCTTTTTAAAAGATTCGGCTGAATGGATTTTGATTGAACTTGACCTGTTAGTTAGATAATTTTTCAGGCAGGGTTTTAGTATATACTATATCGTTCTGCATTGCTTAATGTGGTGGAAAGTTCTATAATCAGTTGGACCCGATTATGCAAGTTTAGCATTTTTAATAAGTTCTACAGAATGGATTTTGATAGGAATTCCATTGTTAGTTAGATACCTATTCAGATTGATATGGTTTTAGTATTTTGCATATTGTTCTACATTGCTTAGTCATAAAGCAATGGCGGAAAGTTCCATAATCATGTGAAACCGATTTTGAAAGATTATACTTTTCAAAAAGTTCTAGATGGCAGATATTGATAATACTTGCTTTGTTGATTAGACAATGTTTGGTTAGGTTTTAATTTATTGCATATTATTCTATGTTGCTTGGTTACAGAATTATGGGGAGAAAGTTCTCTAATCAGATGGATCCCAATATGAAAGATCAGCTTTTTAAAAAAGTTTTACTGGATGGATTTTGTCAGTTTGTTTGTTTGCTTTATTATTTAAATAATTTTTCAGGGGTTGTTCTATTATATTGCATATTGTACTATCATTATTTACCAAATCCTACTGTGATTGATCAACTAAAAGAGTTGGACCTTAATAGCTGAAATTTTGTCTATCAAAGTAGGTAGAATCGACAACTGGAAAATAAAACATACTCATTAAGGACTAGATAAATGGCAGTGGAATTGTATCCTGATTTTGATCTCGAATTACTTTAATTCATCTTGTGCAAAAATCTCAAACTTTGAAATTTAATAACAGTGTCAATTTTTGTAGTACAGATGTCAAACTTTTTGTGCTATATCTATAATGATGCGAGTAAACTTTTACTAAATATAAGTATAGGGACTGGGGGACCGTATAAAAAGTTAGATTTTGTAATTTTTATAAAATTGATTTTTTACTTTAAATAATGCCACAACATGAATATTTACCTCATTTGAAATGTTTTTGTACTTGGAACTATATGTCTACGACCAACGGTTGAGAAATTAAAGGTCGACGATAGATATAGATAACATATTGCACCCTGTATATATATACTAGCAAACCCTGTGGCTTTGCTCGCGTAATAGTTGAAATATGCCAAGTGATATTTGCATGACTATTTTTTATTAGAAGAACACTTTTTGGAATAATTCAAAAATTACAAATTAAGCCACAGTTTGACTAAACTTCATTATAAGAGTGCAATAGACAGAAATCAGATTTTAATTAATAAGAAGAACTAAAACTAATTCCAAATAAATGATAATTTAGAAAGTATTTTTAGACTTTTATGCTCATTTCAGTATACATTTTAAGTTTTGAATTTTTTAGAAACCATCTTAACGCATTTACATCTTAAAATTAACACTCATGTCAAATTCCAAACTTCTTGTTTAACAGTCTACCACCTCTCTGGTGTCAGTGGCACCAACATAAAATGCCGAACCATTATTTTTACTTTCTTCTATCTTTACAAGAAGAAAGTATTGGTTTCGTGAAAATTTTCGAATTCCAGCTTTCGACGGATTTACACGTTTTAGGGGTCAGAGATTCCGAAAAACATGTTTTTACAAAATGTCTGTCTGTGAGTCTGTCTGTCTGTCTGTCTGTCTGTCCGTCTGTCTGTCTGTCTGTCTGTCTGTCCGTCCGTCTGTCTGTCTGTATGTGACACAAATTTTGTGGGCGCTCTATCTCAAGAACTAATGCACGGAATTTAATAAAAAATGATATTCAGTTAGACCCTGATATGAATTGGTGCTGATTAGTTTTTGGTGTAAATCGCTCAACAGGTGGCGCTGCTATGCTGCATTTTGCAGGATTTACACTATTTTCGCAGTAGCTTTATCTCAAGAACTAATGCACACATTTTCATCAAACTTCGGATTTAGTTAGTCCTTCATATGAAATGATGCTGACTACGTGTTAGTGTTAATCACCCAATAGGTGGCGCTGCTGTGCTGCATTTTGGACTATTTCCTCAATAGCTCTATCTTAAGAACTAATGCACGAATTTTCATCAAACTTCAGATTTAAGTATAACTTGATTAATACTGCTGCTGATTATGTGTTGTTGCAAATCGCTCAACAGGTGGCGCTTCTGTGCTGCATTTGTCATAATTTGCGCAATACTTCTATCTCAAGAACTAATGCACGAATTTTCCTCAAACTTCATATTCAGTTAGACGTTGACATAAGTTGGTGATAATTAGGTTCTGGTGTAAATAACCCAATAGGTGGCGTTGCTATGCTGCATTTTGCTGGATTTACACGATTTCAGTGACAGTCATACCTCGAGAACTAATGCACGGAATTTCATATTTTTAGAATTATCATGATGAACACAGATTGCCATTTAATTTGGCACTGAGATAGTGAATTTTGAAATATTGACATTTTAATAAAAAATTATATTCAGTTACCCCCTGATATAAATTGGTGCTGATTAGTTTTTGGTGTACATCACTCAACAGGTGACGCTGCTATGCAGCCTTTTTCACGATTTCCGCAATAGCTCAATCTCCACAAATAATGCACGGATTTTCATCAAACTTCAGATTCAGTTAGTCCTTGACATGAATTGAAGTTTTGTACATTTTGGTGTAAATCGCTCAACTGGTGGCGCTGCTATACTGCATTTTTAACGATTGCGGTAATAGCTCTATCTCAACAACTAATGCTTGGATTTTCAGGAAGCTTCAGATTCAAGTATACTTTGATATGAATTAGTGCAGCTTGTGTTTTGGTGCAAATCGTTCAACAGGTGGCGCTGCTATGCTGCACTTTTCAGAATTACCATTATAGCTGTATCTCAACAACTAATGCTTGGATTTTCAGGAAACTTCAGATTCAAGTATACTTTGATATGAATTGGTGCAGCTTGTGTTTTGGTGCAAATCGCTCAACAGGTGGCGCTGCTATGCTGCACTTTTCAGAATTACCATTATAGCTGTATCTCAAGAACTAATGCAATAATTTTCACCAAACTTCAGAATCAGTTAATCCTTGACATGAATTGACATATTGTACATTTTGGTGTAAATCGCTCAACAGGTGGCGCTGCTATGCTATATTTTTCAGAATTTCCACTATAGGTGTATCTCAAGAACTAATGCACGAATTTTCATGAAATTTTAGAATCAGTTAGTCCTTGACATGAATTGACATTTTATACATTTTGATGTAAATCGCTCAATAGGTGGCGCTGCAATCCTTTTTTGTGATTTCCGCAATAGCTCTATCTCAAGAACTAATGCTTAGATTTTCAACGAACTTCAGATCCATGTATACTTGGATATCAATTATTCCTGTTTATGTATTGGTGTAAATCACTCAACTGGTGGCGCTGCAAAGCTACATTTTTCAGAATTTCCGCTATAGCTCTATCTCAAGAACTAAGGCACGAATTTTTATCAAACTTCAAATTCAGATACACTTTGATATGAATTGGTGCTAAATTAATGTAATTTCCTGTACTATTTAAATGATTTAATTGACGTGATTTATATAGAAGAAAGTTTTGTGATGGCCACAACATACTAGTTTAAATTGGTTTGGTATTTGATAAGATTGTATAAAAATTGTAATTTAGAAAGCTTTTCGCTGACTTAATCTTTTTAAATTTGGAATTTTCTTTCGACTGTTCTTAGAAAGCGGTTGCATCTTCTAAGTAAATACCATGCCATATTTCAAAGTGTTAGGCCCCTCAGTTGTGCAAAAAACGCAAATTAGAACATGTTTTGCTCTTGCAACCCCGAGATGGCTAGATGGTAGTGACAGCAACATAAAATATAGCTTATGTTGGAGCAGGGACTGTCACCATTGATTTGCAACCATTACTTTGAAATAGCTTTGGTATTTCCTGAGATTGAAAAAAAATTGCAATTTAGATCGTTTTTAGAACGCTTTTCGCGCATTTTTACCCCTTTTTAAATTTCCAATTTTTTAAGAAAGGTTCTTAGAGACCATTTATATCTAATAAGTAACTACCATGCCAAATTCCATGTATCTGGAACCTTCAGTAGCACAAAAATCGCAATTTCGAACGATTTTTTGCTCCTGCACCCCCTTTAGTGGTAGTGGCACCCACATAAAATATAGCCTATGTTTGAGCAAGGGTGTTCACCATCATTTTGACACCATTATTTTTTAAATCAGTTTGGTACTTCCTGAAATTGCGTAAAAATTGCCATTTAGAACATTTTTTAGAACGCTTTTTGTGCATTTTCACCCCTTTTTAATTTCGATTTTTTTTTAAGAAATGTCCTTAGAGATCATTAGTATCTTACAAGTAACTACCATTCCAAATTTCATGTTTCTAGGCCCTTCAGTAACACAAAAAGCACATTTTTAGAACGTTTTTTGCTCCTGCACCCCTTTTGGCCAGTGACATGGACATAAGATATAGCCTATGTTCTAAGTTGGACTAACACCATCATTTTGATACCATTACTTTTGGAATCGGTTCAGTAGTTCCAGAGCTTACCTCCTACAAATAAACAATTTTTAACTCTTTATAATATTAAAGTATAGATAAGTATAGATAAGTATAGATTAAGTATAGATATGTATATAATTTACCACAATCAAGAATTTTTATTTCGGAAATATGCATTGAAGAAGGGGACAATTTATAGCTTAAAAGGCTTAATTAATAGCTTAAAAGGCAATTTTAATTTGAAATTTGATTTTCATTTGAAATACTGTATGCAAGGCGAATGTTTCTCTCTGGAAAAGTTTCCAGTTATTAATATAGTTTCAATCGATGCTGGATTTAATTAAGTTTCGTGTTTGCACCATGTCGGTGGCTCACGATAAATATTCCATCTTGTGCTGCGTTTGTAGCCTTTCCAACATGTAATAGTGAAAAATTTTCCAGGCTGGGTATCGTTCCATGTGGTTTAGTCGGTAGAATGTCAGTGCGCTATACTGATGGCCCGAGTTCCAGTTCCAGCATGGAATCTTTTTCACTAGCTCGCTTTTGCGCCTTTTAAGCAATTAATTTGAAATTTGATTTTCATTTGAAATCATCACAGAGTTTATGACAAGTTCGTCACAAATGACACATATTTCACAAATTGGTCACAGTGTGACTTCAAAGCATTGTCATTTTCGTCCCAGGTTCGTCACAAATATAATGCCAAAATAGTCACAAATGACACACTGTTCACAAATTTGTCACACCGTGACTTCACAGAGTGGTCACAATGTGACGTCACAAACGACCTCTAAAACGGCCATAACGACCTCGCACTTTAGTCACTATGACGTCACATCCACGTCACGTGACGTCACATCGACGGTCACAAAATCACAGTGTGACTTCACAATGACGTCGCCGTGACGTCACCATGCCTTACGGGTTGATCCCTGTTGTATGGGGAGACTTGATCCTGGGGATCAAGTGTCCCCAAACCAAAGTTAAGCTAAATTAATGTTACATTTTATTAACCCCCTACTTCTCATTATGACATTTAGATACTACCTGTATTAGTTAGAATATGGTTGCCTTGATTTTAGATGGTTGACAAAGATAGAAAGTTAATATGTGGCTGCATATGATGGTTAGCAAGCACATGGTAGTTGAATGCACTGCACATGTGAGACATACGTCTAACTATGCAAAAATTTTACAGCACTTCGTAAAGAATGTAAGATATTATAATCAAGACAGTAAAGTGTTAATCATAATGAATAATCATGATAACCATATAAGCATTGAGAGTTTGAATTATGCCAAAGAAAATGTAATAATTTTGTTAAAAATATCACCGCACACTTCTCACACATTGCAGTCTCTGGATCGTGCTGTATATGGACCACTTAAAAGATATTTTAATGTGGATGTTTAAGACTTGATGAATAATCTTCCTGCTCAAAGGACAACAATTTATCAAATTGCTGAACTGATCGGAATTGCCTATCCTAAAACTATGGTGACAACTAACATAATAAATGGATTTAAAATCACTGGAATATATCTCATAACTAGGAATTTCTGAAGATGATTTTTTTATCATCTTTCTTCTCAAATCGACAATTAACTCCTGTTCTGTACCTGTAACAAACATTGTAATTCGCCTTTGGCGACGGAACACCACCCCCGCATCTATGCCAAAATTGGCAATCCTTTTAATGTAACCCTTTCGTTGAACCCGGATCACGGGTTGAGTACGCATCAGTGTAAGAGGAACTACCTCTGCGGCAACAAGCCGCCATTAGCCTTCATTAAAACCTTTATGTTTACAGTCCGCTAATTTTTCTTTTAACCCTCCGTCTACCAGACGGGTCCATTGGACCCGACAGGTACATACAAAATATTCATTCAAACCAGAAATTTCTTTAAAATAAACTAAGTATATAAACCAGACAAAAATAAGGTAAATAAATAAGTTAAATAGTTTTAAATAAAAATTCTGGTTTAGAACGTTTTATTAAAACTTGAATAAAATTCCCGGTAGATCTAGGGTTAATTTAGAACACCTCCGTACATTTTGATCCTAGCGACCCGGAGGTAAGACCAGCGCAAACGAATTTAATTTAATTTATGTCAATTTCGTCAACAAGACGAAAGGATGGCAGACTCGGACATTACAGCACTAAATCGGCGGCGAGGCAACATCAAGGCCCAGCTAACGAAGATCGTAAACGCTACCGAGGGAAAAAGCTTCACAATTGCGGAAACCAAGGCTCAACTAGAGCTCCTTCACATAATTGAAGAAAAATTCGAAGTGATCAAACAAGAATACTATAAAATCATGGACGAAGAAAAGATTGAGGAAGCGGAAGAACAACTTTCGCAATTGGATGAGGAGATACAGAAATTAGAGGTAAGCCTTAAATCATCTATTCACAAACAAAATGAAGAAATAAATAATAAAATAGACAGCTCGTCTGAATCAAAATCCCATGTTAATGATCAAGTTATTGCCAGAGGGGTCAGCATAAAGCTCCCTAAAATTCCACTTCCGATTTTTAGTGGCAAATTTGAAGAATGGTCTACATTTAAGACCACCTTCAATGAATTGATCAATAACAATCCACTTTTAAAAGACAACGAAAAACTGTTTTATCTCCGAGGAGCGTTAACGGGTGAATCGAAAAGCTTACAAACTTCAGATGACACCTTTAGCTCACTCTTCACAGAGCTGGAAGAGCGCTATGAAAACAAAAGAATTATTGTGGATTGCCACATAAAAAATATACTAAATCTTTATGTAATCAAACAAGAGTCAGCTAAAGAACTGAGAAACCTTTTAGATCAGGTAAAAAAGAATTTGAGAGCGTTAAAGGTCTTGGAATTCGATAGAGACACCTTTTCAAACGCTATTTTGTTGAACATAATATTAGAAAAAATAGATCGAGAAACCCGTAAGCAATTTGAATTAACACTAAAGGATAAGGAAGTGCCTAATTTCGATGAATTTTTAGAATTTTTAGAACGTAGATGCCAAATTTTAAGTAGTATTACTTCTGCGAATGCTACAAAAACCACTAATAAATCTTTATTTATCCGTACCACCAAACCACAAAATAAAATGTGCATTTTATGTAAAACAGAAAGTCACCCAATATATCATTGCGAGAAGTATAAAAGTATGAAACTAAGCGATCGTCTAAACATTGTAAAGAAAAATAAGCTTTGTTTTAATTGCCTTAGTTTTTTTCATATAATTCATCAATGTACTTCAAAGAGCAGGTGTCTTGTTTGCAGCTCCAAACATGATACTTCGTTGCATAATTACTCATCACCAGATGTTCGAATTTACGAGCTTTCAAAATCTGTAAACAACACGGCGGCTGAAGAGGCAATTAATAGAAATTTAGCTTCCGAAGATTCGGTGCAAAATGAAAATGCAGTTCATTCATTCTTTTCATATGAAAAGAGCCATAAATCTGGCTTAATAAATACTGCGATTGTTTATATAGCAGACGTTAATGGTATAAATCAACCTTTTCGTACAATCTTGGATAGTGCCTCACAGACTAATTTTATAAGTTTAAGAGCAGCTGAAACTTTAGGTTTGAAAAAACAATCAATTAACATTCCCGTTGCAGGTCTTAATAATTCACCGATGTCCTTGAAATCTAAAGTGAAAGCGTGTGTCTCTAATAATAAGAGAGGCGATTTGCGATGGAATTTGGACTTATTGATCATCCCGAAAATCCCAGATTTCACTCCTGGAAAGGAAATAAACATAAATAAATTAAACATCCCTTCGAACATCTGTTTAGCTGACCCACAGTTTTTTATTCCAAATAAGATTGAAATTTTATTAGGCGCGGGACTGTTCTTTGAATTATTAAAGGCAGACAAAATAAAGTTAGGAAAGCACTTATATTTACAGGAAAGTGTGTTTGGTTATCTAATTTCTGGTCATGTATATAACAATGTAGTAAACAATACGAAAAAATATTGTTTCTTAACGAAAAATTTAGAAGCTTTAGATAACACATTAAAATCTTTTTGGGTGATTGAAGAGGTGGGAAATTTAAAGCCTTGTGATTGTAAAGAATTAGAATATTGCAATAGGCACTTCGATAAAACGCATTTTAGAAAATCGGATGGCAGATATGTCGTAGAGAGATGCCTTTTAAACCAGAATTTTCTGAGCCCAATTTAGGAAATTCAAAAATTGTTGCATTGAAAGGATTAAATTATTTATGGCAACGTCTAGATCGTGACCCTATAATGCGGAATTTATACACACAATTTCTTAATGAATATCAGTTTCTTAATCACATGCATGAAATAGAGGAAGCTAATGAATTTGAGGACGGCTATTATTTACCCATCACGGGATTTTACGACCATCTAGCTCGACAACTAAATTGCGCGTCGTATATGATGCAAGCGCAAAAAGTAGTAATGGATATTCATTGAATGATTTATTGTGCAAGGGTGGTGTGCTACAGGACGATCTCTTTTCGATATTGGTTCGATTTAGAAAGCACATTTATGCATTAACCGCCGACATCAAACAAATGTTTCGAATGATAGAAATAAATCCGTCCCAATACAAATTCTTAAAAATTCTGTGGAAAGACAATGCATCATCCCCGGTTAAAGTCTTTCAATTATCAACGGTAACATATGGAACGGCGTGTGCCCCATTTTTGGCCACCAAGGTCTAACAACAACTCGCTTTAGATGAGAAAAGGGCTTTTCCGTTAGCTTCCAATATTGTACTGAAGGATTTCTATATGGATGATTGCTTGTCGGGGTCATCCAATTTAGAGGAATTTAATTTAATGAAAGCAGAATTAACACAACTCCTTCAGAGAGGGGGAATGATTTTGCATAAATGGCGTACTAATAAGGTCCAATCTACTGACAATCAGATATTTCCCTTGGATAGAAATTCAGAAGAAATAACGGTTAAAACTTTAGGCATGCTTTGGGACAGTTCTAGCGATACATTTACATACAAAGTCAACGTTAAAGTAACAAGTACTTTCACCAAACGAGAGGTGCTATCGCAAATTGCCCGGCTTTATGACCCTCTTGGTCTCATAGGGCCAGTGATTGCAAAGGCAAAGATATTCATGCAACAATTGTGGTTGCTTAAATTACAATGGAATGATACTTTACCTTCGCAAATTTCCAAACAATGGGAAACCTTTATCGCAACATTACCAGAGCTCGAGTCCATCAACGTACCGAGATGATTCTTAAAGGTGCACGTCCAATCAGTGGTACTTAATGGCTTCGCCGATGCTTCTTCAAAGGCATACGGTGCAGTTATTTATGTGCAAAGTATATCTAACTCCAACGAAACGGTTAATCACCTTCTTTGCAGCAAGTCACGAGTGGCCCCTACAACGGTGATAACCGTACCCCGTTTGGAACTATCAGCGTGTCTTCTTCTTGCAAAATTAACCTGTAAGGTCTTAGATGCTTTAAACCAACAGGTTAATGCTGTGCTACTATTTTCAGACTCGACCATTGCCTTAGCTTGGATGGACACTGCTCCACATTTATTAAAAACGTTTATCGGCAACCGTGTAGTGCAAATAAAAGACATTTCAAGGAACATTCCATGGCACCATATACCATCGGAGCATAACCCAGCAGACTTGATATCCAGAGGAATGGATGTGAAAAACCTTGCCTCCAGTGAACTATGGTGGAATGGGCCACCACTTCAAATTCTTAAAGAAGCAATAGAGAAACCTACTTCTAGTCTTACTGACTGCTCGAACACTTATTATTCTAATGAACTTAAAGCCAGTAGACAAGTGACTTTAATTAACAAGATGGACATTAATTTTTTTTGATAATTTGTTGACTTTAACAAATAATTTTCTTAAATTAATTAGAATTGTAGCATATATTTTTAGGTTTTTCTTAAAGTGTAAAAAGGTAGCAACTGCAACAGGCCCTCTGTTAATGGGGGCAGAAGTGTGCTTGATTAAGCATGTGCAGGTAATGTATTTTGCCAAGGAAATCTCCGCCCTGAAAGGGGGATCTTCGGTGCATGGTTCAAGTAAGTTAAAATTTTTGAACCCCTTTATTGATTCGAATGGCTTGATAAGGGTGGGGGGTATATTGGCTAAATCTAACTTACCATTTGATCACAAATTTCCTATAGTGCTACCAGCGAGCTGTCGCTTAACGAGAATCATATTCCAGTATTATCATGTACGAGATTTTCATGTCGGGCCCCAGGCTCTTTTGAACACTGTGCGCCAAAAATATTGGCCTTTTAGCGGTAGAAACACAGCTCGCAAGGTAGTACATGAATGTGTACAATGTTTTAAAATTAAACCTATACTGGCTAATCAAGTAATGGGAGATCTCCCTCCTGAAAGAATAACGCCCAGTTCACCATTTTCCAGCGTAGGATTAGATCTGTGTGGCCCCTTTGAAATAAAATATAAGGGTCAGAGAAAGGGTACCTTCCAAAAAATATACGTTGCCATTTTCGTGTGTATGGCCTCTAAAGCTGTACCCTTGGATTTTGTCTCCGACTTGACATCCGAGGCGATAATAGCAACGCTAAAGAGATTCTTCGCTCGTCGTGGGAGGAGCTCGGTACTTTTTAGCGATAACGCTACAAATTTTGTTGGGGCTTCAGCAGAACTGAAGCGTTTGCGTAAACTTGTAGCCAGTGATGAAGTTTGTAACTTTTTAGCTTCAGAAGGCATTAACTGGAAATTCTCCCCTCTTAGAGCACCCAACTTTGGTGGCCTTTGGGAGGCAGGAGTTAAGGCCTTCAAATACCATTTAAAAAGAGCAGTAGGTTCAACTCATCTCACGATCGAAGAATTTCTAACCGTAATAACACAGATCGAAGCGATTTTAAATTCGCGACCGCTTTGTCCCTTGTCCACAGATGCTGACGATCTTCAGGTGTTAGCTTCTGGCCACTTTCTCATAGGCAGGTCCCTTAATTTAATTCCTGAACCTAATTTGATGGAGGTAAAGGATAACTTGCTTAACAAGTGGCAAAGGACTCAAAAATTAACCCAAACGATTTGGAAACGCTGGCAAATTAATTATCTCAGTAATTTACAGGAGAGAAGCAAATGGATGCGTAAAAAACCAAATATTCTGCCAGGCATGTTGGTCTTATTAAAGGACACTCAACTCCCACTTTGCACCTGGTCTCTAGGTCGCATTACTAAGGTAATCCCAGGTGCTGACGGAATGGTCAGAGTAGTAGAACTACGCACCGATAAGGGCAATTTTAAACGTTCTGTTAACCAAATAAGCATATTACCCATAAATGACAATAATTGACAACAATCTGGGCTGTAATTGTGTTTCATTGCGTTTATTTTTTTGCCTATAACCTGTACTATGTTGTGTGTGTTTTTCTTTTTATCTGTATTGCATTTTATACATATTAAAATATAATATTTCAACGCCGGGCGGGATGTTCCGTACCTGTAACGAACATTGCAATTCGCCTTTGGCGACGGAACACCACCCCCGCACCTATGCCAAAATTGGC
Source organism: Maratus speciosus (assembly GCA_963932465.1). NCBI lineage: Eukaryota > Metazoa > Arthropoda > Arachnida > Araneae > Salticidae > Maratus > Maratus speciosus. The sequence continues at coordinate 42,651,749 of OZ010788.1, read as the reverse complement.
AATCCTTTTAATGTAACCCTTTCGTTGAACCCGGATCACGGGTTGAGTACGCATCAGTGTAAGAGGAACTACCTCTGCGGCAACAAGCCGCCATTAGCCTTCATTAAAACCTTTATGTTTGCAGTCCGCTAATTTTTCTTTTAATTTAGAACACCTCCGTACAACTCCAACAAGCAGTAAAAAAATTACAGTGAAACCAAACATAGTGACAGCAGAAGACATACAAGCCTTCCCTAAAGTTTCATTACCAAAAATATGAAAATCTAAAGAAATTGAAAAAGGGTTTTCAAAAATTTTGAGAAGCACACCAGCTAAAAGACAAAATGAAGAAGAAATCCATGATCGTCAACTGAATGAAAAACAAAAATCGGGAAAAACTCATTTCATCTCAAGAAAAAAAGTAAAAACAATAAAAATGAAAGACCCGAATCTTCAGAAAGTTATAAAAGCAGTTATAGTGTTTATGATTCAACCGACCCAGATCCACTTGATGAACATTTTGATGAAATCATTGAAGATCCAAAAAATTTGTCGATTGATGAAAATGAATTTGTCATTGTGCGATTTCTGGAAAAGAAGAAAATTAGTCATTTCGTAGGAAAAATTTAAAAGAAGATTTTATCATCTGAATATGAAATCAATTTTTTAAGAAAATGAGGACTTAAATTCGACCAATTTATTTATCCAAAAAATGTTGACAATAGTGTTGTGGACAATGATGACATTGTCAAAAAACTACCCAACTTTGTGGAATTCTTCAAACTGCAATAATTTTAATATTTACATTTGATTTTTCAAGCTTTGAAAATGCTCTTTGATCATTAATTGTGTTTTCCCTCTTTTTACATGTTAGTCAACAATAAATTTGATTTCTACTACTTAATTTGAATCATTTCAATGCATCTGTTTCAAGGATCAAGTCTCCCTTGGCAAGGGATCAAGTCTCCCTGCAACTGGGGAGACTTGATCCTTTTTTATTTTTTGGAAAACAATTTATTTTTATTTTAAAAATGGTTTTTTAAAAATAAAAAAAATACTACAACAAGAAAGACACATGAGCCTTTAATAATAATAGGAAACATTTTTTAAAACTTTGTTTTTTCGAAAATAAAAATTAAAAACTGAAAAAGGGATCAAGTCTCTCAAGTCTCTCCTACCAGAAAATTTTGTGCAGTTAAGAATAAAAATGACTTTATGAATGTGACAGAAAATAGTGAATTTGGATTTGAGAAAAATCATAATGATGATGACCCCCTTTTTTTAAAGCTTCGATTTGTTTTCTCTGTTTTATTGAGACTATTATTATAAATATTAGTTTTCAAACAAATCATTTTATATTGTATATCTCCGTAGTGATTATTCTTTAAAAGTTTAGTATCATATCATTACTTTCAGGAATTTTTAAATGAACTTGTAGACAAAGTCATCTGGTAACTTCTGATCTCCTGACATCCTACGAAAGTCATAAAACATGAAAAGGAGCGCCATACCACAATAAACGTTGCAACGAAAAAAAAAGTAGTCTGTATCCAAACAGACTACTTTTCGTTTCGTCGAAATGTATACGACTGAGCACTTAAGAAATGGTATAACACACTCATAACAAAATTGAATGCATCACCATAAAATATTTTATGCGAAGCTTATTCTGTGATAAAACACTTCAGGCCTAGTTCATTTCCCCCTTTATTTAAAATTTATTGGATTACTCAAGGAATAATTCTATTTATGCAATAAAATCTCATATGTTTATATGTATAAAATACTTTTATAATAACATAACTTTTAAATCGCGATGTTGACATATAGTTGAAATAAAGTTGACATATTGTTAAAAATAGTATATATATGGAATAGGTGGGATTGACTGTGGTCGAACCTTGGTGATAAAGGCTTCTGATTGAACACTCGTAGTATAGAAATAATCACGTTTTAATGTCTTGATTAGAGCATAGATTATATTTACAGAGCACATTAACTATATAAGGGCTTAGGGGGATGAGGGGGAATTTCTTACGGCAATTTACCGTCATTCAATATATTTCGGAAGCCTGACCGGGTACGTCTTACTAGTGATGGGCGATTCTCGAGAATTCGACAATCGAGAAAAATCGACATCGTAAAAAATCACAATCGATACAGTCATCGATTAATTCCTAGAATCTACAATCGAGATGTTTTACAATCGATTATAACGAGAGAAGCTAAAAACAGTTGTTGGAAAACTTAGCTATTATTTTGGCCGAAAATTTCATAGTAGTGATAGGGCTTTCTCGATAATTCTGCTATCGCAATTATTTGCTCGTGATTTAGGCTTAAGGGGTTACTTCAGTCGGCTCACTAATTCTAATCCCATGGAAGAAATTTATAAAGATATCTCATTTGAATTTCAACATTTTTAAAGGATTTTCTTTGCATTGAATAGCTGAGGTTAATCTGTACAAAGGCCGTTTTTTTACTTTTTCGATTTTGATTACAGATTTTTTCTATAAGGATGCTTTCGCTTTCGAAACCGGTTTCGAAAATAAAAGTGTCCTCATTAAAAAACACCTTTAAACAAAATCGAAAAAGTAAAAAAATATCCTTTGTACAGATCGATCTCAGCTATACAATGCAAAAAAAAAAAAAAAATAAATAAATAAAAATAAAAAATATTGAAATGCAAACGAGATATCTTTATAAATTTCTTCCATAGGATTAGTATTAGCAAGCGGGTCTTGTCTTTTCGCTTGACTGAAGTAGCCTCTCAGTGAAAAAGAGGAAATAGCTTGACCTTCTGACCCGACCCGTGTAGTCGAGTGTGGGTAACATCGGGTTGCTCGTCCCGATGCAGGACTCTAGTATACTAGGGTCAGAGCACTAAGACTAATGTTGATGAAATGTGCTGCTTTTGCTTGAAGCCAAAAATGCAACCCTAAAACCGGTTACAATTCGGCCCAAACACTTACGGCTCATTTTGAAAACCTTACCCTGTCCAATGAATCTCCTCGTACTTGTCTTGTTTGGGTCGAATGATTTGAGCGATAAACGGCTTGATATTGTAAACCGTTTTGGTGGTGTATAATGCATTTTTACTATACTTAGAACTCTGTATCTGTGGTACTATACTGTGATACTAGCTGATTCAAATCAGAGGTTATAGTGATTATCTCTCAAACCTCTGATGGCAGAAACATACATCCAATTTAAAAAAATATTCAAATCAAGAACTCATTCAATTTCAAGTATAAATTTAGATATGGTTTTACAATTTGCTGCATACGTATTAAAATACAAAATTAAAATTTTTGCACGGTTCAACTTTTGTAGGTGTAAGTTATAGTTAGATTTTTTTACTCCGTGCACCTCTAATAAGCAAAAAAAGAAAAAAAAATGCTTTCATGTATGTTCAAGCTTACTGAGTTATGATATTTTAAATTTCATTAAATTAAATTTTGGGCTATACTATAGTAAAAAAAAAAAAAAAATCTGTGTGTTTTTAGTATATTTCAAGAGTGCACGCTCAGAGTGCAGTTTCAAGAGTTACAGCTTTCTTCATGTTAGCAGCATTATCTGTTACAACCGTAAAAACTTTCTCATTGATTTGCCATTTATTTAAGATGTTGTCGCTTGTGAAATGCTTACAGCTGAATGATCACTTTCAATTTCTTCCGTAGATAAAACTGGAGAATGCATTTTAAAATCAGAAATAAAATGCGCAGTGACAGTTAAAAAAGATCTATTGCTATCAGATGACCACATGTCAGTAGTTATGGATAAATGTTCGATGGAATTAAGCATGTTTTTAAGTTCAGAACTTAATGACTGATATACTTCATGTAATACATGCTCTGAGATTAATTTACGAGATGGGATCTTGAAATGAGGCACATATTTTTTCATAAAAAAAATAAAACCGCGATTTTCTACTATAGAAAGAGGTTGGCAATCAACGGCAATCATGTACACTAAATCTTTTTCAAATTCATGGCATTCTTCTCTAGAAGGTCCCGATTTTTGGGCTGCGCCATACAAACGCATTTGCTTAAATTTTTTTGAAGGAAAAGCAGAAACGTTTTCTGTTGCAATTGTGTGTTTGCTGATTTTTGAAGTACTTGTATTTTGTTTACATACTCCCGAATTCAATAATTCATCACTATCAGTATTTTTTGTGGGATTCTGTTGTGCTTCAACCTCTGATAATTGAACAGGATGTTTCCTTTTTAGACGATCCTTCAAATTTGTTGTATTTCCAAAATACCTTAAAATTGCATTATATTTCATGCATTGCACTGATATAACTTTATCGTTTTCATAGTTTTTATTAAAAAATTCCCAAACTATAGATTTTTTAAAGCAACGTCCCATTTTCTTTTTCAAAAAAGTATTAAACTACTACGAAATGACTCGATAAATTCTTCATTACGTTCTGCTTTTTTGAGGTTTCACATTTGAAGTTAACGAGTTTAATGATGACGTCTCCTTATCTATGGGATACGACGCATTTCTTATTCACCCACCGCTAACTACAGATTTTAACATAGAACGTGCAAACAGATATATTGTTTGTTGTTGTTTCTTGCAACAGCGCAGCTGGGATCTTTTGAATCATCACTACTCCTAAAATAATAACACTAAAAAATCATTGCTTTTACATGCATATGAAGCAGTTTTTACAGTAAATACATGGGAACTGAAAACGGGTGCAATAAAAACTTAAGCAATCAATGTAAATTTAACATTTAGATGCTCGATGACTTTATCTTCTATAATCTTCATTTAAAGTTAATAGAAAGGAGGTGGAAAAAATAAAAGCAGTAATTTAATTTGCTGTTATTGTCTTTCATTCAATTTTCAATTGATGGAGGGGCTCCTAATATAGGGCTGTGCATATATAAAGTATCATTTTAGAGGAGAGGGGAGGGGGGGGGACGTCTGGCACATGATATCGTAAGATATCGCTAGGGGGAGGGGGGATTTGTCTTTTGATATCGATATCATTTTTTACCCAACCAGAATTTACATTTTTTATTTGTAACTTGGTCATTACATCAAAATTATATGATATCTTTTTTTAGTCTGTTATCTATATTTATGAGAATACAAAGTTATTATTAAAATCTTTAAATGATTATAAAATTATTTAATTCCAAAATATGGAATACCCCCAACGTTTGGCATTCCTATTCTTCTGTAATATATGTATGCATATATAATCCGCTGTTAGAGAAACCGCATGCGAAGTACGTTTGAAATTATATTTTGTGTTTAATAGTAAGTAAAAGAGAAAGAATTTTGTCCGTCTGCTTCGTTGATAAGAAGTACTGTTTGCACCCCCCCCCCACACACACACACACACCGTGCGGGGTCAAGTGCAAGAAGACATTATTATTGTTGAACGCATTATGCGAAAAAAGCTATTATTAAATTCTTTTAAATAGTAACTATTTTTTTAAGTGTTATTTAATTTGATATAAAGTTATTTCATATGTAAAATGATATTTTATTGACTTCAATGTGAATCAATAAAGTATGAGAAAAATAAATGTAACCATACTTGTATATCACTCCAAAAATCAAAAGAATTTTTAGACATTGATAACGATATCATTGCCGGGGAGGGGGTCCAAAATTATCAAAAAGTTGATACTGTTATATAAGTACAGCCCTTATGAAGTCTTCAAAAATCTGTTAATCATGTTAATATAACGGGTTTTATATATATCTTAGTAGTTTTAGAGCGTTCTAAAAGCGATATTAATATCCCTAAACCTACCTCCTTCTCTGCACTAGCGGTTTTAATAATTAAATTGTTATTGAAAATGCGTTCTTTCAAAACTTCAAATCAACTTTAATATTACACCATCTTCGCTATAGTATTTATCCTTCGAATTTTATGTGCCATACTAGATTTTAATACAATCCAATAAACTCTAAAGGATTAATATCTAATTATGTTCTATATAAATTTATTTCATGAAATGTGCATACTTACTAATATTTGTTTTAAATGCTGTAAAGTTCACATTGTATGAGCATAGTAATATGTATTTTGAATTTTGCATAACTTATCAAATATTTTTTCATATATGCGTAGGTCCAGATGCCAGCAAAATGAACACCGCCCCTCAGAAATATTCAAAATTCTTTATTTCAAATATAAGATCCAATATGCTGTCAAGAAACATGCTTCTTAAAAGATAACGATCGATTGGGACGTTAAATACATTAAGAAAATACTTTCAACTCATTTATCTATCTTTAAAACATTATTTAAATGTTTTAAAAGATTTTATTGTCTTTTTATAAATTTGGCTTTGGAATAAATTCCTCTTTCTTCTTTATGAAACTGCAATGTCCAAATCGCGTAACTATGGCGCATTTGATGAATCAAATAAGCTTTCCACTCTTTCGATAACTCAAAAAGTTTGATACAGTTTAAAGTTCCCCTAAATGTCAAATGCTCTGGAATTTCCCCATTGATCGAAAACAAAAGTTGCTTTCGAAAAACGTAAGGATAGTACGATAAAGATACCTGCTAAGAGGGAACCTGTCTAACACGGAAACTGTTTTCCAGTGCCTAGTGATTCCAACATGACTCTTTAAGTCTGTATCGAAATCCAAAGGCGCTATTTTCTGACACACTTACAAACTTATTTTTTATTTTAGGCGCATTAGCTAGAATCGATTAGCATTTCCCTCTTTTCGATAAAGGTAAAAGGTTTGATACAAGTTAAAGGTCCCTAAATGTCTAAAGTGAGTCTAATGCTGTTGAATTTCTCCGTTTATCGAAAACAAAGGAGTGTTATCGAAAAATAGAAAGGTAAACAGACAAATATATCGCTAATAGGGAATTCTATAACTAAAATGAAACTTCAATGGACTTCATTTTTGGATCGGATAATTTTAATCTTCCAATCCTTACCAACGTGGTATTAGATGATGGGCCTGGAAAAGGTAGAAGACCCCCCCCCCCCGAAGGGGCATTAGGCCCCAAATTGACAGTAGGGCAGACCAAGGATGGAAGTTAACTTGATGTAAGAGAGGACTAGGGGAAGTTGAGAATGGTAAAAAAAAAAAAAAAAAAAAACGAACCATTGAATAAGAAAAAAATTGAAGAAAATGAATAAATGGTAAAAGAACAAGTGAAGCGTGTGATTAGAGCCAGACAAATGAAGAGGGGCCCGATGGGCCACAGCTGGTCCAGAATGAGTGCCCAAATGGTCAGAATGGGTCAAGAACTTAGAGAATAGTATCTACAAGGAAGAAAAATAATGAGACAAAATATTATGAAAAACAGATGAAAAATACCAATAGCCTGAGGCTAAAAGTAAAATGTTTCACTGGGCGGCGTCCCCTGGTGGTAGTAAAAATAAAATTGATACGAGAAGATAGGGAACAGTGAAAACACTTTATTTTGTGAATTTTATAATTTTTGGACAAACAGTATACTAAAGGTTTGAAGAAACAAAACTTTAAAGCGCCCTCTTGAGGCGAAGAAGGGAGTTAAAATTAAGAAACACATGTCCATATTTTTTATTCGATTTTAGACGCAATTTGATGTTAGTCTTATAATTTTCCTATGAGTGAAAGATACCGTACCAGAGTACGAAAAAAACCACCGCTAAGTATATTCCTTTAGAACATTTTAAGCCCAGGGGTCTAAAATTAACAGTGGATTGACAAAAGAAAGGTAGATTTAGAAAGGTTATGAAATTACCCTTATTTTAATATATTACATGAGTGGGGTAAAATAATTTTGAAAAATCCTCTTCCCTGAGGCGACACTTAAAATCTTGAAAACACATATTTTGCAGTGCAGTTTTGTTTTAACAATAGCATTCTAATATTAAGAGATATGGGACAGCTTAGGAGGGCTAAAATAAGAGAAACATTGAAAATCAAAGACAAACTGGCGCCAAATTCAATAGAAAACTTCTATATCAACAAAAACTCGAACTGATAACTTAAACCACTATGCCTCCTAACCCATATCGGTTAATAACAAAAGCGAATGGAAAAAAACATGTACTCCTTTGGGAAATCATGACTTACACCAGAAGCGCGGTAAGTTTGACTCTTCTGAAAGCTTCCTTTCTCTCGAAGTGCGAGAGCTCTTTCTCGCACTTCGAGATCTATTTTCTGGACGCAAACTGCTCGTTTATATCGAGGAGACATTCTGCTCGAGGGCAAACCTTTCGCTTACTTCGAGATATCTTACCGATTGCTTCCTTCGTCACTTCTCGCTCCTCGCTCTCGGTCTCTGTTCAACATTTCATATGACATTGTCGAGAATGAGAAATCAGTTTTCGTCCTTTCTCCGAAATGTTACTCTCGATGATTGTCATTTCACGCTCAGCCAAGAAGGGCCGAGAAGAGATATCGAGGGGCAAGCTGGAGAAAGAAATAGGCATGACAATGAACTATGAAATGAAGCTTTAATTTTCAATGTTTTTCTTATTTTAGCCCTACCAAGCTGTCACATACTTGGAGCCCTCCAATAAATATTATTTATTAAATATAAAAATTTCAAAGAGGAAGGTGGGTCGGGTGAGCTCCGAGGACGTGAGAGTGGGTGGGGCGCAATTAAAAAAAAAAAATTACCGAACTCTTCCTGTGACATATAATCGAAAAGCCCTTTGACAACTCTTTCATATTATGAACCTTTCTTCCCCCGAAGGTGAAATTCGGGGGGGGGGGGGAACAAATTTTTAAAACCCTTGCCGATTTCTATAATAAATTTAAATATCATTTTAGATGTAGGTTTTTTATGCAGTCTTCCAATAAATATTATTCATTGAACATAAAAATTTTAAAGTGGGGGCTGCGTAAATTCCGGGGCGAAAGAGTGGGCCCAAAGGGGGGAGGGAGGGGGAGCAATTTTCAAACTTTTTTGGACCCGTCATGTAATATGTTATCTGAAAGCTCTCGGATGACTCTTTCATATTATGAGACTTTCTTCCTCCCCTCCCCAATTTGGCCCCCACTGCGGGGGTTAGTTTTTTCCGTTTTTATCATTTTAGATCGGATTTTTTTATGGAGCCCTCCGATAAATATTATGTATAATATATGAAATTTCAGGACACTTTTCTAAATTTAGCCAAGACCCTTCATGTAACATATCGTTGGAAAGATTTGTGACTACTTATTGATGTTATGCACTTCCGGTGGCCGTCCAACCACTTTGCCCCCCGGGGGACACTTTTCCAAATTTAGCCAAGACCCGTCTTGTGAGATATCATTTTAAAGGTCTGTGACTACTTATTGATGTTATGCACCTCCGGTGACAGACCCCCCCCCCCACATTCCCCCCCGGGGGACATTTTTCCAAATTTAGCCAAGACCCTTCATGTGAGATATCGTTGGAAAGGTCTGTGACTATTCATTGATGTTATGCACCTATGGTGTCCGTCCCCCCCACTTTGCCCCCCCCCCGGGGGGCACTTTTCTAAATTTAGCCAAGACCACTCATGTGAGATATCGTTGGAAAGGTCTGTGACTACTTATTGATGTTAAGCACCTCCAGTGACAGCCCCCCCCCCCCACTTTGCCACCCCGGGGGACATTTTTCCAAATTTAGCCAAGACCCTTCATGTGAGATATCGTTGGAAAGGTCTTTGACTATTCATTGATGTTGTGCACCTATGGTGTCCGTCCCCCCAACTTTGCCCCCACGGGGGGCACTTTTCTAAATTTAGCCAAGACCCCTCATGTGAGATATCGTTGGAGAGGTCTGTGACTACTTATTGATGTTAAGCACCTCCAGTGACAGCCCCTCCCACTTTGCCCCCCCCCCCGGGGGACATTTTTCCAAATTTAGCCAAGACCCTTCATGTGAGATATCTTTGGAAAGGTCTGTGACTACTTATTGATGTTATGCTTCTCCGGTGTCTGTCCCCCCAACTTTGCCCCCCCCCGGGAGACACTTTTCCAAATTTATCCAAGACCCCACATGTGAGATATCGTTGGAAAGGTCTGTGAGTACTTATTCATGTTATGCTCCTCCGGTGTCCGTCCCCCCACTTCCGGGGAGACACTTTTACAAATTTAGCCAAGACCCCACATGTGAGATATCGTTGGAAAGGTCTGTGAGTACTTATTCATGTTATGCTCCTCCGGTGTCCGTCCCCCCACTTCCGGGGAGACACTTTTACAAATTTAGCCAAGACCCCACATGTGAGATATCGTTGGAAAGGTCTGTGACTACTTATTGATGTTATGCTCCTCCGGTAATCGCCCCCCCCCCACTTTTCCCCCACGGGGGACACTTTTCTAAATTTAGCCGAGACCTCTCATGTGACATATTGTTGGAAAGGCCTATGACCACTTACTCATGTTATTCACCTCCCGCACCCCTCCCCCCACTTTGCCCCCCCCCGGGAAGGGCATTTTTATAAATTCAGATCCAGACCCGTCGTGTGACATATGGTTCGAAAGGCCTGAAGACCTGTGACGGCTTATTCATATTATGCAGCTACTTTGCCCTTCCGCTCACTTTGACCCCTCCCCCAAAAGATCCGGTCCGAGGTTCGTTCGTTTCGAGATTATATTTTTTTACAAGATTTTGTAGTGCGTGCACACCACGCCTGCTATACGGTGTCGTATATAGCGGGTATCCTGTTCGTGATTTCATATTACAAGATTACGTATAACTTAGGGGCCCGATTAAAGGAGGGGCCCACTAGCGGGCGACGTAACCTTGTCTTTATTAACACCGACTCATTCCAGTTCACCCGCAGACGATTCTTGATAAATGTATGACGTATATAATATATAATATATGATGTATCAAAGCAATTGGCAAACTGGAGTCATCGAGAAAAAAATTACACAATCGAAAAATATCGAGATGTCCATACAATCGAGACAATCGAGAAAAACATCTCGTTATCGCCCATCACTACGTCTTACCAGGTCAGTCCACAGAACAACTCTGACGTTACATCGAATCTTAGCTCTCAGGCTGCGGTTCGGAATTACTCACTCATCAGGTTTATTGTCTTATAGAATTTGTCCACTCTGTCAGTTCTCATGGGATTTTAGCTGCACCTCTTACTGTGGTCAGGATGTGGTTTAGATTGTTTTGGGAACCGCAAGCCACATCCACATATATATAAAAAAAAGACAAATCAAAAATGGTTTTAAAATTTTTTTAAATCAATTCTTAAATTTTAATAGGAGGCACGTATAGTTATAAAATAATGACGAGTTCTACAGTTGTAAAGTGTTAATTTAAAATATGCTTATCTCTATCAGATTTCAGTATGACAAAGATTTGATTAAAGAGAACTTGCATTGAAAATATATTTGCCTAAAATAATTTTCGCGTAAAGTAAATAAGCTAAAGTTTTATTTTCTTTTTCCATGAAAAAAGATAAAACGAAGTACAGTAAAACCTCGATTATCCGAAGTAATTGGGACTGACCCTCTTTCGGGAAATCGAAATTTTCGGATAATGGAGAATGATTCAATTTTGAGAATAAGGAGGTACACAAATTTCTTATTACGGTAACAAGTGCTTAATAAAAATAAACCAACAGCAAAATGGAAACAAGAATAAATTACCTGAATTTTAATTTTGAAATTAAGTACATTTTACATATATCACAAGGGTTTGAAAAAATGTTTTGCTTGTCGCAGTTTCGATTGCTTTTGCTTTGAAGCTCTATCACGGAGTTTTTTAATATTATTAGTTCATCAGCATCACAGTCTTTCTGCTGTTCCACCATGCCAAACCTTTTGCAAAACATTCTAAAGCTTCAGAATTAGTAATTTTTTCGTTTTCTACGTTCCACTATGCAGGTTACGAGAGCTCAAGTTAAATTCAAAAGAATTCTAAAAAAGGGGATCGAAAATATTTATATGTACTCATAGTTCGGAAAGGACCGCTTGCATATAAGGAGTATGATAGTTAAAAAAAAAAAAAGCTTTCAAAATGGATTTTGCATACAAGGAATGTGATAGTAGAAAAAAAAAAAGCTTTCAAATGGCTTTCGGTTAAAAGAGTTTTGTATAAAAGAGGTTCTACAGTATTCATCAAAATTATTTCTGTCACATTTAAAAGGTATTTATAGGTATGCACCTATTAGTGACCTTGGCCGAATACCGAATATTCGACATATATGTGAAACGAACACGAAAAATTTAGTTGAACGAATACTCCAATATTACAGGATTTAAAAGGTATTTAACTCCTTAACGGTCGCATTAAATTACGATTTAAAAATTCAAATTGCTCATTGGCACCACTTTTTTGAAAAATAAATATTCACCTTATTTAATGACAGGTAAAATGATACCATAATAAAGCCAATTACACTATTTCATAAAACTGGGTGGAATCAAACAATCTGAATAAAAGACACAGTCCATGAATATAATTTTGAAAAAAACTTTCATGATATATAATGCGATCAAGACAAACATTTTTTGTATAGTAAACCAGCATCACAATTCACTTTTCTATCAACTATACAATACGGTCAATAAAAAATATAGGTTGACTCACTGCAAGCTGAACCCGAATTTTTGTTCATAACTTTAACAATAATGAAAGATACTTTAATGAGATTTTCATCATATTAGCTTTTTGTATGAAATATAAAAAAATCATTGGAAGTGACTGAATTTTGGTCAGTGACACAGTATAAGTTCCATCAGCTGAATTTTGAATAATGAAATGCCTAGCTTACTGTCTGGATGCAGCGGTGATTGTGAATTCGTGAAAAAATACCTGAAATTTTAGCGAGAAGAAGCTTTGGTATGGAGAAAGAACATATAATTTATTGCAGGGAGGTCTATTTCTCTCATTATGAAATATATTACTTTTAACTATGTTTAACAATCATAGGAAATTGATATTTTAGTGTTATTTTATGAATTTAACTATCAGAAAAACTGGAATTCCAGTATTGAAAATGAAAAATACCTGAATTCAGGTATATTACCTGAACACAATCACCCGTGTGGTGAATTTCAGCAATTTCTAGCACTTCCAGTCATGTCATATTTCACAGAGAGCAAAATAAGTCTCTTGAAAATATCGTTACAATATCTTCGGCTTGGCCGAATATTCAGTAATATGACCTGACCAAATAAGCCGAATAAACAACACTCGTTGCACCCCTAGTTTTTAAGGTATAAGGAATGAAATGGACACAGAAAAAAATGGGCATTAGAATATATTATGATGATTATAAATACCCTCAATCATAAAATTATCACTTGAATTTGAAATTCTGGAGTGGGCAGCCCCTATAGCACAAAATTAGCACTCGCCACTCGACAGGCGTCGAGTAACACTTAAAACGTGGCGATTAACTTTATTGTCCTCACTCACCAAACTCAATGGGCACCACTCGCCAAACGCGATGGTTGAAAGATCGATGCCAGGGAGGAAGGGGGTGAAATTCGTTCGGAATTTACGGCGTCCAAATCGACGATTCTCCCGAATATGTAAGGAAGGAAAGTAGCAGGGGTGATTCTGTCTCGAATTTTCCGAAAATTTAAGGCATTCGTTTCCGAAAAAAAAAACGGTCATCAGTCCAAAAATATCGCTAATTTCGATATGGTCGCCGAAAAAAATCAATTTCGTTAATCGTTCGTAGACAAAAATCACCAATTCCGTCAAAGAATCGCGAAAAAACGTGAATTTTGCCCAAGAACCATGTAAAAACGCGAATTACGTCAAAACGTCAAAAACGCAAATTTCGTGAAAAGATCGCTCAGAAAACGCAACTTTCGAGACAAAATCGTGGAAGAACGCAAATTTTGTCAAAAAATCGCAGGAAAAACACAAATTTCGTGAAAAGATCGCGGAAAAAACGCAAATTTCGACAAAAAATCGCGAAAAAGAATCACAAAATTCTTCAAAGTATCGCGAAAAAACGCAAATTTCGACAAAAAATCGCGAAAAAGAATCACAAAATTCTTCAAAGTATCGCGGAAAAACGCAAATTTCGTGAAAAGATTGCGGGTAAAACGTAAAATTCGTGAAAAGATCGCGGAAAAAACGCAACATTCGTGAAAAGATCGGGGAAAAAACATAACATTCGTGAAAAGATCGCGGAAAAAACGCAAATTTCGTGAAAAGATCGCGGAGAAAACGCAACTTTCGTGACAAAATCGCGGGAAAACGCAAATTTCATCAAAAGATCGCGAAAAAACGCAAATTTCGAGAAAAGATAGCGGAAAAACGCAAATATCATCAAAAGATTGCGGAAAACCACAAATTTCGAGAAAAGATCGCGGAAAAACGCAAATTTCGTGAAAAGATCGCGGGAAAAGGCAAACTTTGTGAAAAGATCGCGGAAAAAACGTAAATTTCGTCAAAAGATCGCGGAGAAAACGCAACTTTCGTCAAAAGATCGTGGAAAAAACGCAAATTTCGTGAAAAGATCGCGGAAAAAACGCAACTTTCGTCAAAAGATCGTGAAAAAATGCAAATTTCACCAAAAAATGCGGAAAAAATGCAAATTTTGCCAAAAGATCACCTAAAAACGCGAATTTCGTCAAAAAATCTTGAAAAAAATGCAAATATTTTCAAAGAATGGCGAATAAACAACACAAATTTCGATAAAAGATTACAAAAAAAAGCAATTTTGTGAAAAGATCGCGGAAAAAACGCAGATTTCGTCAAAAGAACGTGAAATTCGTTAAATGGTCGCAGAAAAATGCATATTAGTTAGTGCCGAGAGGGGTGGAGTCCCTCTCTGCTGTAACCTTTCTGAAAATTTCCTGTGAATTTATTTCATTGCAATTAATAGTAAAAATAAAATTTTTCAGTTGAGTGTAATCATATCGAATGGTAAGTAATATATATTAGTAAATTACAATGTTGATAGAAAAAACACTATTTTGTATGGAGCGTACATAACTTTGTTACTGGCCAGCGGTTAAAAAAACTGGCCAGTGAAAAAAATCAGTGTACTGGCCATTGGCCAGTGGGTAAAAATGTTAATTTTGACCTATAGCACCCCCTCCCCCCTCTAGTTACACCTATGCAGAAAATATGCTTGAGAAATTTCCTTTTCTCACTAAGGTCCCTATAGTCGAAAAATACCTGTATTTCTAATAATATAACATTTTCAGCCAACGATATAAAATAAATATATTTACAAGAAAACAAAGAATGTTAACTATTGTTATCCAAAAAAGGGCTTAGATGCCTTATGTTCCCTCAGCCGTTGTTTTGAATTGTTTGGCGATTTTTTGCTGGCGTGTTGGCGGTGTTTGTGGATGTGGCAACCTCGATATGTGGAACGCAGTGTGACGTGTTGTGTTCTAGCAACCCGTGAGAAGGGGTGGATTTTGTGGATGTATTTTGATATCGTGTTGTATCGTGCTGTCTTTTTATTTTTATGTTAAATTTATTGGATGTATTTGACTGACTATGGTTTATGTAATCCGTTTAAACGCTTTTGCTGAAGTAATTAAGTAATATGAGGAAATTTTGACAAGAAAAGCAGGTTTGTTTATAGTGTGCCTGCCAATGCGTATTTATAAGCCTATTTTGGAAAATGAGGGTGATGTTATGGGAGAGATTCCGTGCTGGAGCTTTCAAGAAAGCAGATGTCTGTTAAGGTATGTTGATAATTTTATGTATATTTTGCTGCTTTAAGAGTTTTTTACATTTTGAGATTACTAGAAAGCGAGAACTGCTGAATTTTGAGAATGCTACACCCCAAGAAGTGCTGAATGCAGTGATGTTTCTTTTCGGTTAATGTGCGCGAAGCGCTCATACAAGATTACTGATTGCCACTTTAGCGAGTTTCGTTTTTTATGTATATTTTGCTGCTTTAAGAGTTTTTTACATTTTGAGATTGCTAGAAAGCGAGAACTGCTGAATTTTGAGAATACTATACCGCAAGAAGTGCTGAATTCAGTGATGTTTTTTTTCGGTTAATGTGCGCGAAGCGCTCATAAAGATTACTGATTGCCACTTTAGCGAATTTTGTTTATTATTTACATTTTATTTTAGTGAAGCGAAACATGCGCATAAACCGGTGCTTGACGACATTTACTACTTGGCGGAAAAGAGGTTTTCACGGCAAGAAAAATTCCAAGATGGCGGCCGTGGGAACTTACGACTTCTGTTACCTAAAAAGTACGAGTAAAATAACTTTCGAAATCCCAAATGAACTTAATATCAGCATATTAATGTACTGTGAATGTAACGCATCCACTGTCACAAACAGAGTTGCAGCTTCTGTGAAGAGTTGGCAAAGAACTAGCAGGTTACATTTACAGACAGAAAATCAAAAGAAATTTCTGCCTGATAATGCACCCTGCTATTATAAACATTAGAAGACTTTCCATTCCTCAGTTCCTTGATATCCCAGTAGGCTTCTTAACCAGGCCCGTAACCAGATGGGGGCCATGGGGGCTGAGCCCCCCCTAGCATCCTCTAGAGCCCCCTCTAACGATTTCCCTACTTTTTATTTTTTCAACAAAATGTACGTTTTAACTTTCTTAAAAAAAAAAAAAAAACTTTTAATTGCTTGAAGGCAATGGAATATGCCAAACATTTTGCGTTCAGAACCCTATTAGATTAGTTGTTTTATATTATCTTGCTTGCGATACAATTCTCGAAACGCATTCTAAGTAGGAACATTTCTTTCTCCCGAAAAGATTAAGTCCAGATTCACTAACTAGCCACCACCTGTTTTCGTACATTTTGACATTTTAAAAGCAATGATCGTATACGGGATGAATGGAATTAGACATATGCTGCTCAAGTTAATCGATAATTAGTTAAGCAATGGTTAAACGTCTTCACTAAAACGTAGTCGCAAAAAAGACGTGTTTCTAAATGTTAATGATTTGCCTGTTGACATTATGTATTTGACAGCAGATTTAGTTAATGATGAAATATCACTTGGAAACTAACTAGAATGTTTGTTTAAGGAAATTAGAAAGACAACAAAATGTCATTTTATACAAATGGAATAAGAAAAATAATTGCTTGAAAGCCAAAAATTGTTTCATGCTATGGGTGTAGGCAGTAGGAAAGCAGAGGTAGGGCATTTTTTTGTTTGCTTTTTGAACTTTCGTCTATTTTTTTTTCCTTGTTTTCCATGAATTTGCTAAACATTTTTTTTTCTATTTGTCATATAACAATAAAAAACATTAAGGCTCCTTTCCCTGCCTGCGAAGGCACTCATCAGCTAATGCTAATCCTATGGGGAGGGATTTTTTCTAATATCTCGCTCCCATTTTGACATTTTTAAGTTTTTTTTTTTTTTTTTTTTTTTTTTTTTTTTTTTTTTTTACATTGGATAGCCGAGGTCAGTCTTTACAGTGTACCTTTCTTACTTTTTCGATTTTGGTCGCAGATATTTTTTATAAAGTTACTTTCACTTTCAAAACCGGTTCTGAAAATGAAAGTGTCATTCTAAAAAATATCTCCAACCAAAATCGAGAAAATAAAAAAGGTGCAATGTAGAGACGAACCTCGGCTATCTAATGCAAAAAAAATTATTAAAAAATGTCGAAATGCAAGCGAGACATTAGAAAAATCCCTCCCCATATATGGGGAGGGATTTTTAGAATTAGCATTAGCTCGTGAGTGCCTTCGCCGGCAGGGACAGGAGCTTTAAGTGAAAAAGCATGATTAAGGTTAAGTTTATTATAAGATTATGACAAAAATGTCTTCAACTATTTGGCGTATGCTTCATTTAAATCTATTTTCAAGTATAAATGCGCTACTTTCTGACACATTTTCGAAATAATTTTAATGATAAAGGCATAAAATTTGCAGATATGATTTTATTCAAGCTCAAGGAATTAAACTGTGCTCTGTGTTTTATAAGGTTATTTTCCAATCTAAACCAGCTACTTTCTGACATGTTTGCGAATTTCTTTTATTTATAAAGATACTTGCAATTATTCAAACTATACAGAAAATTTTAAAAAATCTGTCAAAAAATGACGGCAAATTTGAATTTGTAGGCTGATTTTCTTGGCATTTAACGACGAAATGCTAGTCATCGAGTAGCAAATGAATATAAATCATGTTATTTATAATCATGGCATTTATAACAAAATGGGAAACAGTATTCAATTCTTAGGCGCATGAATGTGAGAAGCTGAAAATTTTAGGCAAAGGGAAAGAAAATTACTTCTTAACTGCATCAGAAAAATTTTCATTATTGAGTGAAAGAAGAATATTTTTAAAGATCTTTAGAAATGGGAGAAACGTATAATAATAAATAGTCGCCTACATTTAATGAAAACTGTTCGAAAAGGGCGTTCATGCCCCTGTGCTTTTTTTTTCTTTTCTAAATGAAATTGAGCAAATTTCATGAAACACATGCAAAACGTATGCAAAAAAATCTATGTTATCGCTATTTAAATTAATTAAATCTGAGTTGTTTTCTTTAAAAAAAAAGTATTGTATATAATATTAAAATTACAATCTCTTTTTTTGTCCAGGTATGTTTAAAAAATATGTAATTAATATATATTTGTAATAACTGATTCATATTTAAAATTATATAATCATATGCAGAATTTTAAATTTAATTATTATTGCGAATTATTAAATGGTTAATTTTATAATAAAATAAGGTTAGGTAACGCTCAATTTAAAGAGAAACAATATCATCACTAAATTAAATCGTATACAAACAGCTATTAATTAAAAATATTAAGCGTATGGAATTAAAATATCAAAATATTTTTTAAATGATAATAGTAAGTTTGTGAATTATTCAAATTAATAAATATAGGACACATAACCATAGATGCCAATATCTCTTAATTATTCCGGAATCTGATCCAAAACAAGCATGGTTTAAACCGGAAAAAATATATAAAGTGTCTTTTTTCAATAAGGTACATTTTAGATTTCCGTTTTGAAAATATTTTCGTCTTGTAACAGACTCCGGATAAGTGTTGTTGGCATCTATGCATAACGCAAAAACATTTGCAAAATCTCAAATTTTCGTTCTTTTTTCTATATATTAAAAAATTGAACAGAATATGATATTTAAATCTATGTAATGTCTTCAATTTAAAGAAAAATATGTGAAAAGAACTGTATCCTACAGTAGAGGCTTGCACGATCCCGGGCTTGGCTAGAAGCCTGTACGAGGCCGGGACGGCGAAATGAAAGTGAAGTTTCAAACGGGCCGGTCCGGCAAAATTTGAACGTGCCTGCCCGGCTGGACCGGGCCAATAGAAGAAATTAAGCGGGTCTGTCGGCCCGATATAAACATTTAAACGCAGACGAGAAAATATGAATCATTTTCAATGAATATGAGTTTCACGAGAATAAGTATAAATGTGCTTTACGAGCCGATAATAGTTTGCCAGCATCAATATCGAAATATAACATTTTCCAGCGTAGAGATCGGCATCGGACAGTTACATGGCGTTTGAGCCCGGGCTTAATTCTTCCAGCAGACTCGTGCCGGACCGAGATCAGGCTGGCATTTTTTTTTCAACATAGCCAGAAATGGACTTAATTGTTCTCAGGATGTTTAGGGCAGGCAACTGTTTTCTAAAAATAATAATAGCGATAATGAACTTCTGTTAACGGAATTTTTGGAAATATACTTGAAGGTGGTTCTCAAATTCACTGCTCAAAAACGAAAAACTTTGACACATTTTTAACTGTAAAGGCATATGATTGACAAGCCTGTCTATTGAAGGGATTTGGAATTGAATAGCGTTTCCCATTTTTAATAAATAAAATACTTATAGAGATATAAGAGATTCTTGTCACATGACTCCAGGTTTTTCTCCTTTTCCATGTTATTGTCTCCGGATATTCGATTCAAAACGCTAACTTGGAGAAAGTAGCTTTTTTGGATTTGAGAAAAGCTTTAAGGAATAACAGAAATATTTTCACAAATCTACTTTTTATAATATACCCTCAAAAGTTATCATCATGTTTTTAACCTTCCCGTTTTTCTTTTATTCTAAACAATATGAATTTTTTAATGAATCCTTATTTGAATGTTAAAACGTCTAAGACTCTAAGTAAATCATTAATGTTGCTATTGTGTATTTTCTGTCTTGCGAACACATCGTACATTTAAAATATGCTGTAAAATTATCCCATAAATATGTATGCAGTATTCTTTAAAAGAATCTTAATTGTATGTTAAGAAAAATCTGAATTTTTTGTAGAAATTGAGTCGGATCGGATCGGGCCTAATTTAATTGATTTTTCCACTGGCCGAGTCTCTTTTCACTGATTTTTGTACGGCCGTGAACTGTAAAAATATGAACGGGCCGGGTCAAGATAGCTTTCGTTCGGGCCGGTCCCGCGGCTGGAAATTCCAGCCCGTGTAGACCTCTATATCAACAGATTCCCTTTTCTCAGTTTTTTCAAAACGCATCTTTAAAAAAATTGTCATGCTGGGCGGTTGAAGATTATTCCTATGTTTGTTGTATGAATCGGTGTTATTGTAAATAAAGATGTACTTTTCTGTCAGAATGCTAGCATGATAAATTACACTAATTTATTCAACAGAAAGACTGACTTGATTAATCAGCGATTCAAATATGCATATATATATATATATATATATATATAATCAATGTTCAATAGAGTAGAGCACTGATAATCTGAACCAATCGGGGCCGATGCCGATCTGGTTAATGAAAAATCCGGATAATTGGACAACTTTAAAAAACGGCTATGGCAGTGTTTTTCAGGTAACTTCCCTTCACACTTTTTCCAGGCTTAGGACTGGCAATTGTAGTGGTGCACATTTTAGCATATTACAAATGGCCTGTTTAGAAATTATTTTTTTTACTTTTTTTAAATTTTATTTTCCACAAAATTGGTACAAAGTTATACATAGAAGTACACATAGAAATTATTGCGTGTATATATATGCACACACTGTACGAACAAACGCGAGCTGAGAGAGGGGGGAGGGGTCCCTTTTCCGAAGACACCAAGGGACAAAAGAAGCAATATGCTTAATAATTCAAAAATTGCAATGGGAATAGAATACAGTGTACAATCCATTAATTTATCTTATTAACATTTAAATAAAGTCATTTTTTATGACGTGTCGGATGCTATCTATTTGTTTCCCATTAAATACAATAAGACCTAAGACTAAATCACACGGGATGGAGAAAAGTTCTATTTTAGGTAGGTTTTCTGAAGAGGTACATCGCCCTAATTGTTTTATATTCATTTTCCGATTACCATGAAGTATTTTCCATTTAAGAATTTCCTTATAGGAAGTTCCATTATACAGAGATTACGCTTTAGACGGGTTCCTTTACAGACAGGTTCATTTAATCTGTTTTACTATATTTAGTTTGCTTAAGATATGGATTGTTAAAAGATGTTAGCCCCACCAAAAAAAATCAGAGCCCCCTCTGAATGGACTCGCTGCTTACGGCCCTGTTCTTAACTCACAGAACATTATAAGTTAATATCTTGATATCAAGTTCATTTAGAATTAGCAAAAGATATTTTAAATCTACATTTTTAGATAACAGTTCTTTAACTTTCAGCAAATATTTTTTATTTTATAATGCTGCCTGCAAAATATTATATATTAGAAATTCTAAAATTAGTAAGAATTTAAAACGAAATGATTAATAAAAAGAGTGATATTTTTATTGATTACAAAAGGTTATGAATAACAACATTTTGAATACATTTAATTTTGCTGTTCACACTATTTTAACTATTACTTTATATCTGATAACCTTATAATGAAACAAAATATAAAACTAATTTAGCACATTTACTCAGTTTTACATCTAGAACTGGCATGCTTAACAGCTTCAAATCAAAATTCGCAACTTTCAGATAAAAGCACACAGTTATAATCATACATTATACCTAAAAAAAATTTCTAAGCTATATATTCCTAAAAAGTTTTACTTTCCTTTAAAAGTTTAGGCTATAGTTCCATAAGTAAATATTATGTTGTGAAGCTTGAGTTAAATACGTATAAACTATTGAATTTTAGAGACAAAACTATTGAATTTTATCGTAATCAATAGGAAAACTTGAAATTGTAACAAAATGACTGCCTTCCCTTATTTTTATAGCATATAGATAGCGCTGTTGCCACTGTCGGCAAAATATCCTGAGATATTTTGCCAAACATGAAGTGAAGTGAAGGTATGTAATTATGATAGTTCTGGTTTAAGTAGAGTTTCGGCGAGTGTTCGAAATGTATCTCATCTAGAGATGTTTTTATGGAAATATGGATGTTTCAAAGTTATTTTGCGCTTTTCGCGAATCTGTATATAGTTTGTGTGTTATCCTTATTAAAAATGTGTTTGTTTAAGCTGTCGAAGTGTTTATCATGAACCAACATCGACACAAAATGGCGCCCAACGTAAAAAATGTTCTTTAAACGAAAACGAAATCGTCATCCTGATGATAAGTAAATGGAGCAAAAGAATCACCACGATTCTTAAATTTGAAAAGTTTCTGTGAAAGATAATTTTAAGAACAGTGCATTTGTTAAAGTTTATTGTCGCCCTGACAATCAAGTGAATTAAAAAGAATCAGCTAGATTCGTAATTCTGTGAAATCATCATTTCAAGAATAGTTTAAAAAAGAACCACTTCGGTTCTAATGTGTGCATTCTTTTTTGATAATAAATCAAGTAATTAGTGCTATCCTTATGGAATAATTATTTGTGGGGTATGCTTCAAGCTTCAAAGTTCTCAAGGCGAAAGTGTGCTGTTTAAAATCATAAAAATATCTTTGAGTTTGTTACATAATTGCTGTTTGTGATCATCTACAATTCTTTACAAGCAGTTCTAAAATGTTTTCGAAATAACTTTCTGTGCCTGCTAGTGCCGTTTATTCTGTGCTTTAAAAGAAATCTGAAACAGTCACGTGATTCACCGAAGAATGATTATATAAAGATAAATATTATTTGTTTTCTTACCGGTAAAAAGTTGAATTTTTTTTTTTTTTTTCTGTTTTTTGATGGCGCCAGCTCTGTTAAAACTTTGATTATTATTTATTTATTTTTAAATGCTGTTTTACGTATGTGTTTTTTTTTGTTTTGTTCTTCTTTAAGAGTATTATGAAAGATTAATTTTCTGAAAGGGAAAGAGTTATATAATTTCTTTTGGTAATTTTTTTTCTCAATGCAATATTATTTGAGTAAGTGAATTTTATGATTAATTGTTTAACTGGGCACAGCGTAGTATATTAGAAAAGAAAAGTGATTTCAGTAATCGTCAATAATTATTTAAAATGTTGTTTATTTTACAAAGTAAGTAAGTACTTAATTTTGATATTTTTGTTGCTTTCATATTTATTGGTGAATGAAAAATTTTTTCACATCAAATTATCCATGGTATTTCATATACTTAAAATTTTATGATTTAAATATTTCTGACAGTTTTATACGGTAAGTTATATTGGTAAAAAAAAAGTTGCATATTAACTGATTATAATATTTTTGCATTAATATTTACATGAGCTCATGTTTAATTAGAGATAGATTTTAGTATGGTATTAAATTATTTTTTTGTATGTTTCATCAATTGTTTATGAAAGTTTATGCATATTTACCTGTAAGGGGAAGGTAGTTGTTTTGTTATTTAATTATTTAAGAGGTTAAGTATTGCATAAAATTTGTAATTTAAGCATAAATTTAACTGATTTGAGAAAAATGGCGTTTCTTTCTAAAGGGAAAAAAATCGATTTATATAATTTGGCTACCGAATTAGAGCTTCAGATAGATGCAGATGATAAAATAGTAGTCTTGCGTGCAGGGACCCGGAGCTGGAGCCCGGAGCCGGAGCGGTGTTTTTCCTGGAGCTGGAGCTCTAAATTTTCCCCAGCTCCAGGGCTCCTTTAGTTTTTAATATTCTTTTAAATCTTTTTTTTTTTCAGTCTTTTAAATTTCTAGGCTTAAAATATTTTAATTACATCATTATTCAGTATTTTAATTATATCATTTTTTAGGTTTTTATTATTATTATTATTATTAGGGAAGGAAAACTTCTCAAAAATGGCAACACTACTTTACTTCTACTTTCTACTTGAACTAAGTGACAACACTATTTGAAAACAAATATGGCCGCCTGTTGTTTACATGTGTAGTCGTACAATTTTGGCTGTTCGAAAAGTGTAGAAGAAATTTAAGATTTTTGTGTTTAAAATTCTACCAAACTTTCTATTTTAAAAGCAAAAGCTAAAAGATGTCATATTTTCTGAACAAGCATTTCAAGTTTGATGAGAAGAAAAATGCATTTTGTCAGATCTTTAATGAAGATAGAAAGTATTTGTGAGCAAAAAATTAAACGTGTAAATTAAAATCTGCAACTTAAAAGCGCGGAGCCGAGTTGGAGCCGGAGCCGGAGCTGGAGCCACGGTATTTTCTCTAGGAGCGGAGCTGGAGCTGGAGCATCAAAAATTGTTCGGCTCCGGGTCACTGCTTGCGTGAAAAAATTATGAAGTGCGCCCTTTTTAAAGACGATGAACAATTTGTAAAAGATGCATTGATTGCTATCGTGGAAGATAGAAAAAAACAAGAGAGCATAGAAGAACAAAATAGGAGAAAACAAGAGAGCATAGAAGAACAAAGGGTTGAAGACAAATGTATCGCAGAGGAAAGAGCTTATGAGTTAGAAAAACTTAAGCTGCAAGCTCAAAACCATACCGCGAGAACCATACTGTTCCACAAAATCAAATGGACCAGATGCGTATAGATATTAAAAACATCCTACCACCATTTAATCCGGAAAAAGATGATATGTCGTTGTTCTTGACAATGTTTGAACGTCAAATGAAAATGTTAAATGTCTCCAAAGATTTTTGGGTCTCACAATTAATCGCCGTTCTTCCGAACGACATTGCTAAACTTATAGCAAGAGAGCCTGAAGAAATGTTCAAACACTATGCACATATTTGTGACATATTGTTAAAAAGATTTAAATTAACAGCGGAGAAGTTTAGGGTATTATTTAGCCGACATCAAAAAAGAAAGAATTCTACTTGGAAAGATTTTTACTTTGAAATTAGAAATTATTTTGAAGGTTGGTTAACCGAATTAGAAGTTAATTCATTTGAAAAGCTCTCAGAACTAATAATCGCTGTCGCTGATCAGATTAAAAAAAGTGCCCACCAGAATATAAAAATCATTATTTAGATGGTTTGGACAAACTAAATGACCCTGTCGTGTTGGCCGAAAAGCTAGACATATACGAAAATATTAGACCCCCCTTTTCAAAAATCAGCAAGTAATTCAACATCGCGTGAAACACAGAAACATGTTTTGTCAAAAAATTCAAATGGTCAGGAATTCTGGAAAAATCAGGTAACCAAAAATGAAGCTAGCGAACATTTTGGAAATTACAAAAATACTTCTCCTACCTCAAAATATACGAATTCACGCTTTGTAAACGATGATAAGCGTCCAGTTATAAGCTGCTATGGCTGTGGGAAACAAGGTTTTGTCAAAGCAAAATGTCCTAATTGTTCCCCTTCTACGCAAGTAAAATCAGCAAATTTTAGTTCCCTACATCTCCAATCTTGTTATATTAATACACAGGCAACACCTATGTTGTATATTAAGGTAAATGGTATTACAGGGGTAGCTTGCGCAGATACCGGAGCTACTCATTCCATTGCTGGGGAAATGTTGTTCAAGCTTCTCCGTGACCAAGGAATCTTGTTCGAAGAGACCAGTGTAAGCATACGCTCGCTGATGGCATACGAAAAGAAACTAACGTTCTTCAAGCAGGGTTGGCAAGTTTTTGACGCATGACGGTTTTTACCGGATTTTACCATGGTTTTTACCGTCGTGTCAAAAACCTCTTTGTCAAAAAGGTCGAAAACTGTCAAAAACCTATTTTTTAGTAGTAGTTTGTTTTTACATTATCTTTTTACTTTCTTCTATCTTGACAAGAAGAAAGTATTGGTTTCATGAAAATTTTCGAATTCCAGTTTTCGACGGATTTATACGTTTTATGGGTCAGAGATTCCAAAAAACATGTTTTTACAAAATGTCTGTCTGTGAGTCTGTCTGTCTGTCTGTCCGTCCTTCTGTCTGTACACAAATTTTGTGGGCGCTCTATCTCAAGAACTAATGCACGGAATTTAATAAAAATTTATATTCAGGTAGTCTCTGATATAAATTGGTGCTGATTAGTTTTTGGTGTAAATCGCCCTGCAGGTGGCGCTGCTATGTAGCATTTTTCAGGATTTCCGCAAAAGCTCTCTCTCAAGAACTAATGCACGGATTTTTATAAAACTTCAGATTCCGTTAATCCTTGATATGAATTGGTGCTGGTAACGTTTTGTTGCAAATCGCCCAACAGATGGCGCTGCTATGCTGCATTTTGAAGCATTTACACGATTTTCGTAATAGCTCAATCTCAAGAAATAATGCACGGATTTTCATCAAACTTCAGATTCAGTTAGTGATTGACATGAATTGACGTTTTGCCCCTTGTGGTGTAAATCGCTCAACAGGTGGCGCTGTTATGCTGCATTTTTTGAGATTTCCGCAATAGCTCTATCTCAAGAACTAATACTTGGGTTTTCAACAAACTTCAGATTCAGGTATACCTGGATATGAATTAGTGCTGTTTATGTTTTGGTGTAAATCGCTCAACAGGTGGCGCTGCCATGCAGCATTTTTCACGATTTCCACAATAGCTCAATGTCCAGAACTAATACACGGATTTTCATCAAACTTCAGATTCAGTTAGTCCTTGACATGAAATGATGTTTTGTACCTTTTCTTGTAAATCGCTCAACAGGTGGCGCTGCTGTGCTGCATTTTTTGTGATTTCCACAATAGCTCTAGCTCCAGAACTAATGCATCAATTTTCATCAAACTTCAGATTCCGGTATACCTTAATATGATTTAGTGCTGTTTGTGTTTTGGTGCAAATCGCTCAACAGGTGGCGCTGCTATGCTGAATTTTTCAGAATTTCCCCTACAGCTCTATCTCAATAACTAATGCACGAATTTTCATCAAACTTCGAATTCAGGTATACTTTGATACGAATTGGTTCTAAATTGATGTAATTTCTTATACTATTTAAATGATTTAATTGACGTGATTTATACAGAAGAAAGTTTTGTGATGGCCACAACATACTAGTTTCATTCTGTCTTTAGTATTAAGTTGTTTTACATGAAATATTCAATATCGAAAAGACTCTGAAGTATATTTAAATATCCGAGAAAAACAAAAAAGAATTGCATTAGAATAATACATATACATCTCTGTTAGATAGCAAAACTTGATTTATATAAATAAATATATAAATAAATGACATAAAATATATTTTAATAGTTGAGAATTACATACATCTTTTGGGAGAAAGGAATAAGACTTGTTCTTCAAAGTTATATCTTGTAGAGATTAAAATTGCAAATCCATAAACTTTAAACCATGTGAAAACTCAATTTTTAACTATATATTTTTGTTAAGTAATTTATTACTATTTGTTATTTTGTTAAGTAATTTAATTATTTCCTTAAAATAAATAAATAAATAATTAAATATTACTTTAAAGCAGAAATGTATATCCATTAATTAAAAAGTTAAACTGCATTAAACAATAAATAAAACATTTAAGAATCTCTCTAAATTTAATAGTAATTTAAGAATAATTTTAACGGTAAAAGATTTTTACTCATACAGTCATATGTATGTAATAAAAATATGCAATGTGTTATTTCTTTCAATTCACTTTAAATAATGCCTAAATAATTTTAAGTAAAATGTATACGGGAACAGGACATTATATTCTGATTTTTCTTAAATATAGTTTTGTTATGTGTTAAATTTTAAGTCTAAGAGCTTTCACCTGAAATCAGGTCCTACATGTTTGTATAAAAAAAAATATTAATTTAAAATTTTAAGATTCTGCTTATTGAAGTGATAATGAAAATCACAATAATTGCATTTATGAAATACATAAGATATGCATTTGCAAATATTATATCTAAGAATATTCAAATTTATTCAATGGCCACAGTCCATGCTTGACATCTATTGTCATACCATATAACAGCATTTGTGCATCTCTAAAATAATTTTAATGTATTTTATTAAAAATGTATGTAGAATGTTATTTAATAATTATAATAACCTTTTATTATCATATAATATTAATGTTCATTGCAGTTAGTAGAATCTATATTAGTGGAGATTATGACAAATATTGTTCTTTCCTTTTACTCTTGTATTTTTAAATTTTTCCCATTTAGGAAATGCTCTTCTTTTAAATAAATTTAATAAAGTAATTGTGAATAATAATAACAAGAACAACAAGGAAAAATTAATCTAGAAATGTATTGTATGTTACACTTACACTATAAATTGGAGGAAAAACGCAAATGATAGGTTTTTGACGGAATAAACCGGTAAAAACACGGTTTTTACCACTGTCATGTCAAAAACCAGTTTTTGACGTCAAAAACCCAACCCTGTCTTCAAGCAACAATCACTGTTGAAATAGACGGTCGTAGAACTAATACAACGATTTTTGCGTTACCCGAAGCCACCGGAAATAGAACATTGTTAGGCATAGATTTTTTGAATAAAATGGGAATGGTGTTGGATATGCGAAGCCAAAGTTGGTATTTCCAGAACAATCCAAGATATAAAATTCCTTTTGTTGATGATCCTTTCAAAACGACGTCTGAAATCTCAACACCAAATGTCAAAGCTAACACAGTTATGTTAAGAGGAAATGAAGGTCAAAACCTATCTGCAATACAACGAAAGAGACTTAATGACTTGCTTGAAAAATTTTCCATTACCTTTCAACCAGGGGGAGAAGCAACACCCGTCGTCGAACATCACATAAACACTAGGGAACATCGTCCAATATCATCACCACCTTACAAGTTATCACCAGCTAAGAAAGAGTTGTTGAAAACAGAAATTGATGATCTTCTTGCCAAAGGAATTATTGAGCAATGCGAATCTCCATATTCTGCACCAATCGTGCTCATTCCTAAGCCAAATGGTAGTGTGGGTCTATGTGTAGACTACAGGAAGCTCAATGAGGTGACTATACCGGATACCTATCCACTTCCTCGTATGGACGATCTTCTACATCAGGCAAAGACTGCCCAGTTCATGACCACTCTGGATCTGAATGCTGGCTATCATCAGGTGAGTGTCTATGGGCCTGATCGTGATAAAACTGCTTTTGTATGTCCTCTCGGAACATACCGCTTTCGAAGAATGCCTTTTGGACTCCGTAACGCTCCTGCAACGTTTCAGAGGACGATGGATAACTTTCGCAACGGACTCCCAGATGTAAATATTCTCTCTTACCTTGATGACCTCCTTATTTTATCATCAAGTTTTGAACAACATCTATCTGATCTTGAAGTTGTTTTTCAAAGATTAGACAAATGAAAACTTTCTGCAAATCGAGAAAAATGCAACTTTGCATGTACCAGAGTAAAGTACTTAGGACACTGGATCACTCCAAATGGCTTAGAAGTTGATCCTGGGAAAATTGATGCTATTGTGAGGATCCCGCCTCCCAAGAATATAAAACAACTGCAATCGTTTCTGCAGACATGTTCATGGAATCGCCGTTTTATACAAGATTTTGCAGAAATATCCAGACCGCTTAGTAACCTCACTAAGAAGAATGTGCAATGGCATTGGGGTGGCGATGAAGAAAATGCATTTCAAACCTTGAAGCAATGTCTGGTTTCAGCACCAATATTGAAACAGGCTGATGAAACAAAACCCTTCATCATTCGAACCGATGCAAGCAATTATGCTCTTGGAGCAGTACTTCTCCAGGGTAAAAGTGCGGAAGAGCATCCGATTGAGTACGCCAGTAGATTGCTGACTCCTACAGAACGCAACTATCACACCACGGAACGGGAAGCTCTTGCTGTTGCCTGGGCTCTTAATAAATTCAGGGGATACATTGACGGAACAGAAGTTACTGTGGCATCCGACCACCAGCCTCTCCGATGGCTCATGAGCTTAAAGTCACCTTCTGGAAGACTTGCCAGATGGGCTTTACAGTTGCAAGAATTTAATGTGAAAATAGAATATATTCCAGGTAAAGACGTCATAGCTGACATGCTTTCTCGTCCTGCGTGTGATCATATCAGTAAAGAAGATTGTGATATTTGCACCATAATGATTGGTATCCCTGCTAAAATGCCTAGTGATCTACGTGCTGAACAAATGAAAGATGAAGAATTAAAGAAAATTATTAAAAGTTTCGAAGATGAAGAAAAAAAACTAGACTACACTATCTGGACTGAACGTGGTTATATTATGAACCAAGGAGTTTTATACAGGTATTCCCCAACTTCGGAATCTGAAGAAGCACAACTAGTAGTCCCCTCACATGAAAGGGAGAAAATTTTAAAAGAACACCATGACTCACCTACGGCTGGTCACTACGGTGCTGAAGGTACATTAAATAGAATATCCAAAAGATATTACTGGACTGGAATGCGTTCATACATTGCAGATTACGTCAAACATTGTGCTGAATGTAATAGGTATAAACCTTCTAATCAAAAACCATCCGGTTTGTTACAAACACCAGTGTATTCACAACGATTTGAAGTTCTATCAATTGATCATTTTGGCCCTTTACCAAAAAGTAAGAATGGTAAAAGATGGATATTCATAGTAGAAGACTGTGCAACGAGATGGGTTGAACTATTTGCCCTTACAGAAGCTACTTCAGCAGTGTGCAACTACGTTGCTCGAAGAAGTTATCCTTAGATATGGTCTACCCAGACGTATAATATGTGATAACGGACCACAATTTGTTAGTAGTGTGATGCAACAACTTTGATTTCTTTTAGGTATCAAACAAAACCCAACTCCCATATATTATCCTCAGGCAAACCCTGTGGAGAGAAAAAATAGAGATCTCAAGCCGAGATTGGCTATATTAGTAGAGAATGACCACTGTTCATGGGAAGAGAAACTTCCAACAATACGTTTTGCAATGAATACTGCTAAGTGTGACACCACTGGAGAAACAGCAGCATTTTTACAATTTGGGAGAGAATTAAGAACGACAGACGATGTTCAACACGACATTCGTGCTGTAATTCACAATGACAACTTTGTACCTCAAATTACACCATACTTCAAGAAATTTGCAAACTTCACCAAAGAAATTAAGGACAAAGTTGAAGCTAAGCAAGATCAAAGAAAGAAATACGCTGACCGTAAAAGAAAACCAGGACATTGTTTTGCTCCAGGAGACAAGGTTTGGGTTGACTTACATCCAGTAAGTAAAGCCTCTAGCAATAAAACTGCAAAATTCATACCTAAACGTGACGGACCATACATTATTTTAACTCAAAAATCGCCCACCACATTTGTTATAGAAAGCATGGACAATCCAAATGAACCTCTTGCTGCATGTCATACTTCAGCTTTGAAACTGTGTAATGACTCTGACATTGTGCCTGTTGCACCTATTAGGAAACGCGGCATACCACCTAAAAAAGTTACTGGTTCCTCACCGGGACGTCCGCGGAACCAGAGGGGGAGGTTGTAACAAAATGACTGCCTTCCCTCATTTTTATAGCATATAGATAGCGCTGTTGCCACTGTCGGCAAAATATCCTGAGATATTTTGCCAAACATGAAGTGAAGTGAAGGTATGTAATTATGATAGTTCGGGTTTAAGTAGAGTTTCGGCGAGTGTTCGAAATGTATCTCATCTAGAGATGTTTTTATGGAAATATGGATGTTTCAAAGTTATTTTGCGCTTTTCGCGAATCTGTATATATAGTTTGTGTGTTATCCTTATTAAAAATGTGTTTGTTTAAGCTGTCGAAGTGTTTATCATGAACCAACATCGACACAAAATTACTATTTTTGTTTTAAGAGCATAGAAATAAAGTAAACAATATTACTTGAAAAAAAAAAGGAATAAACTAAGTAAGCATCAAAACAATATGTAAACAAAACAAACACACTGCAACGTGGTTAAACAGTTACTACAGTTGTGTTTACAAATTCTTTGAATTGCGAAATTTACAGAAACAGACAATCTGTCCAGTTTATGCTTTACAAGTTCAAATTTATGTTTCTTGCATTAGAACAGCATCCGTTCGTTTGATTTAGACTTTTTTTTTCGCAAGAGGGCGAGAATTTTGTTAGTGAATAAATCTTGCAAAATATCAAAATAAACACATAATAATTTGAACGTAACATATTTTCCATCGAATGAATGAATCTCCGATTCAGCCTAAAATGGCTAGCAAAATCACAGACTTCTAATATAAGTTAATTCTTATATTAGAATAACTTAGATCTTATATTAGAATCTATAATTCTTATATTAGAAGTCTGTGAGCAAAACCTGTGATACATATTTGTTGCGATAGTATTCCACATAAAAATTAACTTTTGGAACAGTTTCCCATCTAAAAAAACTGATAATTGAATCTATTTGCACTGTCGAAAGTTCAGCTGCCGCCATGTTTGTTGTCAGAGGTTGCGTGTTATTAATCTAAAATTTTAAAGGATTAACCATTTATATAAAAAAGATATTTATTTTACAAACAAAAACTGGAACAGATGTGTTATTATACCTCCATCCGCCATGTTGGATTTTTTTTGGCTTGAAAACTCCTTTTCCGCCAAGTACGAAATGTTGCCAAGTACCGATATATGCGCATGTTAGAATTAACGAAAAAAATGTAAATAATGATGAAAATATGCGCATGTTAGGCTTAACAAAAACAATGTAAATTTGTCTCATTTACATATTTTTTCGTTAAGCCTAACATGCGCATGTTTTCTTCATTATTTACATTTTATTTTCGTTAAGCCTAACATGCACATAAATCACTAGAAAACACAATAAAGAAAATGTAACAATGTAATTAAAAGCAAAATTTCAGGAATAAATACACAAATAAAAATATTAGATTTTCTAGATTACTTACCTTTTTTTTTTTTTCTTTTATTTACATTTGAAATACACAACACTTTAAATAGACATATTCGGAAAAAAAACATACAAAAATATTAAATTCTGGATTATAATAAGCTATAAAATTAACCAGGTGGTATCTCTAGATTACTTTAAATACGAAAAAAACATAAAAATAAGATTAAATTCTCTAAATTCTCTTGATTAAGCAAACAAATTCCGAAAAAAATAGAAAATTAAGATTAGATTCTCTTATTACGACAAACCCACGTGCAACCATCAAACAATTGCGTCCTTTTACGGATTTTCATGTCTCCATTACATTCACGGCAACACATGCTGGATTTAATCAACCCAATTTCTTTTAAAAAAGTAAAAAACAAATCTCTGTCGCGGATTAGCTCCGTAATAAACAAACTACTACCATCGCCTTCTTTGCCCAAAATAGGCCTATTTCCAGAAGTGCGGAAAAAGGCCAGGTATTTAGCGATGACGTCTCAAATCGGGGAAGCCATAAGAGCAAAAGCAATAAAAAAAAATCACTAAATTGAAGACTGAAAAAAAAGAAAGAGATACAATCTGGTCAGTGATAGCACGTGGAAATCCGTCAGCAACAAGATCCAGGATTGAAATGAATGTTCCCGCGATAATGGGGCTCTCGCGTCGTAATAAAAGGGTTGCCAGAACACATCACTCGACGCCAACCGTCGGGTTGCCAAAGCGATAAAAATCGCCAAAAACCCAAGATGACGGACGGAGGGATATTAACACATCTTAGCCCAAAAACTAGCCAACTCTCGCATGGATGACTCTTTTAGAACTGTGGCGACGCCATCTTGCGCGGTCAGTAAAACGAGTTTCTCGCAGGAAGCGATCGAGCTAGCCTTTTGCTCGGCACGCAAGATCTCGCTTTCTGACCGTGGGTTCTCCGGTTCGATCCCTATCGGCGCCCATCTCATACATTGGTGACCTTGGACAAACGAACACGTACCTTCACAAACATCATCATCTCCTTTCGAGACCAACAGATGGCAGCACTGAAAACACCCTCAGCAGCAAAGCCTGTGAAACGCTCACAGCACGCAACCAGCAATCAAAAGCCTGTGAAACGCTCACAGCACGCAAAGCCTATGACAACTCTCATAGCACAAAGCCTGTCACGCCGCGCATCTCGGGGCACACACATGCGCACGACAGCATCACCTAGCAACCGCCAGCGCAACACGAGTGCACATCGCTCGTACAACATCAACAAGATGTTCAGACCTGCCAACTGCTACGAAAAAATCGTAGTTGCTACGATTTGGACCTATAAACTACGATGCTACGAAAATCGGTCTTAAACTACGATATTTTGCAAAAAACAAAAAAAACGCATTTTCTATTTCTAATTCCGATTTTTATCCCGCGCAGCATATTTTTCAGGAATGATTCTGGTCCAAAATTTCAAAGTATTCATTTCCGAAAGTTTTAAAAAATTTGTCATTAGTCCGAAAATTCGGACATTAAAAAATGCTCATGGGAAAAAAAAAAAAAATCTGAACTGCAAAACAAACTTCTTAACTCTTTATGTATATCAACCACAAGTGAATCGTATTTCTGTAAATATTTATACAGGAATTCCCTTTCTTAGAAACAGGGATGCCATTTTAAGAATTTCTGGAGGCGGGGATCTTTGAGCGGCAAGATTTGAAATAGTGTGCAAAATCGCACGATTTGTACTATTTATTATTAAACAATTATTATTATTCAATTTACGAATTATTATTAAACATTTCAATTTTGTGTGGTAAAAAACACAAAATTCGTCAAAAGTTCATGGTAAAAAGTGCAGATTTCAACAAAGAATCGTGATAAAAAAATGTGAATTACGATTGTGGGGAAAAAATTGGGAATATCCTGAAATGGTCGTGGGAAACAAAAAATTCGAGAATTTCGTCAAAATTTACTGCACTGGGCTAAAAAATTGGAACCAGGCTTCTTTTACAAATGTAAAAAAAATGCTGCAAAACGAGAAGAAACTTAAATATCGTATAAAAATTTTCAGAGGAAAAAATTTACTATATTGAGTTGAAAGACTGAAACCTTATTTCTTTTACGAATGTTAAAAGATGGCTCCGAAACACGAAAAACCAACCAACCAACCTCCAGATTAATTTCAATATTCTGTGCTACGATTTCTCATTTTCAAAAGTTGGCAGGTCTGTGTTCTTCTCACTGGGGGTGGAGTACTGTGGCGACGCCATCTTGCGCGGTCAGTAAAACGAGTTTCTCGCAGGAAGCGATCAAACTAGCCTTTTGCTCGGCACGTAAGATCTCGCTTTCTGACCGTTGGTTCTCCGGTTCGACCCCTATCGCCACACATCTCCTGCAGAACAACAACAAATTAAAGTCAGTTGCCATGCAACGAAATTGAAGAAGAAGCGTGTGCCGATAAACCATGGACGCTACACACTCCCACCTTTTGATTGTAGGGCATTACAATCAAAACTCACATTGCTCAACAATATCATAAAATACAAAATACACATACTTACATATCAAAGATAAATATACTAAGTTGAAAAATATAACGCTAAAAATTAAAGTTCAACTAAATAGAGTTCACATACAGTCCTGTCGAAATCTTGCAGGTAATTTGACAGTTCTTCCACTTCTAGTCATAGGCGTAGCGTCGGGGGGGCACGGGGGGGCGTGTGCCCCCCCAACCTTCTACACCCTGGGCGCCAGAACAGAAAGCGTAGGGGGCGCCAAATGAAAATTTTTTTGTCTTTACATACAAAAATATATATGTATTTATATTGAATTTGCATAAAAATGTCTTACAGCCGGAAAATCCAAAAGTAAAACTAAACCAAATGCCTTGAAATTTACAAATATATAAAAAATATTCATTTATAATAGAAGACTGCAAATGAATTGGAAAAAAAGAGCTTTTTTCTTATGCATTATTCTTTCTCCAATTCCAAGTGTACCGGAAGGCGAAGGGCGCGCCAAATGAAGATTTTGTTTGACTCTGACTTTTCTGATGAAAGGATTCCATGAAGACTAATCAATTTTCTTTTCTCTCTCATCCTGAGCAGTGTTGAGCTTTCATTTTTCCCGTCTTGATATGGGCGAGATCGGGTGGCGGCCCGGGACAGGTTCGGCTAGGTGGGGAGGCCTAGCAATTGGCTTTAGCTCAACAGGCCCCACCCAGGCTTCCCGGAACAATAAAAATTAACGGGAGAAGGAGTCATGGTCGAAACTAAGGGGATGGAGAGGGGGCATGTGCGATGGACGCCACGCGAAGGGGGCGCCAGATGAAAATTTGGCTTACCGTTTTATACAATCTATATATGTGCGTGTGAAATTTGTGTAAAAAGATACTTTTTAGCTGAAAAATAAAAAAGAAAAGCTGATTAAAGTGCATTAAAATTGTCGAATAGATAAAAAGATTTGCCTACAATATACAAGACAGCAAATGAATAACTCTATTCTTTTTCTTATAATTACTTTTTTACATGCATATCACCATATCTGGCCTTAGATGGGGCGGGGTCAGGTGACTGACTGGGACAATAAAAACCAAGCGGTCGCAAATTTACAAATTGAAAAGTAAAAATTTAATAATTTTGCTGTTGTTTTGAGTCACACATAAATTTGAAAATTAAATTTGAAAAGTTGAGGAAAGTATGTAGACATATCAATCTATAAATAAGAAGAGTGATATAAGTGATAATTCCACAAAACTGGTGTAGATAGTACAGGAAGATATTTTACAATGTTGGAATTCATTTTTATACCTACAATAAATCCTGGTTTTTTTAGTTCCTGAAACAATGCGACTCATATCACTATGACATTAAAGTACCTCAATTGTAATAATTTGTAATGCTACAATAGTAAACATCTAGAAAAATGAAATATGTCTGTAATGGAATATTGTCTTAAACGAAAAAAACTGCATGGTTCCAAAAGAAATAATACCAACAGTTATATCTGCTAAGACGGAAACCTGTATAAAGCGGAATTATTTCCGCTTCCTTTCGATTTTTTTTCACAGGTTTTAATGCATAAATATTTGACGAAGCTGGTTATATATTTCAATATTATTACGTATTTTACTGTTATACATTTTAAATTTTAAAATAAGTCCTCTAATAGAAACTTTCGTAAATTTCGCTTTGTAAATTTACTTTGCGGAGGAACGAGGGGGCGCCAAAATCCATGTTTGCCCCGGGTGAAAATATAGCTAGTTTCGGCCCTGGAAGGAGTGCACAAAGTAAAATGCTTTAGTAAAACCCTTTAAAAGAAAAAAAAATGAGTATAGCATTTGCAGTGGTACAATAAAAAATCTCACACAGGGCGCCATGGCTAATACAGTGGCCTCTGCTTTTCTCCTCCAAATGCTCTTTTCACTTCTTTTTGCCTCCTTGCCCTTGAACTTCCTCAGTCAGTCGACAAAAGAAAAGACGAATTTCGACAAAAGGTCGTAGAAAAATATCGCAAATTTCGTCAAAAAATCTCTGAAACAAATACCCAATATCATTTTCGCCAATCGGTTATAGAAAAAAATCACGAAATTTGACAAAGGATCGTGTAAAAAAAATCGCGAATTCCATAAAACGATCGGCGGAAAAAATGCGAATTTTGGTAATTCGTCGTCGAAAAAAATCGCGAATCTCCTAAAAGGACCGTGGAAAAATATCTTTAATTTTATCAAAGGTTACGAAAACAAATGGCGATTTTCGTAATTCGGTCACGAAAAAATCATCGCAAATTTCGTCAAAAGAATGCACAAAATATTACGAATTTCGTCTAACGACCAAGAGAAAAAAAAATGCAAACTTCGTCAAATATTCGCGGACAAAAATACGACAAGGGTAATTCTGAGTTAAAAAAAAAAAAAAAAAAAAAAAAAAAAAAACTGAAATTCACAGCAAATTGTCTGAAAGGTTACAGCAGAGGAGTGAAAGGGGGGAAATCTCCCGGCTCCAATTATGCGTTTTTTCGGCTGTCCTTTAGCGAAATTCGTGTTTTTCCGCGATCCTTCGACGAAATTTGCGTTTCTTTATCGCGATCCTTTGACAAAATTCGCGCTTTTCCGCAATCTTTTGATAAAAATTGCGTTTTTTGCGATACCTTGGTGAAATGTGTGTGTTTTTCGCGATTCCCAGACGAAGTTTGCGTTTTTTCGTTATCACTTGTCGAAATTCGCGTTTTTTTCCACGATTCTTTGGCGAAATTCATTTTTTCTGCGATCCTTTGAAGAAATTGGCGACTTTTTTCTGTGCACGATTGTCGAAATTCATTTTTTCGGCGACCATTTGCCGAAATTCGCGATATTTTTTATGCCCGAATTTTAGGATTGATGAGAGATTTTTTTTTTAATTTTCGGAACCGAATGCCTTAAATTCTCGGAAAATTCAGAACAGAATCACCTCTGAAAAGACTCGAATTTGGTCAAATAATCGCGTAAAAAATCGAGAATTTAAACAAATAATCAAGAATTTCGTAAGTCGGTATTGAAAAACAAATCTCGAATTTCGATAAACTATCGCGGAAAAGAATTACGAATTTCGTCAAATGATATCTGAAACAAACAGCGAGTACCATCAATCGGTCGCGGAAAAATATATATATCGCGAATTTCGACAAGTGGTGGCGAAGAAAAAATTTCCCCAGTTTGTCGCAGAAAAATTCGCAAATTTTAGCAAAGTATCGCGGAAAAATAATCGTGAATTCAGTGAAACGATCGCCGGAAACAAAAACGCGAAATTTGGCAAAGGATCACGGAAAAAAAAATTATGAGTTCCGTGATAGGATCGCCTCCAGAAAATTGAGAAATTTGAAATAGGTCATAGGAAAAATTGCGAAATATCCTTCAACGATCGTAGCAAGATAGCGAAAAGAAATAACTATTATCATTAGTCGACTGGTGAAAAAATCGCGAATTTTGCAATTCGTCGTGGAAAAAATCGCGAATCTCCTCAAACAACTGTAAAAAATATCTTGAATTTTGCCAAAGGTCACGGAAACAAATGGCGGTTTTCGTCATTCGGTATCGGATAAATCATCGCAAATTTCGTCAAAAGAAAGGACAAAAAATTGCGAATTTCGTCTAACGATCACAAAAAAATCTCAAATTTCGTCAAATGGTCGCGGGCAAAAAACGCAAATTTGGTCAAAAAAAATTGATAATTTAACCAAATGATCGCGCAAAAAATCCCGAATTTATAACTCGGTCATGAAAAGAAAATCACGAATTTTGACAAACGATCTGGAAAAGAATCGGGAATTTCGTAAAAAGATCTCTGAAACAAATAGTAACGACCATCAATCGGTCGCGGAAAATCTATATCGCGAATTTGGACAAGTGGTGGCGGAAAAAAAATCGATTTCGTCAATCTGACGTAGAAAAATTTGCGATATTTGGCAAAGGATCGCGGAAAAAATCGCAAAATCTCCTTCAACGATTGTATAAAAAGATCTTGGAAAAAAATGAGTATTTTCGTCAATAGATTGGAGGGGGGGAGGGGGCGAAATCGAGAATTTTGGAATTCGTCGAGGAAAAAATTGCGAATCTCTTCAAACAACCGTTGAAAAAGTGTGTTTGGGAAGATGACTTTACAGGTGCTTTGAAGAAAAAGATCAAATATTTTCAGTAAAAATAGTCACTGAAATCCGGAAAAAGTCGTCTTTTTTCTTGAAATAGACGCTTTTTAATGGTTTTCGGCCTAAAATAGTCGCCATAGCCACCGATGCTGAAAATAGTCGCTTTTAGTAGCAAGTGGCAACCCTGCAATTGTATGTTAAGAAAAATCGGAATTTTTTGAGAAATTGTGTCGAGCCGAACCGAACCGGTACTGATTTAAATGATTTTTTCACGGGCCGGGCTTGTTTCCATTGATTTTTGTACGAGCCGGGCCTGGTAAACTGTGAAAAAATAAACGGGTCGTGCCCGGGTGAAACTTTTAATTTTCTCGCCGGGCTGGGCCTGGGCCTTGGAATTGCGGTCCGTGCTGGCCTCTGTTATGCCCCTCAGGGCCGTGCAAAGAGCGTCTAAAGGAGCGCCCCGGGCGCGAAATTTACGCTGCAAACCACGGTTTTGTTTATTTATTCATTTTTGGAATTTCTTTTTCTCCCTTGATCATTTTTCCCCCTGTCGCTCAACATCATGAACTCTCTAACAAATAAATGCAATTTTCTTTTATGTTACTAGGGGGCTCGGCCCCCTACGAGCTACGCTCGCCAACCCCCGTCCAGACACCGTAGACTCTAAATGCACGCTAATTTGATCGGCTTTAAAAAGATTTCGAAAGATTGAATTATAACTTAAAAAACAGTGGCGATCTCTCTATAAACGGATTTCTATTCATTTCTCTTTGATTGGGGAATTTTAACGCCAAATCTGTTGCGGTACCACTTGATTATCCCGTCGACCAATTTCGCCAAATTATATAAATCGCCAAACCACTCGCCAAATTATACAAATTGACATAATTTTTATTTTAAATAACGAAAAAATAAATAAATTAGTACAACATTAATAAAAATACAAATAAAACGTCGAAATAAAAATAACTTGATGACGTAGACACGTGTAACAACATTTCAAAATAAGCTAATATAAAAGGAATTAAGTAAATCGAGTCTTTGTCTCCTGGTATTTTTTAACAAAGTGAAAAGAAAGTTCTTTTAAATGAGACATTTTAAATTAATCGTTTTTAATCTGACGTAATTTTGACCAAACTATTCTTTCTCTTTTTAATATTCACGTGAAAATACATACTTGTGTTAGAAATGAAATATTATTTGCGCTTTCCTAACAAAAATAGTTGAAAAATATCCTCTTAAAATATCAAATAAATGTCTAGCGCAATTTCTAAATTTAAACCGTTTTGCAATATTATTTTGTGTTCATTTTATGTAATAACTGTAATGTGACGTAAATATGACGTAATTTCTCCTATTTAAAACTTCTAACGCATGTTAATAAATTTATTGTTTTACAAATTCCTTTCTCTCTTAAAATTCACGTGTAATTATAGTTTTTATGACGTAATTTTTAATAAGTTCCTGCTTTTTCTACATAATTATTTAATTCTAATTCCAAATATTTTTTTCTGTTTATAATAGTCACGTGTAAATAAATTTTTAATTTATTTACACGTATAAATATTTTTTTTTTAAGCAAACATTATTGTTTCCGCTGTTTCTACAGTTGGCAACAGTTTAAATTAATATCACTTCTAAAATCTGTTAAAAATATCTCTAGAAATGCTGAAAATTTGAATTTAAAATAGAAATAAAACCTCAAAAAATTAGTCAAAATAAAAAAATTAATGCAATCTGCATTCCGGCAAATTCTAACGCATAAAATGATCTAAAAATGATTAAATTCCTATGAACAGTTTTTGCTCCTATAAAACTTTTTTCGTGGAACGATTTTGTCCAACTTTAGCATTAAATATCTCTTAAAATAATTCTTCGATCTGAAAACTGTCTGCATCAGCGTGTTTATCAAATATTTCTGTATAATACTACCGATTTTCATATTTTTGTATGCATTATTTTTCTTAATATTAACGAAGAAAGACCTCCGGTCACAAAAAATTCAAAACCGGCGGCGGCGGCGGCGGCGGTGACAGCGGTAGTTACTTTTTTTTAGAATAGAGAGATTTAGTTGTTCTGAATTCCTAAATTAAAATTAAACCCTTTAAAGTTTCAAAATAAACGCGAAAAATATTTATTCCATAGAATTTATTTATGTTTCTGCACTTTATCAATTTCATTACACCTATCACAAAAATAACGTTTTTTTTTTTTTTTTTTTTTTTTTGGGGGGGGGGGGGCGCAAAATTGAAAATTCGCCCGGGGCGCCGCTTTTATTTCGCGCGACCTTGGTGCCCCCCCCCCCCCCCAAAATTTTTGGTCACGCTACGCCTATGCTTCTAGTAGTAACATTTTTGTTTTCTTTTAGAAAATCTGGAGTTAAGGAATGTTCTCGTTTTGGTGCAAGGTCAGTGAGCGAATCTCGATCAGAAGCAGGAACATTCGGGACAGGTTGCACGATCGGCAAATCTGGAGCTGAGGTAAAAGTATCGCTAGATTGTTCATCTGAAGCTTGCGAACCACATTCAATCTCTAATGGATATAGTTTACGAATAGGTCGAATTATCTCTCCCGATCAAGTTTTCAATTTTACAACACATATGTTGCCATCTTTGCCGGTATAAAGCTCAAGAACTTTTGCCAATGGCCAGAAAGTTCGTTTTCTTGAATCACTCTCAACAAGAACTATATCATCAACGTGAATTTGCTGGTGTTGTCTACCAGGTTTGTGCTGCAGCAGTTGCCCAAGATATTCCAAGCGAAAACTCTTTCTCAGATTCTCTCTTAGTGTTTGGAGGTATCTCCATCGTTTCTTTAAATCGTGCTTATCAATTAGATTTAAATCTGCGACATCAATTGTTTGAATATTTTGTAAAAACATAGATGGCATTAGAGGAATTAATGTATCAGGATCTTTGGAAATGTAAGTCAGAGGTCCAGGGGCGTGCCGAAGGCTGTTTTAGTGGGGGGGGGGGGGGGGGGGGGTGAACTGAATTTTGCCGACTGCAAGATCGGGGGTGAGAAAGGCTTTGTGAAAGCCCCCCCCCCCCCCTCAGCGAAGGAGTCAACTGTTCTACAATACTGTGAATTTATAAAAATCACTAAAAGTCTTAAGTGTTCACCTGCATTCTCCTTAACCACAGTCTAAATTAAATGCTGTTATTCAGTATGTGTAATTTTTTTAAAATTATTTTACTATATAAGTAGAGTTGAGAATCCTGTTATTAATTAGGATTCTGCTTACGATTTAAAAGGAAATGTGTACGGATGTACCGTACATTAACCAGTTCTCAAAAGTAACAATTTAAGAATGTTGAAGTACTTCGGAATTTATGTTTCTATAAATAAAACCGCATTGATAAAAATAAGATATATATTAGTATAGCTCCTTATGGATAAATCTACCTGGTGTGCAATCGAAACAAGATTTGGCTACATATTGCTAGTTTGGCGAATAATAAGAAACTTAGCATACCTAAAACAATTTACCAATTTTTTTTCGTATTTTAATAAATAATATCAATTCAGTCACTTAATTCTTCTATAGGAGCATAGTAAACAAACCTCAAAATTTATTATTAGCCCCTGATTGCTTCCCTTCTCCCAAAAATGCGACTATTATTAAGGCTGTTCTCAAATTCAAAGCTACTTTCTGACACATTTTTTAATTCATTTTTATTCGGAAATTCATGAAACTGGCAGGTGTTCTTATTCAGAAACTTTGTAATCGAAATACGTTTCCCATTATTATATATATATATATATATTTACTTTTGTTAAAGGTTTTTAGAAAATACTGTCAAAGTCGCCGTTTTGAACCGAATTCAAGAAGAAGCAGAGCTAAATAATAATCATGCAAAAGTATTCCTTTCTTGAAAGATTCAAGAAAGATTAAGTACTCTTTTATTGAAAATTTTAAGAGAACATGGTCTACCTCCCCCCACCCCCTCCCTGCGACAAAAAATATTATTTTTCTTTGAGTCTGCAAATAATCATAGACACTAAAAATTTTGGACACAGTTAGAACCAACCTGAAGAGTGATGATGCTTAAATGCTCTGATTTTGGAATTTTCAACGAATGAGGTTTAAAGATGGTCGCCTCCACCCACTCACTACTAAAAATTTTGGACACAGTTAGAACTAACCTGAAGAGTGATGATGCTTAAATGCTCTGATTTTGGAATTTTCAACGGATGAGGTTTAAAGATGGTCGCCCTCACCCACTCACAAAAAGAGTAACACGTACTTTAAGCATGATTACTATTCCAGAT
Organism: Maratus speciosus; assembly: GCA_963932465.1. Lineage (NCBI taxonomy): Eukaryota > Metazoa > Arthropoda > Arachnida > Araneae > Salticidae > Maratus > Maratus speciosus. The sequence continues at coordinate 42,608,038 of OZ010788.1, read as the reverse complement.
GTACCTGTCTACAAAATTCATGTGTCTATGATAATTTGAAAATAAAACTGGCTTTTTTTTGGGGGGGGGGGAGAGGGGCTATACAGGAGCCTTTTCAAAAGATAATTTTACAGCTGGATGATGTGTTTGAATATGACTATGCAGGCCTCTTAGAAATGCAGAAATATCTACATATTGTACATTGAATCCGTTTTCCTTTCTGGAGGTCGATGTTTTCATTCGGATGAAATTTTCTTATATGGCGATATAAATTAATTTTTTTCTGTGAAATGTGTGTATACGCGATCACAGTGTGTGCATAAAATTTTCACTGAATTATGCGACAAAAATAAACTTTTGCAAATCGCTCTTTTTCTGTGTCCGTGACTTCATCTTTTAAATGCAGCAACCTCAAATAACTAGCGCCAAATCCAGAGTCAAGAGATCACCAAATTCTAAGGCTGCGTACGCACGCGTATTTTGTTTACTTCTCTAGTTTTCTTGGAAAATCTTTTATTCTGAACCCATCTGCGGTTTATTCACAAAAGAATGAGGGGAATCAACAATGGGTCAGGAGATAAGGAGCTCGACTCTACTTGAAGGAAAGGTTCCTCTTTTGCCGGACATCAGTCCCTTTCCTGCTAAAGTCGTTAAAAATCAAAGACACCGCGTGGCCACAAAGAACGAAGCCGACACTGATAACAGGTAGAAGGATGGTAAGTACGCAGCTTAAGAATCAGTCCATAGCAGAAGGGAGCAATTAAAGAGGATACATGGAAAAACTTACAATAGAGATTGCAACAACCCCCTCCCCTCCCCCTTCCTTTCACGAAAGTCTCAAATTCTCAGAAACGCGATTCTCTCTCTCTCTCTATCACCTCCGCTTTCTGACAACCTGTCCCTGCCACACAGAATCATACACAATCTTCCATGAAAAGTTCTTTCTTTTCCCCAAGGGTGTATTCGAAAAAATATTTTTCCACCCTTAACAGACGAAATTTCTGAGACATTTTCAGACTCATTTTTAAAAGTAAAAAGATGAAACTTGCTGAGGTGATTTTTGAAGAGATGTATAAGAGGCCGTGTGATTTCATTTTTTCACTCAATTAATTAGAATTTGAGTTTTAAACAATTATTTTCTCAGTATGACCATTTTTTTCATTCCCAGATCTACCGCTTCGGAAAATTCGGTTCAAAACGTCAACTTTGACAGCATTTTTTACAACATTTTCTGCATTTATGAAAAAATCGAGAAGCATGGCACATTATGTAGTTTCTAAATAAGACAATTTCCTAGTTTGATGCAATTGAGAGCAAAAATGAATTTAAAAATGTATCAGAAAATAAGCAATTTGGATTGGAATACACCCTTAAAGACAGACAACAGAGAACTGAAATGATACTGACGACGGGAGAGGGGACTTTTTGCAGTGTGTGTTCTTAACTTTCCGACTATTCTAAATTTTACCAACTCTTCCAAATAAGTGGGGGGGTGTTACACCCCCAACACCCCCCCGCTAGGCACGCCCCTGCAGAGGTCTTGAATTAACAACAGCTTCACATTCGCAAAATACACTCATTAATTCTTCACAATTCAATGAAGCTCTTCCTAAAACACGTCTTAAGAGATTCTTCACTATTCCAATAAGACGTTCCCAAAATCCCCCCCCCCCCCAAACGGCGGAAGGAGGACTGAACTTCCATTGTATTATTTTAAGCGTTGCTCCTTGTTCTACAGCAGACCAATCAATAGATTGAAAAAAAATTACAGTTCCAACGAAATTCAAGCCATTATCACTATAGATGATATTCGGACGACCACGTCGAGCGATAAATCTTCTAAAACTCAGAAGGAAAACTTTCGTTGACAAACATGTTATTAATTCTAGATCAGTGGTTCCCAACCTTTTATCGGTCACGCCCCACCAAAGCACCAGTAAAGTCACTATGTCCCCCCCCTTTCTTTAATCTGTAAATTATGCCTCTTATTATTTAAAAAGTGAACTCTATTCAAACACCGGAGGCTCAACAAAGCTTTAACAATAACTATTCATTTCACATTTTTTAACTTATCAAAGAGGTGAATCTTCTGTGACAAATGAGTTTTAATATTTTATAAATGCATTCAGGTTATACATCTTCTACTTAGTGCCAAAAAGTTTTTTTTGTACTTTCCTAACTTAGTTCAACGTTAAAATAAAAGTTATACGGTCTGCATTTTTATCTTCACAAAATATCTTGAAGAGAGACTTAAATTTAACGTTAAAACTGATAACATTCACACATTTTACAATCCATTTTTGTGATTTATTAAGAGTTGGTGGAAAAAGTTTTGGAATACACAAGCAGTACTTCAAAATTATCATCTTTATCAAAATTAAGTAGCCATTATTCCCCATCACAAAACATTTTCTCTGTTTCCCATTTCCCAATATCGTTAATTGTCTTTTCCATTTATTATCTGATTTTTAAATTTAAAATGTATATGTTATTCGGTAAGTTAATGTACTGTGCAGGGTGCTTACACTAGAGCTATAGATATTTACTATCTACCCATTTCCTTTCCTAGTGCTGTTTAAAATGTATAAGTTTTATAAAGTTGGTAGTACCTTTTCCAAATATTTCATATATTTTTTTATGTTAATCAGGTTAGGTTTAAGTTATTTTTTTAGGTTCAAGTCAGCCAAATTTATATATACTTTTAAGTAATTTCACTTGTAAAAGAATTTTCGAGAGGAAATAGGAGCTCTTTCAATAATCGAAAGCGTTACGAAAAATTGTAAAATCTCGTCCCAGAAAAATTATAGATAAATTTAATACTAAATTATATCAAAATATTTTTAGAAAGTTACTAGTATAATTATTCTGGTTTTAAATGTATTTTAAACTTTATTGGGAAGTATTCCATTTATTTTTAGTCTACAACAATACTTAAAAAAAAAAGACAGAAACTGATAGCGAATGAGTGAGCAACAAACTTGGAATTGCCCCCCTAGAAAGTCAAATTGCCCGCCAGTGGGGCGTACACCCCACGTTGGGAACCAATGCTCTAGATGTATAGCACGATATACAGCGCAAGTGTATAGCACAATCCATGCTTTTCCTTCTTCTTTCAGCATCAAGGGGCCAGCTAGATCAACTCCTACTACTTCAAACGTCGAAGCATCCTTTATTCGATCTTCTGGTAAAGGAGCTGGTGGAGTTTCTATATTCCAATCCCGGCCGAGCCCCCAGAGTGCGTTGCGTCCACGGTTTATCGGCACGCACTTCTTCTTCTCCTTTTAAACGTCATCTTCGTTAAAGGTTGTTTCAGATTTGGGCCAATCTTTTCCAGGAAGTCGCAGCCAAGTGGGTCCCTCCCACCATCTCGAAGAAAGAAGTTTTGAAGCTGAGCATCCTCTCGAAGGTAAATCAGCCGGATTGTACTGGCCAGCGATATACCTCCAGTCTTTTTCCTGAGTTAACTTACGAATTTCATTTACTCTATCGCGTACAAATACTCCCCAGGAATCATCATTCTTTATCCACTGTAACGCTGTTGTGGAATCTGTCCAGAATATTCTTTAATATTCTGAAGTTTGAGGCTTCTTTATACAAATTCAGCTAAACGTGAACTTAGACAGCAGACTAAAAGTTCTAATCGTGGTATAGATATTTCTTTCAAAGGTGCTACTCGAGATTTAGACATCAGTAACTGTACAAAAACATCGTGGTTGGAACGACACCTTAAGTAAACAACAGCAGCATACGAAGTTCCACAGGCATCTGAAAAGGTGTGTAGACTCATTTCAGAGCTATCAGTAACAAAGGCATGTCTAGGAATTTCTACAAGGCGCAGCAGAAGTAAATCTTCCAACCATTTCAGGAATTTTCTTCTAATATCATCTGGTACTTTTGAATCCCAACTCAATTTAGATTTCCAACTTGCTTGAAGCATAAGTTTAGGTAATAGAGTAACTGGGCAGGAAAATCCGATCGGATCGAAGATTTTTTGAACAAGTGATAATATGCTTCGTCTGGTAACAGTGCTTAGGTTGATATCGGCTGTGGGTATGTAACAGCTAAGAGTATCAGTTGATTTATTCCACACCAAACCTAATACAGAAGATATATTTGATTCAGTACTTGAATCATCAGTAAAGCTTTTTGACTCTTGCAAATTGGTATTCTCCCACCCTCGTAAGTCAAATTTGGCTTCTGCCATAACTTTTGTCGAAATATCTATAAACTGTTTCAATTCTTCTTTAGTTTTGACTGAAGTGACGCAATTATCGACATAAAAGGACGTACTGAGCTTTTCAACAATTTTTGCAATGCACGATACTGAGCTGAAAGAGGAACATACCTTTTCTAAATGAAAACGTAAAACTGCATTTAACAGAAATGGACTATAATTCAAGCCGAAAACGACTCTACAATGTTGAATCCCTTTTCTCTTCCCTTCTTTATCATACCATATAAACTTCAAATATTCGCGATCTGGTTTGGCTACTGAAATTTGAAGGAAGGCCTTCTTTATATCAGACGTTACTCCGATTTTTTTCTTGGCGAAATTTCATAAGCATCGAAGGAATTTCTTCCAAAAAATTAGGCCCTTTCAACAAGCAGTCGTTTAAAGATTGATTCCTTTTGGTTTGCTTGAAGGATGCATCAAATACAGGACGAGTTTTGTGGTAGAATTTTCTTTAAATACTCCACGATGAGGTAAATAGTGGCCTGGACCTTCTTTACTTTCTTCTATAATATCATTTGCCAACCATTCTTTGAATACTTCATCATAGGCACTTAATTTACCATCTCTTCTCAACTTGGAAATGATGGATCTCAACCGTCTTTCAGCACCTTCTCTATTACTTGGAAGGTCAACTTTATTTTCTACCCAAGGAAGATTGACTTCATATCTTCCATCATCATTAATATGGACTGTCTTCCTGAAATGACGCAATGCAGCTTCTTCTAACTCTTCCTGATTTTTTACGTTCACAAGGATCAGTATTACCTATAGCTTCCAGATTCCATAAATTAGCGATATCGTCACACTGAACTAACAGAGATGCGACACAACTATTGACATACTTTACATCTGGTTTTCCCATTACCAACCAACCTAAATGTGTCTTCATAGCGACGATACCACATTTCAACTGAAACGTCAATCCAGAAAATAATTTTCCAGCGTAATCAGCCCCTATCAAGATCTCTATTTGAGGAGAAGTCGCTCCCACATCGTGTAGCTGAATACCCCTTTCTTGAAGTTCTTTGAAGCAAACACCCCTTTTCATTCTAGGAACATTACCGCAAATTACCGGTTGATTTAACACTTGTATATTGCAAGAATAATTGCCTCTAAATTCGTTAATTTTCAACGTATAACATTTATGTTTTCTTCTATTAGTGCTTCCTCCAAACATTGTATGGAGCAAAACTTCCGACCGCGTTGGTTTTAAGCCAAGTCCTTTTGCTGTTGAACTTAAAACGTAAGATCGTTGAGAACCAGTATCAATAAGAGCTCTGACGCTCGATTGTTTTTCATTTACTTCTACGTTAACCAATAATGTCTGTAGTAAAACTTCAGAGGAACCACTGTAATTGGACAGCGTGGAATCTGAATTAAATTTTCGATCATCTTCTGTTGGAGCTTTAAAATTATGTTTCAATTCGGAACACATAATGGGCCAATGTTTTTTACCGCAAACGACACATTTTACGTAAGTTTTACAATTTTTCGATAAATGACCTGCCTTAAGGCATGTAAAACAGCTTTTATTACGCTTTAAAATGCTTTACTTCTCTTCTAACGAAAGATTTTGTCCCTTAAAACAATTCCTAGTCTCATGGACCTTATCACAAAATAAACAACGTACAGCAGTTCCTTTCCTTACGTTAGAAAATAAATCATCAGCAGTTGGACTCGACTCAACTACTCTATATTTTTGCTTTCTCAAAGGAGTATCATTTTGATTGATTCCTATTTTTGCCATTGAAACTCGCTCTCCCCCTTCAACTTCGGTGCGAAAAAATAACAACAACTGTGATAATTTATCCCTATAGGAGTTCTCACTTGTATTCAACACTGGGTTCCTAAGCCAAACTCTAAGCAATTCTTCAGGAATACAAGATTCAACTAAAGGAAACAACATAGCCGAATATTTATCAGATGTCATACCAATGGATTCAAGAGATCGCAAATAAGACTATAATTTATCATAAAGGTGAACTATGTTGCTTTTTATTTTTGTGCTCGTAGCGTTTTTTTACAACTAGACTTAAAAGTTCACGCACATAAAATTCTACAAGCAATTCCTCTCGTCCGAATCTTGCCTTTAAGCTTTCAATAGCTTTGTTATAATTTTCTGAGGTTGGAGGGTAACTATCAATAATTTCTCTTGCTCTACTACCAGGGGACATACACTGTATTAAATAGTGGAATTTATCTACATTCTCTAATGATTTATCTTCGTGAATTCTACTAAACTGACTCCAAAATGTGAGCCAATCTCCTACTTCTCCGCCAAATTGAATAAGCTCAATTTTCGGAAGTTTTAAATTAGACTTAATAACGGCATTGTTAAGAGTTCTAAAGAGGTTTAGCTTAAAATGTAATACTAACCTTCTGATATTCTTCTTGCGAGTTGCATCTACACGATCCTGGGCGTTAATGAATTAGAATCTGGGTTCAAACTCATACAAAGAACCATTTATAGTATAAAATAAACATTTAATTCCGGCAATAAAAACATATTTCATTTTACTTCAAGAGAATTCATCAGTTCACATACATTCATGGAATACTCCTATTAACTACGCATCATCAATAATTTTTTTATTACTAATATCACGCACAGCGCGTGCTACTAGTTTCATTTCACTTCAATTCCTAACATCCTCCCCCCTTTGAAACTTGGGGAAAGTTTCAAATACATAACAATTGTTATTAAAAAGATCTAATTTCTTCGGAGCTCTTACACATCTTCTAGAAGAGGTATATTTCTTAATTATGACACTATCAGGAGAAGATACATTTTTATCATTAATACACTCACTAGAACTAGATTTCTCTTCACCCAACTTTTTTAATGCGATTTCATTCGTATCATTCGAATATATTTCCAAAGGGAAGATGCGCTTCACCGGACGTAAAACCGTGCCGTGCTGCGTTTTTAATTTAACAATACGGATTTTACTATCCCGTCCGGGAATCAACTGAATCACTTTCCCTAAGGGACACAGTAAACGCTTTTTATTATCATCCCCAATCAAGACTGCCTCCCAATCGAGGCTCGCGTGTGTGTTTTTCAGTATGTTTTTGGACTAATTCACTGAGGTATTCCTTTCTAAAGTGTTGCCTAAAATCGGTAAGAAGTTTAGCTCTATAATTCGCCCTTCTCGTTAAACTTCGAGAATCTAATTCGATAATATCCGAATTGCTAAAACATCTGTTTTCAGTAAGAAACATAGCGGGTGTAAGAGGAACTAGCTCTAGTGGGTCCTCAGAGATATAGGTTAGAGATCTACAATTAATTAGATTCACAATCACATACAAATGTATTCAATTCTTCATAAGTCAATACTGATCTACCAAGAGTACGTATTAACAATTCTTTTACAATACGAACCAACCTTTCCCTCCCACCAGCCTCCCCACCAAGCTGCGGTGGGAGGTATACATTTCCAAACAATTTTATGCGTCATAGTTTCTCTTAAAATTTTATCCCAATTTAATTTCGAAAGTTCAATGGAAGCTCCCTTAAAATTCGTTCCATTATCACAATAAACAGTATTAGGTCTTCCGCGTCTAGCTATAAAACGCCTCAGTGCTAAAAGAAATGCATCAGAAGATAGCGAGTTAACTAGTTCAAGGTGAAGTGCACGATAAACTGCACAAGTAAATAACGCTATCCAAACTTTCTCGCCAGTTTTCAGTAATAGAGGCCCTGCTAAGCCCACTCCTATAATTTCAAATACAGCGCAATCCGTTACGCGATCTGGTGGTAAAGGCGTCGGTTCGCTTGACAAGTATTTTGCTTTAAAGCGTTTGCATGGAATACAATCAAATAACACATTTTTGATGGCTCTTCTAGCTCTAATAATCCAAAATCTTTCTCTTATTAAAGACTGCATTATTCTTATTCCCGCATGACAATTCTTTTGGTGTATAGATCTAATCAACAGTTTAGTAAATTCACACTTATCTGGCAACAATATTGGATACAAAAATGATTTTTGATCATTTCTTTCAGTTATTTTAGTTTTTACCCTTAAAACTCCATTATTATCTACGAATGTAACAATATTATGCACAGACATTTTTTTGTACAAACTAGGGGGCTCTGCCCCCTGCAAGCTACGCTCACCAACACTCGTTCAGACACCGTAGAATCTAAAAGCACGCTAATCTGATCGGTTTTAAAAAGATTAGAGAAGATTGAATTATACTGAAAAAACCTGTAGTGATCTCCCTGTAAACGGGTTTCCATTCAATTCCCTTTGATAGCGAAAATTTAAGGCCGAATCAGTTGCTGTTAAGACATCCAATGATTGTTTTGGTGTTTGATTAAAGAAGACCTGTTAAAGATTTGAACAGAAGCTAAAATAAAATGAATTAAGTAAACAGAGACTTTGCTTCCCGGTATTTTTTAACAGCTTTATAAAACGATTGACATAATACAATTTACGGTACTTTTCGGTTAGCCGAGCGCCAGTGTCATATATACATATATGTGTATATATAAATGTATGTATTTATAGATATATATTTATATATATCTATATGTGTTTATATACAATATTTATATATGCATATATATGTATATTTACATATATGTATGTATATAAATATGTATATAAAACACTGGCGCCCGGCTAACCGAAAAGTACCCAATTTACTACAATTTACTGCTTTAACCCCTTCAAGGACGGTGGTTCATTTTTGGACCACTTAATTTTAATTCTTAAATGCCATATTGGCAGCAGAATATTGGAATGAAAATTTTCCTTTTATTAAGCAAGTGAACAAAAGCATTTTCATATTTCGAAATTTGTTTGTACATTCTAGTGCCATTCACTGATTTCAAGATTTTACGAATAGAAGTGCCTTGTCCGTGAAAGGGTTAAACGCATATTAATGTATTTATTATTTTAAAGTTTCCTTTCCCTTTTAATATTCACATGTAAATACAATTTTCAGGACATAATTTTCAATATTTTCCTGACGTACACGTACTCATTTAATAGTAATTTTAAAGTTTTTTTTCTGTTTTTAATAGTCACGTGAAAATAAATTTTTAATCGTTAGGAAATAGTATTCTTTGCACTGTTTTTAAAATTGAAAACAATCTCTATAATAATAGCCTAAGTCATGTGACTATCATCAACAGCTCACTTCGGATCCCTTCGCTTTTTATATTCCAGGCGGCCATTTTGGTACTTTAATGTTAGCCAGCCACAGGTTCACACCTGTGTCGAATATTATTCTATCCCCATTATTTCGTTTATATTATAATAGTCCAAGTCATGTAACTGCCATAACCAACGGGCTGATTCCTTCGCTTTTCATAAGAAAGGTTTCCATTTTGATTAAAGAATCAAAATTATTTTTTCGAATAAAACTACATAAACGTTGCCATGATCACAAAGAATTCCTGGTACTTTTATGTTAGCCGGGTGAAAATCTCGCCAATAGCTTTTTTTTTAACTCGACAGTTAGCATTTTTTTATTTTTCGAGTGGTAAATTAAAACGGTGCTACTTGGTTATCCCATCGACCAAAAATCTGTCGCCAAACTATAAGATTAAATGCCAATAATGGTTGATCGTAAATGTCACATGCACTTGACTTTAAGGAAGTTACACACGTTCACGCCATCAAGTGATTTTTATTTCGACGTTTTATTTGTATTTTTTTAATGTTATACTAATTTATTTGTTCTTTTGTTATTTAAAATAAAAAAATATGTCAATTTGTATAATTTGGCTATTTAGTTAATTTGGCGAAATTGATCGACGGGAGAAGTAATAACATTAAAACGTTGCTTTGAAGTGGAAATTAAATCTCATGATTTGTTGCATTGTCACATATGCACCGGGTTTGGCGTGATTTTTTTTACGACAATTTGGCGAAAACCTCGTTTTCAAATACCTGTTACATATGTATTTTTAAATTATTTTCTGTTATTTTTAAAATGAAATAACAATAAATAAAAAAAAAATAATTAATAACTATAGAACAAAACAATTTATAACATTTTTTGTAAATAAAAAGAAAATAAATTCAAATAAACATTTATTAATAAATAAGCAACAATAGCCGGGTTACCATGTCAGGCAAAATAACGCCATTTTGGCGCCAGTTAGGTACCCCGTTGCGTATATGACATCTGTGTCTAATATTTTTCTTTTCGTTTCGTTTAAAAAAAAAGAATGAAGTAAAAGCCATTTATTTTAAAGGTTTCAATTTTAAATGAAAGTTTTGTATTAAATAAAATGATAATGAAATACAAATTGAATTCTGAATAAAAGTAACATGATGCATTTCTTAGCATACATTTAAGGAAGGACAAACTCGTCGCCAAATTAATTTAAAAAAACCTTTTCTAAAATGTGAAAAAAAAATATCTGTTATGATTAAAATTTGAGTTGCCATCATTAGAAAAAAAGTATTTAAAATTAGAAAAAAATTAATATTTCGAAAACTAATTCTAATTTTAAAATTCTAATACCAGTTTTGAGATCTGTGGATCAATACGGATTTTTGGTGTTAATTTTATCGCAAAGGCCATTTTTAGGAGAAATCGCCGTGAAACGTAATCAGTTGTTTAATCAGTCGTTTCATAGAATCGTTACATAAGTTCGTTTCAATTCGATTCATTAGGATTTTATATATATAGGGTAGATAATACCTTTGCACTAAACTGATTAGGTGGTTTTCCGAATTCTGAATTTCATTTTGAGAAAGATTCAATTCTTCACATTTATCAGAAATCTTACGACAATTATTTACAAATCTCAAAACATAAGCAAATACTCTTATCATTTTGTCATAATAAGATATATTATTTAAGAGCCAATGGGGTGCGTCTTTAGCTAGATCAACATTCATAATTTTAACTTTCTTTTTTTCTAAATCTACTTCTTTAGGTTGACAGTCAATCGCGCCCATTGGCCAACACCCAGGATTTTACTTTAACCACTTAGGACCTTCCCACCAACTCGAACTAAGCATTCGTTGTGGAGAGCACCCACGCGATAGTATATCAGCTATGTTTAAACTTCCAGGAACGTGCTTCCATAATTCCGTTCTGGTCAATTGTCGAATCTCTTTAACTCTGTTGCTCACAAAAATCGACCAATCTCCATGTTCCTTTATCCACCAAAGTGCAGTAGTAGAATCTGACCAAAATGACATTTTCAGATTTGGCATATTGATCGCTTTGATGACAGAATTCGCGAGACGAGCACCTATACAACAAGCCATTAGTTCTAAACGCGGTATACTCAAAGTTTTGAGATGAGCAACCCTAGACTTCGCTCTAAGAAGTATAACCTTTACTTCAGAACCAATTATTGATCTAGCGAAGACGCACGCTGCATATGCCCCTTTGCTTGACATGGACAAAAACATGGAGTTCAGATGAAGTATTAATCTCCAAGTAGCGAGGTATAGCTACTTCTTTTAACACATCGATATGCTTTAGCCATTTCAAAAATACATTTACAATATTACAAGGCAATTCATGATCATATGGAATTTTCTGTTTCCATGAATCTTGCAATAATAGTTTTGGAAGCAATGTAGTTGGTGACAATAAGCCGATAGGATCAAAAATCCTTTGTACAGTGCTCAAGATTAACCTCTTAGTAATTTTCCTTTCGCACGTTACTGCTTCTAAATCTAAACAATATTTTAAAGAATCATTATTTAAATTCCAAATAATCCCTAAAATAGAAGTATCCCCAGAACTCTTACCGACATTCTTGCAAGCTACATTGCTTTCAAAACAACGCAAATTAAAACACCCTTTAGACATTAACAATTTTGCATTTTCAATAAATGTTTCAGCTTCATCAATGTTAAAAACACCTGATACACAATTATCTACATAAAACGAACATTTCAATTTTTCAGCAGTTTCTTTATATTCAGGGGAACTATTTTCTAATAGATGCATTATGGATGCACTTAATAAATAAGAGCTGGAAGATACACCAAATACAACTCTACAATGTCTATAAATCAATTGCCCTTCATTACATGGGAAATAAAATCTAAGAAAATCCCTATCTTTAGGCATAACAGATAACATTAAATAAGCTTTTTCTATATCTGCAGTTATACCGATAGGATATGTTCTAAAACGGTCAAGAATATCAGGTATTACTTCAATGAGATTAATTCCTTTATATAGACATTCATTTAAGGAGGGTTTTCCTCTTTCAGAAGCAGACGCGTCAAATACAGGGCGTACCTTCGTAGTTTTCTTATCTAACCTGATTACGGGCCTATGCGGTAAATAATGACATTTATTACTTAATTCATTTTCTGGGACACGCTCAATAATATTTAATTTTTCCCATTCCCTAAATACTTCCTGATATTCAGCGAAAAATCCCCCGCATTTCAATTTATTAATCATTTTTTTCATGTCTCTTCCAAGCTAAAATTTTGTTATCTGTCAAGTTCTTAGAATTACACTTCCATGGAAGCTCTACTTCATATCTGCCATCGGGAAGAATTTTCATTTTATTTTCAAAATCGCTTAAATCAAAATTTTCTTTCCTTTCAAAACTCGAAATGGGGTCAGAAATTCCTATTGTTTCAAGTTCCCATAGTTCAAAGGAACATTTCTAACATGCATAGACAATGTTGTCAAAATATTATGTTTCTTACTAGAAATTTGTTTTCCCATTATAGTCCAACCCAGCTTGGTTTCTATGGCAGTCAAATCGCAATTCAATTGAATTAAATTACCTGTTAATAATCTTCCTATCAAATCTGCCCCTATCAAAACATCAATTTCGGTTTCCTTACAAAATTGATCCGTTAGATTAATCTGTCTTTTCTTCAGCTCATTTAAAATCCTATATTTTTATATTATAAATCTTTAATTTTAGGGACAAATCCGCAAATCTTCCTTTCGGAAAATACTTCACAACTGAACGCGTTATCTCCTTATAGTTCACTAATTTCTACGGAAAACACATCATGTGGTTTGGGCTTGGTTTCACTCCCATTCGAACAATGCGTGAATAATTGTTTCCTTTCTCAGAGGACGCATTTTTAATAATTTCGTTACTCTCTCGCTAACATAGCTACTTTGGCTCGCAGTATCTAAAAGTGCGCGTACAACCTTTTGGCGACCGTGCGACCGAATACGCACGTCAAGTGTCTGCATAAAAACAACTTCATTACTATTACAATTAGAAAGAGAATTCTCTGACTTAAGAGTATCATTTTGATCATTTTTTCTAGATTGCTGTGGGCACATTATTTCAAAATGAGGTTTGTTACAAAGGGTACACTTTAACTTAGATTTAATATTACAATTTCTACTTAAATGACCAACTTTTTCTAAGCACGAAAAACAGGCACCTTTTTTTAACAATAATTTTTGTTTATCACCTAAAGACATTTTTTTAGCGCTAAAGCACTTTTCACTTTGATGAAATTTTTCACAAAAGATACAATTATTTTTTTTATCTATATTTTCCATACTCACTAACGCCGATGCGGTAGCTAAATCAGATCTCTTTACACTTTCAGATATAGGGTCTCTTTTGCCGATGTGATATCGTACCTTCGCCACAAAATTTCGACGGGGAAAGCAACAGGCATTTCCGTGGAGGACAATAGTCTTTTGTGTAAAGGCATGCAGGGGAAATACCAGGCATACTTCTGCCCTTGGGATCTGCTCAACAGGGTATTTCCACTTTTCCAAGAAATAGGGAGGGCTGGACAATGTGTGGGAACTCGTCCCTAAAGTGAAAGTAAAAAGAGGCTCAGGCAGAAGCTAGTGTGGAGGCTGATAGTAGACTGGGAGATACTGATGAAGTCAGGTTGTTTTTTACCAACGGAAGAGATGCGAGTAAAAATCGTTTTACTCAGGTTGGCTATGAGAAGTATAGAACTGTTAATAAAAAGTGAGAGTGTCTACCTATGAATGGTAAAGTTTGTTATTACATTTTTCAAATCTATTTTAGTTGTTCTAATAAAGGATTTTGGTAAGAAATATGTATTGTTTTTCAACGATCATCTCACAAGAGCTTAGTGAACCAAAAAGCTCTGGCCCACTACATCACAGCTATAGTATTATAAATGGTGGCAGCTTACGGATTAATTAGGTCTAGCATAAATTAGACTGGACCCACGTGAACTTGATGTACAGAAGGAAACTGTGTTAGAAACAAGGACAGTCGGTGATGAAATCTTGTGTTTGACGAGAAAGATTTTCAAGTGTATCCGGTGAGGAACTGTGAAATCTGGAGTGTCGAATATGTTAGCTGGTATGTAACAAGGACTAAGGATTCGACGATATAGAAAATTTCTTCAGTAAACATCCAGTGCAGTGGATAGAAGACTATTCATCGATCGCCCTTAGGAATCCATGGAGACAGCTTGTGTGTAAATTTCCCGGTGGAAATCAAGTTAGATCCGGAGATACGACAGTACCTGAAAAAAAAGAGTGCAGGAAAGCCTTGGAGCAGTGTGGAGAAATGTCTACATTTGAAGGTAAGCCCTTTTATGAAATTTTCCAGAGAGGTCTGCTAGGATTTAATATTGTATATGTCTGTTCTTGGTAATTTGTATATGTTTAATAGATAAAAAGTCTAGTGCAGCTATTAATTTGGGATCGAAATTTTTAGTTAGAATTTTTATATTAAATGGGTTTCTTATGGTCTGTACGGTAGTTCATTTGGTTTTGAAAATTTAATATTTATGTATTTCATAATTTACTTGAGGATAGTAAATTACGGTTGATTAATAAACGAATATTAATCATTAAAATTAATCATAGTTGTGGAATTAATCATTGTTTGGTGTTTTACAAATTGTATATATTTGTGTATTTTTGTGATTAGTATATTTTGGGGGAAAATCATGGAAGAATTTCGAGGGAAATATACTAAAAATATCTTGCTTTTGCTGGCAGAGGAATTTGAGACCAACGTGTCGGCAACTGATAAGAAAAAAACTATAATTCAGGCTATTTTAGAAGCATCGGATTATAATGAGAGTTTTGCTAAATCGAATTTGGAATGTATTCTTAAAGAGGATGCAGAACGTAAAGAAAACGAAGGACGTGAAAAAGCAAGACAATTTGAGTTAGAAAAATTAAGAATTCAAAATTCTTCGGAAACTGTTAGTCTTTCCTCTAGTGATATGAATGTAGGTTCGCATAGGAATCCAAAAATTAATTTGAAAGAATTAGTTCCACGCTTTGATTCTAAATTAATTGACATCACTCTTTTCTTTATGATCTTTGAAAAACAGGCGGAAAAAGCTAAAATCTCGCAAGAGGATATGGTTAGCCAATTAATTCCCTTATTGCCATCAGATATCGCGGAAATTATAGTGAAACAACCAGCAGAACTAGGAGATGATTTTCAACATGTAAAAAAAGTTTTATTAAATCATTTTAGATTGGGAACAGGTGCTTTAAAACAGAAGTTCGAAAATCATCAAAGGAAACCTGGAGCGTTATGGGTAGACTTGGTATATGAATTAAGGGGTTATTTGGATAATTGGTTGGAATAATTAGAAATAAAGGATTTCGAGTCTTTAAAAGAACTCATGCTCACTGAGCAAGTAAAAAAACGCGTTCCTTTTGAAGTAAAAGAAAAATTTATGGATGTTTGGGATGAAATGAAAGAGGCTTCGAAGCTTGCTGATAAATGTGACAAATATGAGAGTATTAGAGGTAGTTTCAGGAAATCAGAAAAAAAATCTTGGAAAAAAAAACCTTATTCAGAGATGCAAAGAAGCAATTTAAATCCGAAAATTAAGGGTGAAGTAAAAGCTAAATCGGAGTTAGAGAATAAAACGGAAAATTTTAAAAATGATAAACTTAAACAAAACCAGGCTTTTGAGAGGAAAAGGCAGATTAGGTGTTTTTTTTTTGTAATCAACCAGGGCACATAAAACCAGATTGTGCGGAATGGTTAAAAAAGAAAAATCAGTTCAATACAGTTAATCATTTAGGTAATGATGTTGATTTAGGGGATTGTTTTAAACTTTATCTAAAAAAAGCTCTAATAAACGGGGTTGAAAGACACTATTTGAGGGACACGGGAGCAGGGATTGATCTATGCGATAGAAATTGGGTTAAAACAGAAGATTTTACTGGAGATATAACTTGGGTACGTCAACCTCTTGATAATGAATGTAAATGTTTACCATTAGCATGGGTGACTATAAAAGGGGATTTTGGTTGCATCACCACTAAGGCGGCGATTAAACCATCGGAGTCGGAGCAAGGTTACTATCTCTTAGGTAATAAAACTGCGGAGCTTATTGAGCAAAATAAAGGAAATGGTGTTCCTATAAATAATAAATATGGTAGTTACCCGTAGTAGGACGGATTCTTAAAAAAAAAAGAATGGAGCAACGGGAGTGATTGATTGAGCAGGCAAAGTTAGAAGAGCAACCAGGTAGGGTAGAGAAAATTGGGGATTGCTCACAGAACAAAGAAACGCAGGTAGTTCAAATGGATGAGAATAGACAGGATGAAAGTCAAATCGAAGATCTTATGTTATTACCGAAATGGGAGGTGAAAGATAATGTGGGATTGAATAAAATTACAGCGAAAGATTTCAGCTTAGCTCAGAAACAGTGCTTATCTTTAAAAACATTGTGGGAAAAGGCGAATAATGTAGAAGAAAAGGAATTTAAAATAATGGGAAATAAATTAGTAAGTTTCACATTCAAATAGTGGGGATCAGAAATTACAATTATGTTTGCCATTAGAATTTAGAGAGAAAATAATGAAAATGTGTCATGAGGAAGTTGCGGGACATTTAGGGGCGACTAAAACAAAAGATAGGGTAATTAAATGCTATTTTTGGCCAAATTGTTACAAGGAAATTGAGGCATTTGTAAGAACTTGCGATCTGTGTCAAAAGGTTGGTAAAAATAGAGATAAAAAGAAAGCTCCCTTGAAGCTCGTGCCAATAATTTCAGAAGTTTTCTCCAGGATAAATATTGATGGTGTAGGGCCCTTTGAGTTTAAGCGAGAAAAATAATAGATACTTGATTACTTCAATTTGTGTTGCGTCAAAATATCCAGATGCGATTCCAGTAGAAGATTTAACTTCTCCGTCAGCGATTGAGGGGCTAATACAAATATTTTTTAGGGCTGCTTATCCAAAAGAGGTACAATGTGATTTGGGTAGGTCATTTACAAGTGAGTTGGCATCGGAATTTTTTGATAGGTTTGGTATTAAAGTTGTACATAGTTCAGTTTGCCACCCAGAATCGAATAGCGTTGAACGGATGCATGGTAGTTTAAAAAGGGTTATAAAGACATTATGTTTGGAGGCAGGAAAAGATTGGGATGCAGTCTTGCCAATGGCTTTATTTGCTTTGAGGACTGTAAGTCATGAAAGCACGGGATTTAGCCCTGCTGAGCTTGTACATGGTAAGAATTTACGAATGCCACATACTCTTGTATATGAAAATTGGATGGAAAAGGAAACGGTAAATCAGAATGTAGTGGACTATATTTTGAACTTAAGTAATAGATTGAAACATTGTCAAAAATTAGCGTGTAAAAGAATGAAAGAGTGTCAGGAGAAACGAAAACAATGGTATGATAAGAATGCGGTGTATAGAAAATTTAATGTTGGAGATAAAGTGTTAGTTCTGGCTACTTCGAAACCAAATAAAATGGCGGTTAATTGGATAGGACCGGGAACTATTACTAGTGTAATATCTGAAACTAATTATACTATCGATATTCCGGAAAAGAGAAATAAGTCTACTATTTATCATGTTAATTTAATTAAACCATATTATAGTAGACCTGAATTTGTAAATTTGTTGATTGATGAGGAGTGTGAGGAAATTGAGGATCAAACGGAAATTCCTTATCCCATTGCGGATCCCACTCAATTAGACTTTTGGGAATTAGTAAAAGAAAGTAATTTGGAAAAACGTGTTTCTACAGAGCAAATAGGAGATTTCAGGACAATGATTGAGCGTCATATGAAAGTTTTTTCTACGGACCCTGGGAGTACCCCGTTAGTTAAAATGGACATTGTTTTAACGGATGATGTGCCGGTAAGATCAAAACCATATCGTATGTCGCCGAGGCAATTAGAGATTATGCGTGAAGAGATTCGGAGGCTTTTAGATTTGGGTGTGATTGAAGTCGGGCAATCAGATTATGCTTCGCCTATGTTTTTGGTTGAGAGTGCGGGTAAAGACGCTCGCCCTTGTGTGGACTATAGGAAATTAAATGCAAAGACCAGAACTGAATTTTTCCCTTTGCCAAACATTGAAGAGGTCGTTGAGAAAGTGAGTGCAGCGCCTTTTATTACTATTATGGATCTGACGAAAGGTTATTTTCAGATTCCTCTCACGGAAGAAGCTCAGAGATATGCGGCTTTTGTAACACCATTTGGGACTTTTTTACCTAAAGTCATGATGTTTGGACTTTTAAATTCAGCATATTATTTTTGCAAATTGATTGCCATAGTTTTATATGGGTTAGAGTCATTTGCGGTTCCATATATCGATGATATAGCTATATTTTCTTTGACCTGGGAAAGCATTTAAAAGGTTTGAAAGCGGTTCTTAAGCGGTTAAAAGAAGCAAATTTAACGGTGAAACCATCCAAATGCCAATTCGCACAAGATCACGTAAAATTTCTGAGACACGAAGTTGGGTCAGGAAAAAGGTCTCCTAGTGAAGCTAAATTGCAGGCTATTAAAGATTTTCCAATTCCGACGACGAAAACACAGTTAAGAGCATATCTGGGAATGGTAGGGTATTACGCGAGGTACATAAAGAATTATGCAACCATAGCAGTGCCGTTAACAGATGCTTTAAAAGGGAAAAGAAAAAAAGAAAAAATCATATGGGACGAGAAGTGTAATAATGCATTTGAAGAATTAAAGTTAAAATTAATGAAAAGTCCTGTGTTATATGCGCCTGATTTTAAGCAGAAATTCATTGTGCAAACAGATGAGAGTTTGTATGGGGCAGGAATTGTTTTGTCTCAAATTATTGCAGATGAAGAGCATCCAATTTTGTATCTTAGCAAAAAATTTTCTCGTGCGGAGCAAAATTATAGCACGATAGAAAGAGAATTAGCGGCTATAGTACACTGCTCAAAACAATTAAAGGATATTTGAAGTTTTATATAAAATAAAGATATAAACGAAATTTTTTTTGCCGAAAATAGAAGAAGGGAATCACAAATGCAAATTTTTCTGGTTTTCAAACTGTGGAGTATGCAAATTTTGAGTTCGACGTCAAAAACGTCGCTTCAGCGGCAGCGAATGAAATTTGACTTTCAACTGGATAAAAGAGAATGAAGACAAGGATGATCGGCATTCAGTGATTGCTTTGTTTCGATGAGTACGATGTCTCAGCGAAGTCATTTGACAGATTCAGAAGCTTTGAGAATTGTTGGTAGGTTAGAAGGGGGCCAAACTCAAGCCGAAGTAGCGCAAGCCATTGGAGTGTCATTTCCAGGATCTGGAACCGTTTTTTGGAGAGTGGATGTGCAGGCCGAAGACCAGGGCAAGGTCGTAGACGGGCAACAACGCCCAATGAAGATCGGTATTTAGCGTTAACAGCTCGGAGACACCGAACCATGAACGCTACTCTTCTCCAACAACACCTTCGCTCGGCTACAGGCACCACGATTTCTACTCAGACTGTCCGAAACCGGCTCCATGCTGTAGGTCTGTATGCTCGCCAACCGATGGTATGTGTTAGATTAACATCAAGGCATCGTCGCGACCGCAGGGAGTGGGCAACCGAGCATGTCAACTGGAGGAGAAATGAATGGAGCAATATTCTGTTTTCTGACGAGTCCCGTTTTTCTGTGCATCCGGATAATAGGCGTATTTTCATCTGGAGGGACCGTGGCAGTAGGAATAATCCTGCGTTCGTGCACGAAAGTGTCAGATTTGGCGGTGGAGGAGTGTTGGTGTATGGTGGCATCTCCATTGACGGGCACACTGACCTCTACATCATTCGAGATGGAGCTCTGACTGGTCGCCGATATAGGGATGAGATCCTCAGACCTATTGTAGTCCCTTACGCTGCAGCAATCGGAGATAACTTCATTTTAATGGACGATAACTGCAGGCCACATTGTGCAAACCTGGTGGAGGATTTCCTTTTCGAGGAAGGAATCGTTCGAATGGAATGGCCAGCGTGTTCTCCAGACATGAATCCAATCGAGCACGTTTGGGACGCTCTAGGAAGACGAGTTTCTGGCCGCCAACAACCCCCACAAACTCTCCAAGAACTGGAAAGAGCTCTTCTGGAAGAGTGGGGCAGAAAACCCCAACTCGTCATTAATAGCCTCATTGAGTCCATGCCTCAAAGGTGTTCAACGTTGCTGGCCGCCCGTGGAAACCATACCCCCTACTGAAAATGATTTTCTTTGAAGAAAACACCTTTTCTTATTCTTTTTTTCTCATATGCACAAATTGTGTTTTTTTTCCTTTAGTACACAAATGCGCAATAAAATACATTTTTTTCTGCCAAACATGTGTAATTTATTCTCATATAACCTACTATGTCTGTCGACCATGTATCAATCAGCTAAACAGTTTACCAGATACAAAATCCACCTAAAACTGCAATATCCTTTAATTGTTTTGAGCAGTGTATATGGATTAAAAAAGTTAAATTATTATTTGGATGCGCAAAAACTTGAAATACAAACGGATCATAATCCATTAGTGTACTTAAAGAAAATGGTTGGTACAAACTCTCGTTTGACACGTTGGGCTCTATTTTTGCAGCCATTAAATTTTGAAATTACACATAAGCCAGGAAAATTACATGGAAATGCAGATGGTCTAAGTAGGAAGATTTAGAATCAGAGTTGGATTTTCTGTTTGGAATTTAGTGTTCAAAATTTTAATACTTGTAATTAGGACGTTTTATTAAGATATTGTGCTGTATGTAAAAATTTAGTTTCCTAGATTGTGTTATAGTGTTTTTTTTTCTTTTTTGAGTTAGTATTATATTCAAATATTTTAAATTTAAATTAATTGCTCTAGCATCAAAAATGTAAATTCTTTTTATTCTTTTGATTAATTATGTGTAAGGAAAATTCTAAAAATTTCATATTTTTGGTATGTCCTTTGAAACTGAGAGTGGGTATTCTTGAATTTAAGTAGAACTTTCATAATTGGGTCATAAGTCTAAATGATATTTTATTGCTGATTTAATGGTGTGATTGACCTCTCGGGAAATCTATTAAAAGGGCTTATTACGTGAATTCATGCCAAATATTTCCTGTGGAAATCTCTTTTGGGGGGAGGTGTTGTGATATCGTACCTTCGCCACAAAATTTCGACGGGGAAAGCAACAGGCATTTCCGTGGAGGACAATAGTCTTTTGTGTAAAGGCATGCAGGGGAAATACCAGGCATACTTCTGCCCTTGGGATCTGCTCAACAGGGTATTTCCACTTTTCCAAGAAATAGGGAGGGCTGGACAATGTGTGGGAACTCGTCCCTAAAGTGAAAGTAAAAAGAGGCTCAGGCAGAAGCTAGTGTGGAGGCTGATAGTAGACTGGGAGATACTGATGAAGTCAGGTTGTTTTTTACCAACGGAAGAGATGCGAGTAAAAATCGTTTTACTCAGGTTGGCTATGAGAAGTATAGAACTGTTAATAAAAAGTGAGAGTGTCTACCTATGAATGGTAAAGTTTGTTATTACATTTTTCAAATCTATTTTAGTTGTTCTAATAAAGGACTTTGGTAAGAAATATGTATTGTTTTTCAACGATCATCTCACAAGAGCTTAGTGAACCAAAAAGCTCTGGCCCACTACATCACAGCTATAGTATTATAAATGGTGGCAGCTTACGGATTAATTAGGTCTAGCATAAATTAGACTGGACCCACGTGAACTTGATGTACAGAAGGAAACTGTGTTAGAAACAAGGACAGTCGGTGATGAAATCTTGTGTTTGACGAGAAAGATTTTCAAGTGTATCCGGTGAGGAACTGTGAAATCTGGAGTGTCGAATATGTTAGCTGGTATGTAACAAGGACGAAGGATTCGACGATATAGAAAATTTCTTCAGTAAACATCCAGTGCAGTGGATAGAAGACTATTCATCGATCGCCCTTAGGAATTCATGGAGACAGCTTGTGTGTAAATTTCCCGGCGGAAATCAAGTTAGATCCGGAGATACGACAGTACCTGAAAAAAAAAAAGAGTGCAGGAAAGCCTTGGAGCAGTGTGGAGAAATGTCTACATTTGAAGGTAAGCCCTTTTATGAAATTTTCCAGAGAGGTCTGTTAGGATTTAATATTGTATATGTCTGTTCTTGGTAATTTGTATATGTTTAATAGATAAAAAGTCTAGTGTAGCTATTAATTTGGGATCGAAATTTTTAGTTAGAATTTTTATATTAAATGGGTTTCTTATGGTCTGTACGGTAGTTCATTTGGTTTTGAAAATTTAATATTTATGTATTTCATAATTTACTTGAGGATAGTAAATTACGGTTGATTAATAAAAGAATATTAATCATTAAAATTAATCATAGTTGTGGATGTAACTTCTAGTTATAAAGTTGGGTCATATACAGCTTTTGTTTATTACAGCAATAAAGTTATTTGACATTTTATGGGTATGCTGTAGGAAAAAGCGGGATTAATTGTTTATATATAAATTGTATTTATATAGTACTGTGAGTATCAAAATAATTTTGAGGATTTACTCATTTTTAAAGGATATAACAAGTGCATGAAAATTTTCGGTAGGAAAATTGTATTATTGTTTTATGCATTGAAATATATCTAAAGGATAAAATCCTATTCCTTATTGTGTTATTATTATTATTTTTTTTTGGTTTTTGGTGTTTTACAAATTGTATATATTTGTGTATTTTTGTGATTAGTATATTTTGGGGGAAAATCATGGAAGAATTTCGAGGGAAAATTTCATATTTTTGGTATGTCCTTTGAAACTGAGAGTGGGTATTCTTGAATTTAAGTAGAACTTTCATAATTGGGTCATAAGTCTAAATGATATTTTATTGCTGATTTAATGGTGTGATTGACCTCTCGGGAAATCTATTAAAAGGGCTTATTACGTGAATTCATGCCAAATATTTCCTGTGGAAATCTCTTTTGGGGGGAGGTGTTGTGATATCGTACCTTCGCCGCAAAATTTCGACGGGGAAAGCAACAGGCATTTCCGTGGAGGACAATAGTCTTTTGTGTAAAGGCATGCAGGGGAAATACCAGGCATACTTCTGCCCTTGGGATCTGCTCAACAGGGTATTTCCACTTTTCCAAGAAATAGGGAGGGCTGGACAATGTGTGGGAACTCGTCCCTAAAGTGAAAGTAAAAAGAGGCTCAGGCAGAAGCTAGTGTGGAGGCTGATAGTAGACTGGGAGATACTGATGAAGTCAGGTTGTTTTTTACCAACGGAAGAGATGCGAGTAAAAATCGTTTTACTCAGGTTGGCTATGAGAAGTATACAACTGTTAATAAAAAGTGAGAGTGTCTACCTATGAATGGTAAAGTTTGTTATTACATTTTTCAAATCTATTTTAGTTGTTCTAATAAAGGACTTTGGTAAGAAATATGTATTGTTTTTCAACGATCATCTCACAAGAGCTTGGTGAACCAAAAAGCTCTGGCCCACTACATCACACCGACATTCGTTTGTCCGAAACCTTTCCTTGCTAGAGAAACGATTTCATTTCCTTGAACTTCTTGGCGAAGAAAGTCCATCAGCTCCTCTAAAGTTCGGGAATTCTTACTGGCAGATGCATTATGACTTCGGCTTCTTTCCCAAGTTAAAAGAATTTCTTCAGGCAAACAACTTTCAACTAAAGGTGTCAGGAAATCTCCGTATTTCTCTTGTGTTCGACCAAGGATTTCCAAGGCTCGGAGTTTACTTTCCAATTCATCATATAAAGAAGCCAAATCAACTTTCATTTTTCCAGCTGTAGCATTTCTCATTACGAGGGTTAACAGTTCTCTTACGTAAATCTGAATAAGTAGGTAATCTCGGTCAAATCTTTCTTTTAATTGTTCAATAGCTTTTGGATAGTTTTCAGCAGTTGCCGGATAGCTCTTCACTAATCGCTCTGCCTTTGATTGCGGTTCCATGCATTACAATAAATATTGCATTTTATCCTCATCAGCAGTAGAGGCATCTTCATTTATTTTTTGAACTGACTCCAGAAAGATAAATATTCTTTTGGTTCGCCATTAAATCTTTTCAGCTCAATTTTCGGTAGTTTAAATTTTCTTCTTTCACTTTCACTAGGAGATGAATATAATTGAATTTTCTCATCAATGTGCGAACATACTTCTATATATTTCTCTCTATATGCTTCTGCACTTTCAAAGTCTTCAGTGAACAATTTTTCGTCTTCCTCTTGCAACAACATTTCCGAAATTTGACTTTGACATGTGTCTAACCTATGAAACTTGTCCATGAGTTGAGTTTTTAAAACTGAGAAATCTTTTAATTCATTTATTTCTTTAGATAATTCAGCCTCGATTTTATTAACTGTGACAGTAAAATTAGTTCTTAGTCCTTTTCTTTGCGTTTTTAAAACTTATTCAAATTCATCTCTTCATTCAAATAAATTCAAAAATGCCCGTCCCGCTGAGGGTACCAATATATTAAGAGTTCTAAAGAGGCTTAGCTTAAAATGTAATACTAACCTTCTGATATTCTTCTTGCGAGTTGCATCTACACGATGCTGGACGTTAATGAATTAGAATCTGGGTTCAAACTCATACAAAGAGCCATTTATAGCATAAAATAAACATTTAATTCCGACAATAAAAACATATTTCATTTTACTTCAAGAGAATGCATCAGTTCACATACATTCATGGAATACTCCTATAAACTACGCATCATCAATAAATTTTTTATTACTAATATCACGCACAGCGCGTGCCACTACTTTCATTTCACTTCAATTCCTAACAGGCATTTTGTTGTTCGAAAGCAGAATTCTGAGTTAAAAGCTTAACGCGAGTTTTCATTTCATCGAATTTTTCTCTAATTTTCTACAATTTCAAACTCGTCTGCGTATTTCGTATCAGAAACATCATTTAATAATAACCCTAATATTTCGTTATCAAGATCCGTTAAATGGCAAAATATTCTCTCTAAAGATGAAAATTTCACTTCAATATTATCAATTGCATCGTTATTTCCTAATAGAGTTTTTAAACATTGGTAAAGTTTTGTAAAATTAGCCCTAACTGGAGCTCTCTGTTTAATCAAAATATCCATTTCGGATCTCTAACAGAATTCGAAACTTTCTATTTTTCAAACTTGAAAATAATAAATAAATATTAGTCCAGGCAATAGAGACCGTATAGGGACTCTACTTAGCAAAATTAATGGTAGTACTGGAAATCGGCTTTCTAGATGTTTTTTGGGTCGCTGAATTCGAATTTGTAACTTCCCACCAAAATTTCCCCCGGCACCCCCCCCCCCCCAAATTTTGGTAAAAAGCCCCCCAAAAAAGGTTTTTATTTAAAAATTCCATATTTTTATTGTTTTAGGGGAAAAGTAGCTAGAAATTCAGAAAGTAGACAAAATTTGCAACAAATTAGACATATGACATTATGACTTAGGATGAAAGGGGAGGGGGGATCTGCCTCGGAACATGCGCCGCTGTGCTGCGTGGACTAAGTTGCGCAGTTCCACTTAACCACTTACACGTTTACATTAGCCCTCCAATCTTCCCTCCGAACTTTCTCTATAAGGTTTACTTTAAGTTTTTTGGGTCGCTGAATCCGAATTTTTAACTTACCCCCAAAAATTTCCCCCCCGAACCCCCCCCCCCCCAAATAGTTGTTTTTAACTTAAATTTCTTATTGTTTTAGGGGAAAAGCATTACGAAATTCAGAAACTAGACAAAATTTGCAACAAATAGGATATATGACATTATGACGTAAGATAAACGGGGAGAGAGGGGGCTGCCTCGGAACATTCCCCGCGCGCTTTTCTCAAAAACCAAATTTTTTCAAAAAATCAATTTTTTGGGAGGTTGCCGGGTGAAATTTTGGTGGGAAGTTACAAATTCGGATTCAGCGACCCAAAAAACCTCTAGAAAGCCGATTTCCAGTACTACCATTAATTTTGCCAGATAAAATCCCCTATTGCCTGGACTTCATCATTTAGTGCACGTAGCGCCGCAGTGCATGTTCCGAGGCAGCCCTCACCCTCCCCGTTCATCATAATTCATAATGTCATATATCCTATTTGTTGCAAATTTTGTCTAGTTTCTGAATTTCGTAATGCTTTTCCCCTAAAACAATAAGAAATTTAAGTTAAAAACAACTATTTGGGGGGGGGGGGGGTGGTTCGGGGGGGGGGGGGAAAGTTAAAAATTCGGATTCAGCGACCCAAAAATCTTAAAGTAAACCTTATAGAGAAAGTTCGGAGAGGAGATGGGAGGGCGAATGTAAACGTGTGAGTGGTTAAGTGGAATTGCGCAACTTAGTTTACGCAGCACCGCGCGCATGTTCCGAGGCAGATCCCCCCTTCCCCTTCATCCTAAGTCATAATGTCATATATCTAATTTGTTGGAAATTTTGTCTACTTTCTGAATTTCTAGATACTTTTTCTCTAAAACAATAAAAAAATTGATTTTTTTAATAAAAACCTTTTTGGGGGGCTTTTTACCAAAATTTGGGGAGGTTGCCGGGGGAAATTTTGGTGGGAAGTTACAAATTCGGATTCAGCGACCCAAAAAACATTTAAAAAGCCGATTTCCAGTACTACCATTAATTTTGCTAGGTAAAAGTCCTTATTGCCTGGACTATATGGAAACTGACCTTTAAAAATTCATCACGTCCGGGTTTTACCACTTTGTCAGAGGTTGCGTGTTATTAATCTAAAATTTTAAAGAATTAACCATTTATATAAAAAAGATATTTATTTTACAAACAAAAACTTGCCAACTCTCGCATGGATGACTCTTTTAGAACAACAACAAATTAAAGTCGGTTGCCATGCAACGAAAGCAACTTATAAATTGAAGAAGAAGTGCGTGCCGATAAACCATGGACGCAACATTTGTAAATGTAAATAAAATAATCCCGCCCGCAACTTTACCCGAAAGCGTTCAGAGCCGTTTTTTACACAACCTTACACCGAGAAACCAGTATGACGTCATTCCCCAATTTTCCGAGTTACCCGTGTTTCGGTCTCTGAACGCGCTCTAAATGTCGAAAAAGTACAGTCTTTATGTAACTACATTTGGCACATAATGCAACGAAGCCAAGTACACTTCCTCTTTTTTGGAGTAGTTTTCTAAACATTCCTTGCAAAGAATGTCTGCATTACGCGTAATCCAATTTTTTATTATTATCACCTTGACTTGGTCTTTCTTGCCCTTCTTACTTTTTATTTTTCCCTTTTTCTCCTTTGGCTTTAGTAAACTTGATGACATGCCTAACATGGTTAGTCTGTGCAAAAAGAAAAGGAAAAGTTAATAACACTTAATCATCCCGTACAAAAGAAACTGCGGCATGTATACCGGAATTGCAGTACGCCATGTATCCCATTTTGCATGGTGCAGACGTCGGCCATCACAGTTACCTGCCATCGCTAAGGGGAATGGCGTAACCATACACACAGTACTCTATACTAGAGCTGTACGGGCCGAAATTTCCAGGCCCGACTCATCGAAAAAAAATCGGCCCGGCCCGATTAAAAATTTAAAAGTTCGGCCAGCCCGTAGAAAAAATAATATTGTCCCGGCCCGGCCCGGTAAAAAAGTTAAAAGTTCGGCCCGGAAAAAAGTTAAAATCTCGGCCCGAATGAATTTTTACAAAAAATTGCTTTTTACGTCAATTTGGATAAAAATTTGTCTCGTACGAGGAAGCTCTGACCAAAAATATTTATCTTAACTCTTTTTTCTCATGTTTATAATCTTCATTTTTATAGAAGTGCCGCAGGCTGCGATATTTATTTTTTTTAACGAATCTCTATTTCTTGTATGTAAATGTTTCAGTTATCATTAATATTGTTAATCCATATTCCATGTATTAACATGTAGTAGCATGTATTCCATGTATGCTAAAAATCTGAAAAATGCTACAGTAAAATCTTCTAAGACGGAATTGCATAGAAAAGAAAAAAAAATGGGTTATAGACAAGTTCCCTTCTTAGCAAGTGTAAATGTATCATATATACTTTTCTTACGTATTAGTATTTTAATTTTGCATGGATCAACACGTTTTTCAGTTTAAATATGGGGTTCCGTCATAGGCAGGTTCCTTTTCACACGTTTTACTATATTTTAATTTAGCTAAATTTTAATAAGCGTAGAAATCTAGTATTCTTTAAAAAGAATAGCGCAATACTTATTTATTTCCAGTGTCACTTCTCAATGTTAATTTAACATAGAAAAGCCTATGGAGATGATAACTTTTTCATTTTTTCTTCTCACCTTTTTGCCCCTGATGCCACTCATTTTTAATGCTTTGCTAATTCTAATAATATTATAAATTCAAAGTGTAAAAACATTTGCCTGACGTCAGGGTCAAAACGGATCATAAAATGCCTTTGCATATAGGTGGATTATAATCCAGAGAGTAACATGGGCTAATTTTTATTTACATTATTCAAGTATTTTTCTTAATAATTCCAAATTTCGCTTTTTTCATTGAGAATCAACGGACATTTTCTAATAAAATTTAACATTTTTCCTTCATTGCTGTAAATAATTCAAAAGCCGTAATAATAATTTGCCTATGTTTAGTTGAATGATTTTCAAGTGAAACATGAAACTGAAGAAAAAGTTTTTTTTTTTTTAAGAATTAAAAAGAAGATGAATATGGCGTCATAGTGGAAATAAAAATGACATTTTCAAGCAGATTTTTCAATTCCTACTATTAGTTCACACTCTCCCTATATTTATTCAATTCCTACTATTAGTTCACACTCTCCCTATATTTATTCAATTCCTACTATTAGCTCACACTCTCCCTATATTTATTTATTTATTTATTTATATATTTATCTTGTTCAAATTTTCAATCGTTAATAAAATACTCATTATTCATCCTATCAAGTTGAAATAAATTTTTTTTAAACTTGTACTGGATGACAATTGATGTTAATTACCGTTTTTTCAAATATTAATTAATTAATTTTAGTTTTGCATGGGAAACAAAATGGCGGCCATTGGTTATTGAAGTTCAATGAAAGTATTTTCAATAAGGTTACCATAGGGGAGACCCTGTTCTGTCGCCAAATACCGCCAAGTTTGTCGCCAACTTGGCGATATATCGCCAAATTTGGCGGCCAAAATGAGTTGCCAAAAGTGACGCCAATTTGACGATATCGCTAATATTTCGCCAAATTCTCACAGAGTTCCATTGTAAACCTACTTGCTTATAGAAAATCAACAAATTGAGATATTTTAATGCAACAAAAACTAACATTAATAGCTTAAGGGATTATATTAAATTTTTCTTTGATGGCCTAAGTAGGAATTGACTTTAAAAACAAAATTTTTATATTACTTGTTTATTTATATATATATATTCAAAATTTCAATCGTTAATAAAATACTTATTATTCATCTTATCAAGTTGAAATAATTTTTTTAAAAATTGTACTGGGTGACAATTTATGTTAATACAGTTTTTTCAAATATTAATTCATTAATTAAATTTTAATTAATTAATTTTAGTTTTACATGGGAGACAAAATGGCGGCAATTGGTTATTGAAGCATTTAATGCATCTTCATATCTATAAGGCGGGTTACCATAGGGGGGACCCTGTTCTGTCGCCAAATACCTCCAAATTTGGCGACCAAAATGAGTCGCCAAAAGTGACGCCAACTTGGCGATATCTCTAATATTTCGCCAAATTCCCATAGAGTTCCATTGTAAACCTACTTGCTTA
Source organism: Maratus speciosus (assembly GCA_963932465.1). Classification (NCBI taxonomy): domain Eukaryota; kingdom Metazoa; phylum Arthropoda; class Arachnida; order Araneae; family Salticidae; genus Maratus; species Maratus speciosus. Next base: position 42,577,961 of record OZ010788.1, on the reverse strand, counting down.
TAGAAAATCAACAAATTGATATATTTTAATGCAACAAAAACTAATATTAGCTTAAGGGATCATATTAAATTTTTCTTTGATGACCTAAATAGGAATTGACTTTAAAAACAAAATTTTTATATTACTTGTTTAAGTTCAGATTGTAATTTTTGACCAAACTACAGCAACCTGCATTACTGCACTGGTGAAAGATTTTGAATTATACATAGGTAAATTGCATCACAAATTGTGGTGCAATGTCGCACAAATCAAAGCCTGATGATGATACCATCCATTAATTTTGAAATGTGTTCATCTGAATGCAGTAGTTATTAAAAAACTTGACATATTAAACAAAAACGTAATTTGCAGAACAAATTAAAAAAAACAAAATTTATATCCTAAATTGTTTAAGCCCGAGAAGGGGCAGATATTAAGATATTTCATTCAATTCGTTCTACATTTAATGTTAAATTTTTGTAACAAATAAGTTAAGCCAATTGAACATTAAAAAAGTCCTTCCGGCCAGTGCCGGGAGGAAGAGGTAGCTTTCAAATACCTTATTTTAAAAAAGCCAACTTATATTATTCAAGCACACGAAGCTCAATTTAGTGGAAACCGAATATAGGAGATTCAATACTAATTTTTATCAATACTAAATCATTATGAATGAGAATTTCACGAAATTAGTCAGCTTTATCCAAGCTGCTTTTATTTAAAGTAACTTATATTTGGCTGAGATGTTGATACATACTATCCACATGCTTTCTCACATGGAAATACGCGAATACGTGTGTTATCGCGTGACAAATGCAAGATCGTTTCAAAATGTTAGCCATACTAGAAATTCAAAGTGCTATAATTCAACCATTTTTTAAGATATAAACAAAAGAACAAATTTTCAGAAACAAAATCTGCTCCGGAATCTTTGTATCAAGGTCAAACACATAAAAAAATCTTTCTCCTTTTCCAATTTTTTAATACCTCATTTTAAATTTTAAATTTAATTTTTTTTAAATGGCAACCCTTTTGAAACAAGATGGCGAATGAAGCTGGCCAACGAACTCGGTCGAGACATTGGTATGTACTATGTACAGACCAAGTAACATCCAAATCGGTTCATAAATACGCTTGTTATCGCGTGACAAAAATCAGGTCGTTTTAAAATGTCAGCCACAATACAAATTCAAAATGCTATTACTCAGCCATTTTTTTAGATATAGACGAAACAAAAACTGTTCCGGGATCTTTGTATTAAGGTCAAACACATACAAAAAAAAATCTTTTTCATTTTCCAATATTTTGGTATCTCATTTTAAATTTTAAAATTTTAAAAATTTTTTAAATGGCCGCAATTTTTAAACAAGATGGCGAATGAAGCTGGCCAATGAACTCGGTCGAGATATTTGTATGTACTATGTACACACCAAAGTACATCCAAATCGGTTCATAAATACGCCTGTTATCACATGACAAATATCAGGACGTTTCAAAATGTCAGCCACGCTAGAAATTCAAAATGCTATATTTCAGCCATTTTTTGAGATATAGACGAAACAAAAACTGCTCCCGAATCTTTGTATCAAGGTCAAATACATAAGAAAAAAATATTTTTTCAATTTTCAATTTTTTGGTACCACATTTCAAACTTAAATTTTTCTTAAAAATTTAAATGGCTGCCATTTTTAAACAAGATGGCGGATGAAGCTGGCCAACGAACTCGGTCGAGACATTGGTATGTACTAGGTACAAACGAAGTTACATCCAAATCGGTTCATAAATACGCCTTTTATCGCGTGACAAAATTCAGGACGTTTCAAAATGTCAGCCACGCTAGAAATTCAAAATGCTATAACTCAACCATTTTTTAAGATATAGACGAAACAAAAACTGCTCCGGAATCTTTGTATAAAGGTCAAATGCATAAGAAAAAATATTTTTCCATTTTCAATTCTTTGGTACCACATTTCAAATTTAAAATTTTTAAGAAAATTTTAAATGGCCGCCATTTTGAAACAAAATGGCGGATGAAGCTGGCCAACGAACTCGGTCGAGACATTGGTATGTACTATGTACATACCGAATTACATCCAAATCGGTTCATAAATTCGAGAGTTACAGTATGACAAAGGTCAGATATATATATATATATATATGGATATATATATATCCATATATATATATATATCAACTTTTGAACGGAGGGTGGTTTCGGGGTCTGGGGGTCATGATCGATGAAAATATACCAAAATTTTTTGAAATCGCTTTCCTCCGAACGGCTGCAATAGGTAGCTTTTTGTAATGAAAGCTACCTAAAATAAACATGAAATTCATACAATATAATACTTTAAACACCTATATACTTAGATTCCGTTCAAATGAAATCGAAATAAATCTTAGGCTTTTTCCATTTTTAAGTTTTAAATATTTGTACATAATATGATAAGATACATGCAAAATACAAAACTTTAAAAAAGTAAGATTTATTTCGATTTCATTTGAGCGGAATCTAAGTATATAGGTGTTTCAAGTATTATATTGTATGAATTTCATTTTAATTTTTTAATGTTCAATTGGTTTAACTTATTTGTTACAAAAATTTAACATTAAATGTAGAACGAATTGAATGAAATATCTTAATATCTGCCCCTTCTCGGGCTTAAACAATTTAGGAAATAAATTTTGTTTTTTTAAATTTGTTCTGCAAATTAGGTTTTTGTTTAATAAATTTTAATACTTAAGTGTAGAATAATGGCAATTTAAAAATGTATCCATTTTTTGCAAAAATTTTTGGACCAGGTCTAATTTAACTGATCTTTCAATGGATCTGGCCAAGCTGAGACAATGATTTTCATACGGGCTGGGTCAAAAGTAGGACTGAAAATTTTGGGCCGTGAAGACTAGAAATGAAACCAGTCCCGGCTCTGTACAGAAAAAATAAGTTAGGCCCGTCCCGGTCAGAGCCTTCAGAAATGAAGTACGGCCCGGGCCGAAAATAATGGAGACCAGGCCCGGCCCGAGTACAGTGAATGAAAATCGGCCCCAGCACGGCCGTGCAGATCTCTACTCTATACAAACATTATAGACTGGGCGGCGGCGACATGAATGTCTACGTCATCGAGTTCCGGGATGAAATCATGATGCAGGACAAGATTTTTAAGAGTAGATTAAAGAATGACTGGTCTGCCTCGACATTTCTTGGTACGATAGGCACAGCAGCAGGCGCCAACTCGTCATTTTGGCGTCACTATCACGTCATCGCGTTACGGGATGAAACCGGTGCCAAATTAAAGATAAAAAAAAGAATATTTTGGTCTGCCTGCGCATATTCTGGTAGAAACCTCGGCAGACCAAAATCTATAACAAAAAAATAAGTTATAATGTACAATTAAAACACTATTAAACGTAATATTTTACATTACATTGCCATATATATTACTTCGAATAAACTTTCAAGATGAATTTTAGATGAGGTTTAGGAAAAGATTATTAACAGTACGTGAGAAAATGACTGATTTGGCATAACTTGGTACAAAGCGCGAATAACGTGGTGCCAATTCGTTATTTTGACAGTATTATTACGTCATCGAGTTACGGCTTGAAATTTTGGCACATTAAACATATGGATTAGTACAATACAAATATTTCAGTCTGCCTTGTTATATCTTGGTAGGAGATGAGCAGAGTGGGGGCGCAATTTTTAATTTTGGCGGTATAATCACGTCATCGAGTTACGGCTTGAAAATTTAGCACATTAAAGTACAATAAGGATATTTCAGTCTGCCTCGTCATTTCTTGGTACGAGACGAGCAGAGTAGGGGCGCCAATTTTTAATTTTGGCGGTATATCACGTCATCGAGTTACGGGATGAAATGATACAGGACAAGATTTTTAGGAGTACATTAAGGAATGACTGGTCTGCCTCGACATTTCTTGGTACGATAGGCGCAGCAGCGGGCGCCAACTCGTCATTTTGGCGTCACTATCACGTCATCGCGTTACGGGATGAAACCGGTGCCAAATTAAAGGTAACAAAAAAGTCTTTTAAGAATATTTTGGTCTGCCTGCGCATATCCTGGTAGAAACACCCACAGACTAAAATCTATAACAAAAAAAAAAGTTATAATGTACAATTAAAACCCTATAAACGTAATATTTTACATTACATTGCCATATATATTACTTCGAATCAACTTTCAAGATGAATTAAGGGTTTAGGAAAAGATTATTAACAGTACGTGAGAAAATGACTGATTCGGCATAACTTCGTACAAAGCGCGAAGAATGGGGCGCCAATACGTTATTTTGACAGTGTTATTACGTCATTGAGTTACGGCTTGACATTTGGCACATTAAACATACGGATTAGTACAATACGAATATTTCACTCTGTCTTGTTATAACTTGGTACGAGACGAGCAGAACGGGGCGCCAATTCTTAACTTTGGCGGTATAATCACGTCATCGAGTTACGGCTTGAACATCTGGCACATTAAAGGCACATATCAGTAAAATAAGAATATTTCAGTCTGTCTCGTCATATCTTGGTACGAGACAAGCAGAGCGGGGGGCCAATTGTTAACTTTGGCAGTTTTAACACGTCATCGAGTTACGACATGAAATCTTCATGTAGGAAAAGATTGTTAGGAGCAGATTAAGGAATGACTGGTCTGCTTCGACATTTCTACGATATGAGCAGTAGCGGACGCCAAGTCGTCATTTTGGCGTCACTAACACGTCATCGAGTTACGGGATAAAACCGGTGCCAAATTAAAGGTAAAATAAAGTCTTTTAAGAATATTTTGGTCTGCCTGCGCTTATCCTGGTAGAAACCTCCAGCAGACTAAAATCTATAACAAAAAACCAAGTTATGCCGAATCAGTCATTTTCGCACGTACTGTTAATAAGCTTTTCCGTAACCTTTAATTCATCTTGAAAGTCTATTCGAAGTAATATATATGGCAATGTAATGTAAAATATTATGTTTATAGAGTTTCAATTGTATATTATGACGTTTCTTTTGTTATAGATTTTAGTCTGCCGGTGGTTTCTACCAAGATATGCGCAGGCAGACCAAAATATTCTTAAAAGTCTTTATTTTATCATTAATTTGGCACTGGTTTTATCCCGTAAATCAATGACGTGATAGTGACGCCAAAATGACGACTTGGCGTCCGCTACTGCTCATATCGTACCAAGAAATGTTGAGGCAGACCAATCATTCCTTAATCTACTCCAAATAATCTTGCCTACATGAAGATTTCATGTCGTAACTCGATAACGTGTTAAAACAGCGAAAATTAAGATTTGGCGCCCCGCTCTGCTCGTCTCGTACCAAGATATGACGAGGCAGACTGAAATATTCTTATTGTACTTATATATTCCTTTAATATGCCAAATTTTCAAGCCGTAACTCGATGACGTAATAGTACTGTCAAAATAGGTAATTGGCGCTCCGTTCTTCTCGCTTTGTACCAAGTTATGCCGAATCAGTCATTTTCTCACGTACTATTAATAAACTTTTCCTAAACCCTTAATTCATCTTGAAAGTCGATTCCAAGTAATATATATGGCAATGTAATGTAAAATATTATGTTTATAGGGTTTTAATTGTACATTATGATGTTTTTTTTTTTTTTTGTTATACATTTTAGTCTGCCGGGGGTTTCTACCAGGATATGCACAGGCAGATCAAAATATTCTTAAAAGACTTTATTTTACCTTTAATTTGGCACAGGTTTTATCCCGTAACTCGATGACGTGATATTGACGCCAAAATGACGACTCGGCGCCCGCTACGGCTCATATCGTGCCAAGAAATGTCGAGGTAGACCAGTCATTCCTTAATCTACTCCTAATAATCTTGTCCTGCATGAAGATTTCATGCGTAATTCGATGACGTGATTATACCGCCAAAATTAAAAATTGGCGCCCCGCTCTGCTCGTCTTCTACCAAGATACAACAAGACAGACTGGAATATTCGTATTGTTCTAATCCGTATGTTTATGTGCCAAAATTTCAAGTCGTAACTCGATAACGTAATAACACTGTCAAAATAACGAATTGGCGACCCGTTCTTCGCGCTTTGTACCAAGTTATGCCGAATCAGTCATTTTCTCACATACTGTAATAATCTTTTCCTAAACCTTTAATTCATCTTGAAAGTTGATTCGAAGTAATATATATGGCAATGTAATGTAAAATATTATGTTTATAGGGTTTTAATTGTACATTATAACGTATTTTTTTGTTATAGATTTTAGTCTGCCGGGGGTTTCTACCAGGATATGCGCAGGCAGACCAAAATATTCTTAAAAGACATTTTTTTACCTCTAATTTGGCACCGGTTTCATCCCGTAACTCGATGACGTGATAGTGACGCCAAAATGACGAGTTGGCGCCCGCAGCTGCGCCTATCGTACCAAGAAATGTCTAGTCATTCCTTAATCTTCTCTTAAAAATCTTGTCCTGCATCATGATTTCATCCCGTAACTCGATAACGTAGTCATTCATGTCGCCGCCGCCCGCTCTAAAAGCAATATCGACTCTATTTGCTCTATCTTATTGAACATTCATGTTCTCAATTGGACATTTCACAAAAATCGCACACAATTTTTTTCTCTTCATTTTAATTATTGTCAATATTAGACTGAAGCAGTAGAAAGTGAAGTAATAGACAAAAATAATTTAAAATATGCCTGTATCATAATTTGCTATAGCTGAAAGACAAAATTATCTTCACTTTTATCATCATCACCTTTAAAAATATTTTCGTTATGCAGAACCATAAAATTAAAACACCATATTAATATTAATTTACTACTTTAAAATTACTCTCTCTGTTTTGGTGATAAGGAATCAATTTGACTCTCAGATGTTCCAGTCTGGAACAAACTTATATATAAATACTGTTATCTTGGAATAAGAAGGTTCTAATTGCACCAATCTCTGTTTTGGAAAGAAAAAAAAAAGAAAAGGCACAGTTTCAATTTTTATATGCAACACTGCAGTTAAAAATGTGAAAAATTCATAAATTTCCAAAATACTCACTAGATTGCTTTATATATTAGATCTAATTTTAGACAAAACTGAGGACATTCAGTAAATGGTGTCAGTTAAAACCATGTCATTCTAAGGCAACAATATAGATTTTCTAATTAAATTGTATGCAAATTTTTTTATATATGTCAGGGCTATACAACGCTGTGCCATGGCACCATTTGAAGATTTTCTTGACACCTTCTTCAGTTTTCCTGTTACTAGCATTTTTTTTTAATCCTTGATATTTGCTTGAGAGATGTTTTGAAACCTCTGCAAGTATATTTAAGCATCAAAAATTAAAACATACTTTAAAAAATTAATCTTATGTTGCTGTGAGTCTTCATTAATTTATAGTTAATGTTTATAAAATATTTTGTGGAAATTAGGACGGTGGGAATTGGTAAAAGTTGGCAATAACTTTAATACATTAAGAAGAAAAATGTAGAAAAATATGCGCCCACACCCCCTCCTTTGTGCATGAAAGTTAAGCTTTTTCGTTATTCTTATTAATGTTGTTTCCTTTCTCATTGGCTATTTTATAAGACAGGAAAAAGGCTTTCATTATCTCTTTCAGACGGATTACAATATCATACTTGTCTTTGTTTCTACACTTTTTATAACGTCAAATTTGTACCTTTAAAATTAAATCAAGGAGTATTTTTTCATCTCACTCAAAAAACCTAACAATATCCGATTACTATTCTATTTTAATAGTTGGCAAGATTTAATGTTCTGGCTCCTTGCAATTTAAAACTTTTTGAGATAACCCCTCACAGAAAAATATATAATTTGAAATTTACTACGATTTAGTTATTTTGAAATTATTATTATTATTTTTTTTTACATGGAGCTTCAGATCCATAGGGGCCTTGTCTTCTACTGTGAGATGCATTTGATTATGTGTATTGTTACTAATAGTACTGTGAATTAATTTTCTTGCATGTTTTGAGGCATATTAATAATGGCACCCTTCATTGTTTGTGAAGAGCTGAGATGCATCCCTGCTTAGTGAAAGGTTGGACAGCCCTGATGTATGTGTTACATTAAAATTAACTATGCAAATTAAAACACAATAGTTATTTATAAAAAAATGCTTTATTACAAAGAGTCACAATCCAAATTAAAAAATAATATACAATAAATTACAACAAACGTGAATATTAATGAAACAAATTCTCATATGTACATGTATATAGTTTTTTCAGAATACTGTATACTAGTAAATATAATTATAAGATTTTTTTTATTTTTTTGAAAGCCCTCAAAATAATAAATTATATGGCAAAAAGTTTGAACTAAAATGAATCAAAGACAGGAGAAATTTCACTCTTTTCCAAAACTTCTCCACAAATAAGTCAATATATTCCATGAAAAAATAGACAGTTCTAGAATTTCTCTTTCTTGAGAACTGCACTCACATGCACAACTTTAATATGTGACAAATTTTTCAAATTTCTAATACATTTTTACAAACAAAATAAATAAATGCAAAGCAAGCTGATTAAATTAATACATATATCAAGCACTTAAAAAGAAATGCCCATTTATTAAGTCTTAAAAAAGTATTACATGAGTAACTTTATTTAGAATCAGGTTTGAAAAAAAGCCCAATTTTTGTCTCTAATATTAGTTTAACAATCTCAGAAGAAAAAAACAACAAACTCTGAATACAAAGAGAATGGTCTATTCAAAATTAAGAGAGAAAACAAGTTAATTAAAGCATGTGCAAATTGGCTGATTTTGCAATACTTTGGCTACAATCAATGCCAGCCAAGCATTGATCATTGTCAAAACAATGATCACTGGTTTTGCATTTTAAAAAAAGTACAATTTGTTGAAATAAATGTTTAACTTGTGCAATTATTTTTTCAATTAAATGTAATTTTTATTTTTCCTACTTGAATTTTATCCATCAATTATTTTTCAACAACTTTTTTTTAAAAAACATTTGTTTATTTTTATGAAATCTCCAAATAAGCAGAAAAAGCACGGAATTGAAACACCCTGATGTAAATTCGCAACCCTTATATTTATTTCAATTTCTCTTAATTTTGAAATGTACTATAAAATTCATTACACTAATAGCATCAGATGTTTAAATCCATTCTGTTACTAACTAAAATCCCATTAAAAGAACATCTGATGCTACTAAACAACAAGCATAGTAATTAAGATCGTACCCCTCCTTATCCTACTCAAAAAAAAAAAAAAAAAAAAAAAAAAAAAAAAAAAAATTAAATTAGTAAAATACAAATGTGAAAATATGACTAATATTTGTGAATTCAAACAAAAAAAATTAAAAGTGGTACAATTTATAAAAAAAAATTTCCAGTGTAATTTTAGATTTCAGAAATCAAGGCAGCAGTAAAAATTTATTAATCTAAGAGAAAGAAGAAATACATTTTTAGAGGAAAAAACAAACAAACATGTTTTAAACTTTGATCCTGCTAAAGTATTTTTACACCATTAATATATCTTTTTCCAGTAAAATTACAATGCATTGCTAACTTAGTAAATAATGTCACATGCAAACTGAAATAAATAACCTTGCATTTAAACTTTATAAGTACATGCAATACAGTTTCCACAGCAACATGCAATAAAGATGGTTATGCAAAATCAGGAAATCCTAATAGGATGGTAAAATCTGTTCATTACATATTTACTAAGCTTTGAAATTTACATCACTTTAGACATTTCATAATAAGACAGATACAAAAGTATAATTCAAATGAATAGTAAGGAGAGGAGGTAAATTCATTTTCCAAATTTACTTATTAGCTAAAATATATAACTTCATGATCAAAGATTTATGTTTCAAATTTAAGGTCATAAATATTTTTTTCCCTTCTTTATTTTGGCAAAGCACTCTACTTATTTTCAAAAGGTATAAAAATAAAATCTTTAGAAGAAGTTTAGTGAATAAAAATGTGTCAAATATATCCTGTAGTATTAGTGTGTCTTTATAGAAGACATAAAATCCCACAAAAATCAGATCAATACAAACGTGATTTGCTTCCAACCTTTCAATATCACTATTCTATTGAAATAAAATTACATAAAATAATAATGTATTTTGTTTTATATTACTTGTCTAAACTGATATTTCACAAAATTTCACATTAGCTTTCCCCCTCTAAATTACAATTTTTCCGAATTCAGTAATCTTTAAATAGAATATGAAATAAATGTACAAATTATATAGTTAGAAAAATACTTTTATCATTTTAGTGATTCATAATTTCTAGTGTTTTAAAAAGAAGTTTTTAAATTTACAGATGGATTGAGAGAGAGGAAAAAAAAAACAGAGAAGGGGAAAAGACCACAATCATAAACACATTATTAATAGATATTTTTCTAAAAAGAAATATAAAAATGACTACAATACAGATAATTACTAATAACTGATTTTTTAAAGTCAAATCTGTTTACAAATTTACACATACACATGGATTAAGCACAAAGCAATTTCTAATTATAATGGGAATAAAAATAGACATTGCTAGATCAGCTTTACCACATTAGAGTATAAATAGATACAAAAATTTCATTGTTAGTTTCACCCAAATATATTTTAGTTCAGGATTTTGCATGTATGAAGTTGTTAAGTTGCTTATTACTTTCAATAATTGGAAAAAAGTAATGTTATTTACGATAAAATACCCAATCATTGAAAGAAACTATTGTTGTAGTGATTACTGTGTTGTGAATTAAAATTATGGAAGATTTCTTATTAATTAGTCAGTATTATTTTAAATAAAAAAAAGGGCTACTATATGTAAACTCTGATCCGGGAAAACAGACATTTAAATCAGGCCATACCTGGAAATTTTGGCCTGTGCAGATCTAAAATGAGGCATCAAATGAAATATAGGGGTCAAGGAGGGGAAAAATGCAAATAACTTGTGGAATCCTATTATTTTATTGGTGAAAATGTTACTATTTAAAAAATACATTTGAATTTGCATTAAAATAACGTCACTTTCATTGACTTTACACTCTGGCTCAGCTGCTTGAGGTTAGTGTCTATGATTTGAGAATAGAGTTGAAAATTCAATGCAATCAAACATCTTTACAATCTTGTCACCAAGTTACTGCAATAGGGAAGCTGCATTTTTTTTTTTTTTTTGCTTTATCATAATAATGTAACCAATCTGTAGGAAAAACTAAATCAATATTTAAAAATTGCAGTGTCAATCAAAATATTTTTCTTAAAAGAAAAAAAAAAAAAAAAAAAAAAAACCCTTCAGTTTGATGAACTTGGGTAGTGTTGTGTTTTAATAAACAAGCTTGTATATGAGAATTCCACTTATGTAAACAGGTCTTTTAAAAACTTTTCTTTATGGTAAAGCAGTTACACTTCATATTAGGTTTTTCAGACTGTTGAGGAATGTTCCGACTCGATAATTTCTAATTATTATTTTTAAAAATCTATCTATGATATTTCAATAATTTTAAAATATCAGGCCAACAGTAATTAATAAAAAAAATTCCAAAATAAACAAAGAACAAAAGATTTTTACATGTATTACTGTGACTAGTAATAATTTAATCAATAAAGGACTGAGAAACAGATATTATTGTAATTACAATACAAATTAAACATTACATTTTTTAGTTTTTGCACAGTGACAAAACCTTCTTTCAGACTGCTTATCTTTTTTCTCTCTTAGGTGATGTTGAATATTTAGCAATTTACCATAAATTTTAGAATTTTTATGTTTTTTGCAAATTTTTAAACACAGCTGTTGCTTTTCAAAAAACTTCCTTTATGCCTCCCCCCCCCCCCCCCCCAAAAAAAAAAAAAAAAACAACAACACTTGAAACAACTTTTATTTATTTTTGCACTTGAGGATAATCCTTTCTAAAAAATACATAATTATTAAATTAAGGATTTTTAGTTCGAAAATTCAACTTTTTTTTTTAGACATTTTATTTTTAAATAAAATTTTAGAAACTACAAGCATTAGTACTCACTTCATCAAGGGTTGAGAAAAATTGAAACTGAAAAGAAAACATATACATACCCACACAAATTTTGTTTTTATAGTCAGTAAGTAATGCACACAAATTTAATCAGTATAAACACACATATAATATTATTCTTGATTATCCTTTAAAGGGTTGAAAGGTCACATGCCTGTATTTCTTATGCCAACAAAGCTTGCATGGACACAATATATTTAAATGCTTTTGAGGCAGTTATCCTCAATATGGAAAGAATATTTGGATATAACATGCATATCAAACTGACATTATAGAAATGAAGGCAACCTTATACATCACTTGTTAAGAAATTAGACAATTTTCGCACTTGTTTACTATATCAGTTTCTAAAACACCTGGATAATTAAATATAATTTTTTTTTTTTTTTTTAAATATACTATCTAAAATGAATTCATATTGATGATTCAAAAGATTTCATTTCGTGAAAAAATAATCATGTCAGTGATAACCTTTGACAGATACATGATTAATAATATAAAAATATTAAGTAGATGTTTGAGAACTCAATACTTGTATCTGTACAGAAAGGCAAAGAAAAAAGTATAACATTAATCTAATTTAAAATTCTAATGATAATGGTATTAATGGAACACTGAGAGATGAGTAATAAACATGAAACAAATGACTTTCATAATTAAAAACTTTGGATAACAAGAATTAATGTCCATGATAAATATACAATATTAACTTATTGCTGAAAATTATGATGACCCCAAAGGCTACCTGAAAATATTAAAATATATATATATATAAATTATAAACAAAATATCACACATATACATTATGATTACAAAAAACTTCTACATGAGAAAATAGTTTTAAATATTGCATATGTAAAGTTCTAAAAAACAAATTATTAGGAATATTTAAAAAAAAAAAAAAAGACAAAGCAGGGTTCATACACATTTCTTTAAATAAAAATCAAGGACTTTCCTGGACCAAAACCAAAAAATTTAAGAAACTAAAAACTACTGAATTATAATATACATTTTTTAACACAAGGTTTCATTTTTGAAAATACAACTTTTAAACATTCAAATGGCATGTGCGGCAGTAGAAATTTAGAAGGCTTATTTCTCATAGTTATTTCAAAATAACAAATACAGGATTGAAAACTTAGTGTGGAGGAAGAAAATAAAAGAAGGATGGGGAGGGATTTCAAAATTTTGGAATTAAGATGATTTTTTTAGCTATATTGTCACTGCAAAGTGTAAGAGGAGAGAAGCAGAGAAAAAAGATAGGTGGGGGAGGAGAGTTTGATTAGATGATTAGTTATCATTATCGTAGAGTTACAAAATAGGGCAGTAAAATAATCAAATATTAAAGGGCTTCAATATTTTTTAATTTTGTACAGGGGAGGGGAAAGCAGAAAATTTCGGGAGTGGGAGGAATTAAGAAGACTGATTATTTATTGTTACAATAAAGAAACATAGCCATTCATCATTATTAAAAATTTACAATTACAATTAATTAATTTGTAAATTTACAAAAAATTACAATTACTGTATCTAGAATTACAGGTAGAAAAAAATAAAAAATAAGAATTTTAAAGAGCAAGTTTTGTGGGGAAGAAAAGAGAGGAGGGCAGAAGCAATTTTGGGTGGGAGGAGGATTTTAAATGCTTACTTATTGTTAATGTTACAATAAAGTAACAAAGAAATGAAAGTTAAAAAAAAATTAAAGAAGTTTGAAGATTTTTTTAACTTTGTAAGCAGGGAATGGGTAAAAAGCAGAAATTTTGTGGAGGCTAGGTAGTTTATTAGATATTAATTACTTACTAATAAAGATATATAAATAGCACAGAAAAAAAATTACAGTTTTAATTTTGTGCAGTAGAAAAAAAAAAAAAAAAAAAGGGGGAGGAGCTAAAAGGAAGTAGCAACTTCAGATAAGGGAAGGATTTTAGATGGTTAATTATTTATTAAACCAAACTAAGCTAAAAAATACTATAAGAGTGATAAAATACCTTTATTTAGAAAATTAACATACGTTTCAATACAATAAAATAACAAATAGAGCAGAAAAAAACAAAGACTTTTAAAGATTTTAAACTTTGTGAGCTGGTGAGGGTAGCAAAGGAGGAAACTTTTTATAGGGTGGTGTGTGGGGAGTTTATTAGATGACTAATTATTTACCTTACTAAAAATTTACAAATAGGATAAAAAGATTAAAGTTTAAAATCTTTAAATTTTGTGTGCTTGGTAAAAAAAAGGGGGGGAGGGGGGAGGATAATGTCCATTTCAGGTAGGGAAAATTATATGATCTATTGTTTATTGTTATAATAAAGTAACCGATAGAACAGAAAAAGTAAAAAAACAAAGGCTTTTAAAGTTTTTAAACTTGGTGAGCTGGGAGAAGGTGGTGTGTGTGTGTGTGTGTGGGGGGGGGGGGGGGGTATGACTTATTATTTACCTTACTAGATTAAAAAAAAAAAAAAAAGAATTACAGAGATATAAAGACTTTCGGTAAAACGAGGAGGGGCTAAGGGGAAAACCTGATCGATTATTTATTGTTAAATAAAATAACAAATAAAGAAGAAAGAGGTTTAAAGATTTGAAACTTTGTATACAGTGGGGGAGGGGAAGCGAAATTTCGGGAGAAGGGAATTTAGATGAAATTTTCACTAAATGTATATGGGCAACTCTTTATTGTTACAATAAAATAACAAATAAGGCAGAGAAATTTTAAAAAAATGAAAGATTTTGAACTTTGGGTAACTGGTAGTTTTTATAGAGAAATGTACAATAATCATTCTGAAGCAGACAGCTTTTCACAGTCACGATGCTAAATCAGGGTTCCCAGCAAAACACGACTGGCAAATTCCCTGACCAAACGGGTATACAATGAAATTTGGTACTTATTTTCGCAATCCTTTGCCAAAATTAGCGATTTTTTTCTGCGATTGTTCTTCAAATTTCTCAATTTTTTTTTCTTTTTGTGATTGTTTGATGAATTTTGCATCATTTTTCATTTTTTCTCCAAAACTTTTCCATGACTTTTTAAAAAATATTTGTAAATTCCCTGACTTTTCTATATATTTTGAAATTCCCTGACTCCCTCTATATATTTTGAAATTCCCTGACTTTTCTATATATTTTGAAATTCGCTGACTTTCCATGATGCTGGGAACCCTGTAAATACAAATTATACATAATAAAAGTATTAACTTAGAATCACTGGAAATTTAAAATAAGCAGACGTATATTTACCAGATATTGACTTACCGTTTTTGATAGAAAAGAATATATTCACTAATGCTTTCATCAGTATTAGGGACTTCTTTTTTCACTTTTTCATCATTATGATTATACCATTCATTTGTCACAGCATGTTTGGCATAGGATGTATAATGCCCTGCACTTACACCTAAGTGTAAAAGCAAACAAATTTAAAAGGAGGAAAAAAAATCCCTACAGATTAAGTATATATTAAGTAATAACTCTCGGTTATTTTAATTTATTCAAAAAGTAAGGGGAATAAAAAAGACAATCCAAATTAAATTTTTATTGCTTAAATAGACTTTACTTGATTTGGCAAATAAATCAATAAAAACAAAATATAAATAATCTTTCAAAATGTATTTGTGAAAGATTTCCAACTGCTTTCAGATCTCAAAATTTTATTAGTAATTTATACAACAATGTTGTAGCTATACCCAAATTTGACATCATATTTCAACCCTAAAGTCAATTTTAGCTAAAGATACGAAATTTTAAATGAGTCAATGAAAAAATTTAGAAACTAATATGGATGTGAAATTTTGAATTCTTAATGTTAAATTAATTATAAATATTTATTAAACCTACTATAGTAAAATATCTGAGTTGTGGACATCCTGGGTTTGCAGATTTTATCTACTATTCAGAGGTAAAATCATAGAAATATACAGGTATTGGGGGTTGAAAAAGCATTTGCTAAATAGAGGTCTGTTATGGAGGTTTTACTATATCAATATGTTGAACTTACTGCACCTACTCCACTACACATGCATTATCAGTGTTTTTGTTGATTTATAAATTTATGCTACCTTATGCTATTTATCTCCAACACTTCCCTTTTTTAAAAGCTTTTAAAATATACTGATATTTTTAGACTAAGTAAAAAAATATATTCATCACAACATAATTTAATGAAAAAATAGTTAATATTTGTCTAGCATCATTGGTAAAAAATTTTTGGTTTCCATAAAATTAGAAATACTACTTTTCTATTTTATTTATTTATTATTATATATCTATTTTTTTTTTTTTTTTTTTTTTTTTTTTAGGGAGCACTTATGGCAAAGCCAATGGAAATAAAACTTTAAAAATAGTTTTTATCTCTGAATAGTGAGGAAAAAAAAAACTTTCGTTAAACATAGCATTTCATTATTTTCCAAAAAATAAAATAAGACAACATTACGAAATAAAATTTTTACTGAAAATGATCCACGCAAAAATTGTCAAAGCCATCCATGTAGTCCATTTTGAACACGAATTTTGAAGAATACAGAAAACAAACACAGAACTAAATAGCAATATACAGTATTTGTTTAAAATATTTAACAATATTTTATTAAAAAAAATAGTAAATAAGACATTTCATACCACCAAAATGGCATACGCAGGCTTGTAAGTCATACATAAGCTCTCCAGTAAAGGGACCAGATGTGAATGAAGATAGATCCAAGCCTTCCAAAGGATATGAAACTTTATCTTCTATTTTAATACTCACAGAGTCATGAAAAACAAATCTGCAAAAATAATTTCATTTAAATTATAAGAAAACTATAGTTATAATTTAAAATGAAATGTTTATTTTACTAACTACAGTGTGGCTACTAAATACTGTAACATTCAGTCTTTTTATTTTACAGATATGAAACAGGAAATGATAAATATGATGAACGTCAAAAATGAAAAAAATACTTTGAAATAATTTTATTCAAATCAACAGCAATCTTCATTGATTACTAACAAAAATATCTTATGCCATTCTCCAACTGTGGCACAATTCATTTTAAGAGGTAATTTGTCCAGTTCATGCAATATGGAAGCTTTGAGAGAGTTCAAACCTCTGTGTTGTTTAGAATTTACTAACTACTTACTAGCCTCCAAAATCTGCAGATAGAATAGTACTACAGGATTTAGATCCAGTGAAAAAGGTGGCCAACTGTCGTGCATGATAAATACAGATGTACCGGATGTGGATTTTTGACGGATACCGAATATCCGGCAGAAAAATGTACCGAATATTTGGTATCCGGTCGATTACTTTCTCGTTTTTAATTTTAATAGTAATATTTCTAGTTTATACTTCCTTAAAGCAGAAAAACTTTTTATGTCATTCAAATATTAATACAGTAGAACCTTGATCCATCGTTTTTCAAGGGGTATGTGAAAAAAAAAGATGGATACGGGAAAACGATGAATACAGATTAACGTCAAAACACCAAGAAAACAACCTTTATGCATTTCTAATACATGCATTGTATACAGTATACTAATAAATACTAATTTGTTACTTGCCAAACTGTAAAAGAAATAATTCGAAGCTGTAGAAAATTGATATTTATTTTAAAAAAGCAGTAATTTTATGTTGGGTTTTTCACTCATTTTTTTAAAATTAAACAACAAATTTTCAAGATGTACAACATTTTTATGGAAAATTTCTGTAATTTCATGTAAATATATAAAAGTTCGTGCACTTTCAAATGCCGTAATTGCATGAAACAGACTTAAAACTGGTGTAGACTCAGTTTCATCAGCATGAACATTATCTTCTGCTTCTTTGCCATTATTTTTATTTTTTGCATCATCAGACATTTCTTCTATGCCTAGGACACCACATGTCGCAACATTTTGAACTATAGAAATATAATCCCTAAATTTCAGTAATCCCTGTCCCCCCCTCCCTAAAACAGTACAAACGAGTTACTTTAGGATAAAAGAAGTAATTCCACTTTGTATGTCATATGGATCCCCTTGATCTTCAATTTCATTTCGGTGAGGAGAAAAAATTTACAACGATGAATGTGGGAAAATACTTTTTGAAGAACGATGTATGCGGGTTTTATTAACATTATTTAAATATAATTTGTGCAGGGACCATAGAAAAAAAAAACGATCAATGCGGTAAAACGATGGATGCGGGAACGATAGATCGGGGTTTCACTGTAATAGATTTAAATTTATTTACTAAGTTACAGTTAGTTAAAAACAAATGCTTTGTAGTAATTAAATATTCATATTTAATCGTTTTTTGTCTTTAGCTTATTATACATAGTAGTTTTTTCTTTTATTTACAGTCATTGTACATAAAAAGATAAACATTTATTTCTTTATTTTTCTTACTGATAATTCTAGTTTATTTATAATTACTAAACATCTTATTGAAGTAGCCTTTTCTTTTCCTACATACATACATACTACTACTTCCTTTTCCTATGACAAATGTTTTCTACTAGAATTTAAATAGAGAAGCTCATCATAACTTGCTTTGTAGAACAAAGAGGACAGTGAACTTTTCAAGAAAGTGCCACAATTCTTTTCATAATCAGTATTATTTCAACACAGTTGGTCTTCTATCCATAAACAAAATAGTGAAAAAAGATTCAGTAAAATCATTTTTACTTTACAAATGCTGAAAACACACAAGAAAAAGAGACCACCAGGAGTGAACGCTTATTCTCAGAAGCGGAAAACATTTATGATAAAAAACACAACAGATTACAACCTGAAAATACAGAGCACCTAATGTTCCTACATCAAAACTTGCTTTTTTTAATTATAAATAATTAGTTGTCATAGTCTAAATATTATATTTTCATTTATATATAACCATATAATTTCATTATTGTGAAAATATATATTTCTTTTTGTTAACATTGCTTTATCAGATAATGTTGGTGAGGAACAACTTAATTTTGCACTAACTTTTTCTGATAATGTAAAATATAATTTAAAAAATGAGTTACTATCCAGCAATCACATATTAAAGTATTCGGCCAGATCGAATATTCGGTTTCAGTGCTGAATAAGCAGGATATCCGGCAGGAGCTGGATATTCAGTGCATCACTAATGATTGTTGGTGTTTAGTACTATATAGCAGAGTGAAATTATTTTAAAAATTAATGAATTTTAACTGTCTTTAATTTCTTAACATAATACCTAGTAACCAGGGCTTAATTTGCGCCGGAGCCCACCGGAGCTCAGCTCCGGTACTTCTCTGTTTTTAGTAAATATTTCAATATTGGTCGGAATTCACCGGAGCTCATAAATAGAAGGTTCCGGAGCCCAGTGCAATAGCGATGCCGAAAAACCGAAGTTTAAACTACCCTTTCCTTTCCCTTCCATCTCCAAGTTACTACATTCTTTTCTATCAAAACACTTGCGTGACATATATATATTATATTATGCATAGCCGCGAAAAATTCCTTTTCTGTGTTAACATTATTTCCGAATCATAATCCTTGCCTTATTTAATTATTGCAGAATTCTGCGATTAATTAAGATTAAAATTAGGCAATAATTTCTATTAGGAAGGAGTGATACATTAAAAAGTAGTTGACAGTTAAGTATATGCAGGCAGATATATTTAAATTTTTTATTTTGCTAAGGAAAAAAAAGATGTTTTAATTTTTGCAAATAATATATGAAATATAAATATGTGGATTTGAGTGATGGCGGGGGGAGGGGGGGTACGCTATGGATTTAGTACTGCAGAATATTAGGGCTCCAGTACTTTTTTTGTTAGAAATTAAGCCCTGCTAGTAACTCCCATCTTCTTAGTAGAAAATAAAAATGTCTACTTACAAATGTGAAGAGGCTTGTAGAATAAACGGGGTAGATGACTCAAAATAATACCTACTAGAAATGAAAACTTCATTGAATAAAAAGTAACAGCTTTTTATTAAATGAAAACTTCATTGAATAAAAAGTAACAGCTTTTTATTTAGTCATATCAGGAGACATCTTCAATTCATACACTTGTAACACCAAAGCAAGAAGTAGATGACATGCATGAGAAACTCTCTCATTTTATAATGGTTTGCAACCAATCACAACTAGCCAGCACATAGCACATGCTGGAACTCTTTTGCATAAAAAATAGAAAGTTGAGTGACACTGTGCAACTTGAAAAACATGTCAACAAACAATGCTTCTTGTTTAACTGATATCTTGTTGGTAACCAACCAACCATTCAATCAATTAACTATGAATTTAACTGAACCATTTAAACAAAATGTAAATAATATGGATGCCAGCATGCTGTTGAAGTTAAGTGTTAGGGTTAGTTTTGTTAGTAGTTTTTAATCATTGAAATATAACAAAAGGTACCTTTTTAAATAAAACACTTAATACAAGAAATGAAGTTGAAAAATGATGAAAAAAAAACTTAATAAAAAGTGTGGTTTTTCCACAATGATAAACTTCGGACAATAGACATGGAGCCAAGCATGTGTTGATTTGACTTTGAACAAAGGTGTAGAATCTACAATATCGAATTCTTTTTGGGATAAAATTTGTCAGCACGTGGCAATAAATGTACAGCCATTATGTCCTGTTTGTAATACATGAAATTGATTTTTGTCCCTTTTTTAGAGATAGATGGATTTCAAAGACAATTTTCTATTTTTTGATACTGCTGCCCAAACCATAACAGAATTCTTGTTATGAAAGTGTTTAACCATTTAAAATATTTCAGATATACCCTCAAACATTGACGAATATATAATGTCATTTTTAGCATTATAACCAGGGCTGTGGAGTCGGTAGGAAAAATGACCGACTCCGACTATTAGATGAACAGAATATTACTCTTAAAGTGCCGAGTAATTATCCTCATATTATAACAATGTAGTTATCTACATTTGAGATTGCAATGCCTGTATTTATAATTTACAGTTTATATACCAATTTCAGACATTAATTCATACTTTAAAGACAATTTTAATCACTGTAATATATACAGGTCTGTTTCCATAAAATACATTAAAAAATATATATTAGACGCCACATTAAAAATTTATTTGGTTTTTTATATGTGACGTCTAATATATATTTTTTAATGTTACATCAAATACATTTTATGGAAACAGACCTGTATATATTACAGTGATTAAAATTGTCTTTAAAGTATGAATTAATGTCTGAAATTGGTATCTAAACTGTAAATTACAAATACAGGCATTACAATCTCAATTGTAGATAACTACATTTTTATAATATGAGGATAATTACTCGGCACTTAAATAGGGTAGATGTGCCAGTAATGGACACCCATAAGGAATTTCTCTAAAAATTGTTTTTTAAGTAATAGTTATGTGTATTATATTCCAGTTTTTTCAATATCATATTAATTTATCAACAATATTTAACCATTCCCATAGTCTCATTTCCCAATATGAATCAAAATTTAATTGTAAGTAGCAGAAATATCAAAACACCTAAAATGCCAGTAATGGACACCCTCTATTCTAGTAATGGACACCCCATAAAAAGTAATAAATATAATTGTTTTTATTACTGTATTTAGAACTAGAATTTAATGGAAGCATATTAATGAAACAAAATAATTATTTTTAAATAAATTTAACAATTAGGATACCAGTAATTAATGAAATATTTGTGATAATCATTCACTTTTGCATCAATTATTGTAATTATAACAAAATCGAATTTTTAATTCTTTTTGATGGATAATTTAAAATATTAAGTGTCAGGTAATCACAGCTATCAAATTATTGAGACAGTGGGGGGATTTAAAAGGTAATAATAATAAAAAAAGTTTTGGAGTATTAGTGTATAGTTTTGTCTCCTTATGTTTAGCAATTAAAATTCCAGTGACTTCTTGATATGTTAGTTGTAATAATTAATATTACAAATATGAAAGAAATGATACTGTGAGTTTTACATTTTAAATATATAATAATAAGGAAAGAAGTTTGTGTGTGAGTGAGTGTGTCGACGGTGTTCTGAAGAGACCACTGCACGTAGAGCTACAAAATTTGGGGAAAAGGTACGTCTATATATGAAGTTTTGCACCTCAAAGCCCGATTTTCGATTTTTTGATTAGATTTTTTAAAATTTAACTTTTTATGCGATTTTTAGCACTTTTTTAAGTTTTGAGGAGATTTTTTCGTATAAGTGAGAAGAATACAGTTTCTTTCTTTTAACCCAATATAGTAAATTTTGTTCTCTTTTCAAAAAAGTTTATTCGGAAATCGTGCAGCGATTTTTGAATCTTTAGCGAATTTTTTATGCAATTATTGAACGACATTTAATGCATTTCCATACCTATAAGGAGGTTACCATAGAGTAGGGGTGCACAACCTTTTTGAGAGAAGGGCCACTTACAAAAATGTTTGGGTTGTCGAGGGCCACATCAGTAACGCAGACAGGATTCTATATCAGGAGGTTGGGGGGGGGGGGGATAATAACTCTTTATTCTTGAAGAATAATGATTTTTTGTATATAAAAAATAAATAAATAGAAATAAGTAATTGTATGCAGGGCTTCTTCACATCTGTATTTATATCCATCTGTAACCATACAACACTTTATGAAGACTAACTGTTCTTTCTTGACAAATGGAAAATTTTGACAAAATTCACAATTTTTTTTCCACGAGTGATTGACGAATTTCGCGATATTTTAGTAATCAATTGACAAAAGCTTCCATCAGTTGTCGAAATACGTGATTTTTTTTACCGGGACAGAGTGACAAAATTTTCCATTTTTTCTCGCGATAAATTGACGAAACTCGCAATTTTTCCGCAGCCGATCACCGAAATTTTAAATTCTTCCACACCTGATTGGCAAATTTCGCGATTTTTTCGCCCCGATCAACAAAATTCGTGATTCTTAACTGACTGACGAAATTTGTAAGTTTTTTCCCGCAGAAAATTGACGAAACTCGCGATTTTTCCGCAGCCGATCACCGAAATTTTAAATTCTTCCGCGCCTGATTGGCAAATTTCGCGATTTTTTTCGCCCCGATCAACAAAATTCGTGATTCTTAACTGACTGACGAAATTCGTAGCTTTTTTCTCGCGGAAAATTGACGAAATCAACGATTTTTTTCTCGCGATAAACTGACAAAACTCGCAATTTTCTGCGCCTCATCGACAAAATTCGCGATTTTTCTGTACCCGATTAGCGAAATTTGTGACTTTTCCGCACCAGATCTGCAAAATTCGGGATTTTCCCGCACTCGATAAACGAAATTAGAGATTTTTGTGCGCCCGATCAACGAAATTCGCGATTCTTAACTGACTATGACGAAATTTGTCCTTTTTTCCGCGGTAAATTGACGAAACTCGTGATTTTTTCGCAGACGGTCAACGAAATTTGAGATTTTTTTCACACATGATCGAGAAAATTCGTGATTTTTTCGAACCCGATCAACGAAATTCGTGATTCTTAACTGGCTGACGAAATTTGTAATTTTTCCCTGCGGAAAATTGGTGAAATTCGCGGTTTTTTCTCGTGATAAAACGCCGAAACTTGTTATTTTTCCGAATCCGATCAACGAAATTTGGAATTTTTGAGCACCTCATCAAAATTCACGATTTTTCCGCATTCGATCTGCGAAATTCGTGATTTTTCTGCACCTGATCAATGAAATTCGCAATTCTTATCTGACTCTGACGAAATTTGTAATTTTTCACGCGGCAATTTGAAGAAATTTGTGATAAACTGACGAAACTCGCGATTTTTCCGGATCCGATGAACGAAATTTGCAATGTTTTCCAGCGAGAAATTGACAAAATTACCGATTTTTCCCAGCAACATATGGACAAAAACTGCGATTTTTCCCAGTTATAAATTTTCGAAATTCGCGGGCCACGAGTTATCCCATGGCGGGCCACTTTTGGCCCGCGGGCCACAGGTTGTGCATCCCTACCGTAGAGGGACACAGTTCTGTCGCCAAATGCTGCCAACTTGGCAGTATATTGCCAAATTTGGCGACCAAAATGAGTCACCAAAAGTGATGCCAAGTTGGCGATATCTCTAATATTTGGCCAAATTCCCATAGACTTCCATTGTAAACCAATATGGATTAGTTGCTTACAGAAGATCAATAAATTGAAATATTTTAATGCAACAAAAACTAATATTAACTTAAGGGATTATATTAATTATATTTAAGGGAATCGAAGTAAATTAAATTGTGAATAAAAGCAACATGATACAATGCTTAGCATGCTTTCCCAAACATAAACTTTAAGAGAGCCCGCAGGTCAAAGGAATTAAGATTTGAAACTTTTATCCAATTACAGTAATTTTTGACTTTCATGATTTTTTAACTTTTTGTGATTTTTAATTCGATTCTTACGTTTCTTTGCGATCTGCTGCATTTTTTTAACATTCCATTTTTGATCTGTAATACCAAAGTAATTTCTACCTTCATTTCAATAAAGTTTATTCGGATTTCGTATAACAATTTTTGAATTTTTCGGGTATTTTGTATGTGATTTTTAGTGTATTTTAACGATTTCCTACCATTTTTCCACATTAGTGAAAGACGTTGATAGAGGTTGAATCAACTTTCAATTTTCGAACACAATATATATATTTTTTTACTCTTTTCGAAATTTGTGCAGCGATTAAAAATTTTTCCGCGATATCTTATTGTGATTTTCAGAGCTTTTTTGCAATTCGTGCTGTTTTTTTACATACCCGGGCAAGTTAGCTAGTACTAAATAAAATAATTTCAAATTAAAACTGTAGAAGTGGTGTTTGAGGCTACTGTTCTTCAGATTTACTAGTTTCATGATTACTGTAGCTTTTATTAATATTATAATTTTTTTTTTGGTCAGAGATGAATAAGCAAACATTTAAGACACAAAATAGATCTTTAAGGACTTCTGTAAATTAATTATTTTTAATTAAATGGCGAGCCATATGAGCCCCTCTTTGACTGTGCCCTTAAACGATATTTTCTGCTTCCTAACTGGTTTGATTGCCTGATTACAATATATACAATATATACATACAAAAATGAATAAATTATTAAAATTTTATCAAAGAAGGGAACTTGTCTATAACTCTTTTTTTTTTTTCTTTTCTATGCAATTCCGTCTTAGAAGATTTTAATGTATAGCATTTTTCAGATTTTTAACAATTCAATGCATGGAATATGAATTAACAATAATAATGATAACTGAAACATTTACATACAAGAAATAAAGATTCATTAAAAAATATATATATATTGCAGTCTGTGGCACTTCTATAAAAATGAAGATTATAACCATGAAAAAAAAGTTAAGTTAAATATTTTTGGTCAGAACTTCTCGTACAAGACGAATTTTTTACCAAATTGGCATAAAAATCGATGTTTTGTAGAAATTCATTCAGGCTGGGCCGAACTTTTAATTTTTGTATCGGGCAGGGCCGATTTTTGTTTCCTATGAGTCAGGACGGGCCCAGGCCTGGAAATTTCGGCCCGTGCAGAGCCCTAACCCCTCTTAAAACCTTAAAAATAAAAGAAATTTTATAAATTGCTATCAGTATATAAAATTCAATGTTTTCTATTACTACCAAAACAAAAAACTGCAAATTTTGCAAGAAAATAAAGAATATATAAATTTATTAAATGAATCCAGCTCTTAGCATGTTCATTAAGATTTTCACTGAAAAAGAGTGGAATTTCTAAACATTATTTTCTACTTCCTGATTGGTTTGATTAAGAGTGTCAACAATAATGCAAAATTATAAAATATGCAAAGGGGAGTTATGAAAAAATAAATAAAAGGTAAATTTTTATAGGTTATTATTTTTATAAACCATAAACATTGAAGGATGTCTATTACTGGTTTATCCTGACTGAATCATAATAAACGCACAACCCAAACTACTGAACCTAGAAGCATAAAAATTAAGCGAAAAGTCTTTTTATGACATAGGCGCAGACTAATAAAAGATTTTTGAAAATTACCCCCCTAAGGGTGTTACAGAAGAGGTCGAAAATTTTAGAACATTCGGCCATATCTCAGCTGCCCTTTTTTGTAGGATCGTGAAATTCCAGAAAATAAATTTACTAAAAAAATAATTAAACATGTATTTTTCAGCGATTTTAGAAATTGCGCCTAAGGGGGTTAAAATGGGGGGACGACAATTTCAGAACATTTGCCCACATCTCAGCAGCCGTTTTAGGTGGAAGCGAGAAATTCAGGATGCAAAACTTATTACAAAATAATTAAACATGTATTTGAGCGATTTTAGAAATCCTCACCCCTAAGGGAGTTAATGCAGAGGGTCGAAACTATTAAATCATTTTGCCATATCTCTGCAGCAGTTTTAGATAGAGGTATGGATTTCAGGATAACTAATATACTAAAACATACTTAAACATGTATTTTATTGATTTTAGAAATTCCCACCTAACAGGCTTTCATAAAGTGATCACAAATTTTAAATCATTTCGCCATATCTCAGCAGCAGTTTTAGGTATGAGCGAGAAATTCAGGACAGCAAACCAATTAAAAAAATAGTTAAACACATCTTTCAGGGATTTTAGAAATCACCCCCCCCCCCCACACCCCCTAAGGGTGTTTAAGAGGTGGACAAAAATTTTAGGACATTTCGCCATATCTCAGCAGCAGTTTTAGGTAGAATCAGGAAATTCAAGAAAACAAACCTACTAAAAAAATAGTTAAACACGAGTACTTCAGTGATTTTAGATCTATTTTGTCTATTATGTCGCCAACATCAATTTTAACTGGATAAGGTAAGATTATACAAATAAGATAACATTTACGGATACTTGATTAAATATTAAGAACTTTTTTTTCATCATTGCTAGATATATTTCGCTTGATTCAAGATTCTTTTAGAGAAACCGACCAGTGTAGCGGGCGAAGGATGCTAGTTTCTAATATTTTATTTTTATAACCGCCATATAATCGTAATGGACGTTTATAAATTTTGATTCGGAATATGGAATACATTAAATAAAAATAGTAATTATTTTACAATTAAAAAGATTCACTTACTTAAATATAATTTGAAGTTATATATACGAACAAAGGATTTCTATCTTGCCAGCTACAAATTAAAACCAAATTACGCGAAAAGAACATATGCCTGCTTAAGAAACAAAGATATTTTCAATTTTCTTAAAAAATATACATTACAAAAGGAAAAAAAAAAAGAAAAAGCCAGACATTTTGAGGCATGAAATAAGTTTCTTCACTTTCCTCTCAAAATTCATGAAATAATTGTTTGTTCCACAGTAGGTTAGAATTAGGGTCCTCCATTGGATAGGATAACCAAATTTAGCCCGAACCAGATAGACTTTAAATGCTTCGGGTCAGGTTTTGACACTTTTGATTTGACCTGATTTTTCAAAGAAAATACGTACTGAATATTTTTCAAATGAAAAATCTATATATTTGAATATTAATGAGTGTATTTAAGTTCATTTTTATACAAAAAAGATAAAATTGTAGGCTTTTTTTTATAATTGTTTATTCTATAAAATATGAACTAATTTTCTTTCATCTCGAATTAGGATCCGATTGACGACTTTTTTTCCATTTTCAGATTTGATTGACGAATTCCTTTTTGTCGGGTTTCAGGCTGACTTTCAGCAGAAATTTCAGATTCGGGTCGGGTGCAACCCGGCCTTTGAAAGACTTTAGTTGGGGCTTAGAAATAGAAGAACGTCTAAGTTTTGGGTAAGAAATATTTAAGAAGAAAATTGCAGTTTTTTGTTTTAATGAGAAAAATTCTGTATGAGTATATCCTATATTGTAGTGATAGCAGCTTTAATCAGTTTCATATTTTACACACATTCTCTTTATCTGAAATACTGAAAAACAAGTGGGTAAGTGTGATCACAGATCGCACAGAGGGTTTCGTTTAATATTCCTTTCAAAACACTTTATCCTTTTGAAAAATCTGTTAGTTCCATATTTCAAAACCAGGGGGCGCACTTGATTCTAAACAAACCTGTATCCGAATGAAAATCCGTTTTACATACTATCCGTATATATATTAGTCGAGGGGATTGGGCCCATAGCACCCGAGATAAGTAGGCGCATTTGGCGGGAAAAAATGGAACTAAAATATGTAAGGCTATTGTGGATAATATGAAAGAATGGTCAAAGGGGTGTCGGCAAAAGTTGGAAAATTTCTCCCTGCGTTAAATGGGCGCAGGTTAGAAAAATTGCTTAAAATACACAAGTTACAGCCCAGAGGGGTAAATAATAAAAGACTTTTTGAAAATTTTATGATTTGTCGTGTGGTCTGAGGCATTCAGCTATACGTATGCAAAATTTCATGTCACCAACTTAATTAGGGGCTCTCTTAGAAAGAATTGCTTCAAATACATATGTGGTAGTTCAAAGGGTTAAACGTAAGACTTTTTCAAGATTTTATGATTTGTCGCCTGGCCTCAGGTGTTCTGCAATAAGTATGCAAAATTTCAAATCTCCAATTTAATTAGGTGCTCAGTTAGAAAGAATGGCTTAAAATACACAAGCTGGAGTTGAAAGGGTTAAACATAAAACTTTTTCAAAATTTATTATTTGACGTGAGATCTGAGGTGTTGAGATATAAGTATGCGAAATTTCAACCTAAATAGGGGCTCACTTAGAAAGAATTGTTTAAAATACACATGTGGGAGCACAAAGGGTTAAATGTACGACTTTTTCAAAAATTTTATGATTTGTCGTTTGATGTGAGGTGTTCAGCTATAAGTATGCAAAATTTCACGTCTCCAAACTAATTAGGAAGCTCACTTAGAAAGAATTGTTTAAAATACACGTGTGGGACCCCAAAGGGTTAAATGCACGACATTTTCAAAATTTTATGATTTGTCGTTTGATGTGAGGTGTTCAGCTATAAGTATGCAAAATTTCACGCCTCCAAACTAATTAGGAGCTCACTTAGAAAGAATTGTTTAAAATACACATGCGAAAGCCAAAAGGGTTAAATGTACGACTTTTTCAAAATTTTATGATTTGTCGTTTGATGTGAGGTGTTCAGCTATAAGTATGCAAATTTTCACGTCTCCAAACTAATTAGGGGCTCACTTAGAAATAATTGTTTAAAATACACATGCGGGAGCCCAAAGGGTTAAATGTACGACTTTTTCAAAATTTTATGATTTGTCGTATGATGTGAGGTGCTCAGCTATAAGTACCCAAAATTTCATGTCTCCAACATGTATAGTTTCTGAGAACGGGCTCTGTGACGGACAGACAGATGGACAGACAGACAGACAGAGGAGCGAGACGGATAGGGTTTCGTCAGATGAACGAAACCCTAATAAGGCAGTATAAGTTGAACAAAGGATAAGTGAAACATCCATTGTTATCTGAAGTAGATTGTGTTGCATTCGTTAGGTCCGATTTGAACGGTAGTTCGGACTGAGTTGGCGCTAAATGTTTTTCGTTGTGGGCCAGTCTGATAATTATTATTGCGGGTTCGGGTCGGGTTGACCCGATTTTTCAAAAGAAAGTACATAATAGCGTTTAACTTATAAGACGAATAAGTAAATATATATTCCCTTTCCTACACAAAAGTTAAAAGTGCTGTTAGAGATGACTATTTTTCATAATTCCAATAAAATTTTGATTTTATTTCATTTCGGATGGGGTTCATGGTTCAGGTTTCTATCCGGTTCGCTTTGGACTGACTTAAAATATAAATTTCAGGCCCCGACCGGAACACGGATGGACAGAGGTTAAATTGAAATATCTGTTTTTGTCTGAGATAGATTCATTCATTGGGTTGGGTAGCCGGACCGACAGGGGATTCGGGTTGAGTTGGACTTAATTTACAAAAAACATAACAAAACAAAAACCTTTCAAAACTCATTTTAATTTAATTATTGTACAATAGTGTCATCTATAAGCTGAAGAAGTAAGTAAATGAATCAATTTAATGACTGATGTAGGCAAAGAATCACATCCGCTCTTTTTCCTTATATTTACTCATTAACATGTCAATAAACTGAAAAGTAACTAAATATTTATTAATGTATAGAGTTAAAAAATAAAATAATAATTCAGTTCATAAAGCATAATTGGTTTTATTTTTTATTTCACTTCAAACTGTTCAACAAAAAGTTTGGAGTCTGAGTCGGCATAATTTTGGTGATTCTGACTCAGACTCTTTTCACCGAAAAATCACACTGACTCAGACTCTGCAGCTCTGATTATAACACTGTTCATTGCAAAATAGCTTCTCATCAGAAAATATTATTCTGTTAGCACTTTTACTACCATATCGCTTCAACAATTTCTTGCACCTTTGTAACTTTTTTATTATTTGTGTGACACTCACACCTACACCTTGACCTTTTCTTTTGCTATAGGAACAGAAACCCAGGTTTTTGTTTATAATGAATTGGATAATTCTATGATTCATCTCCTCTTCTGGAGCAATTTTATTTGCAGAACACTACCGATTTCTTCGTATTGATGTTATAAATATTAGTAACCAGTAATCAATTTATAGTTCTATACATAAATGTCCTATCAAAAGCAAGAAATTTTAATAAAGTTTTTTACAAGCAAAAAATCCACAATCAAAAAGCTGATTTACCATAATTCTTTTGGCTTCCACATTTAAAATTATTCTAAATTTTGGTTTTATAAAAAAAGTTGTCTGCATTAATAGAAAATTGCCAATAGCAGAAATGGAGAAATAAATTGTTTTACCAAACAAGTAAAATTAATTTTTATATTTTGAAGTGTAACCGTATTTTGTAGCCACCTTGTAATATGCTTTTATTTAAAATATTAGACCACTTTTTTATTCCAATAATCAAACAATCTTTAGTAACATAATCAGTTAAGAACATACAAGCACAAAAGGAAAAAAAAAACAATCATGTAAATACATAAAAATTTACCGTTTAAGACAGATTATTAAAATTTCCGGAAATTTCCATACAGAAAGAGATTTAGTTGCTTGCTGGTTTTGGCGACAGACAGGGCAAAACCAAGGACTGTCCTCATCTAAGCTTTCTCTGCAATAATCAAATTAATTGTACGTGTGTTAACTATGAATAACAAAATATTCATACTTTTGATTCATTCATTTTTTCAGAAACAAGAAAAAGAATTTACACTTCCTAAACAAATATACAATCTAAAAAATACATAACTATAGAAACTTATGCTAAAAGATTATTCAGAAATAAACATCTAATACTGTGTATGAACAGGATAAGAGTATCAAAGGCAATTTTATTGATTACATTCTAATGC
This sequence comes from Maratus speciosus, assembly GCA_963932465.1. Taxonomy (NCBI): domain Eukaryota; kingdom Metazoa; phylum Arthropoda; class Arachnida; order Araneae; family Salticidae; genus Maratus; species Maratus speciosus. Next base: position 42,546,724 of record OZ010788.1, on the reverse strand, counting down.
ATCACTATATACTGGCAATATCCGAAACTAACAAAGCAATGACAAGTTAAAACAATCATAATTTTGCAGTATATTAAACAATTTTTACAAAGTTAATTTTAATAATTGTAGGCTCAATACGAAAGCATACACGTGTACACACACACAGAGCAAAAAAGAGAAACAGAGAGCATAAAGAAAATAATGAATTTGTGTAATGATTTTATGAAACTTTTTTTGAAATGCTTAGTTGCAATATTTGTAGAATGCTCACAGTAATGTAATTCTTACAGTCACTTGGAGCATATTTTTTTCTTTAAGAGGGTGTATATAGCATTTATAGTTATTGTATAGGGTCATATAAAATAATTTGATTAAAGTACCATCTACAAGCAGTAATTACTTAAAATGTAATTTATTGCCATTATATTATTTGAAACAACACGATATTTGTATATGTTACTAAAAGTTACTGTAGCATATTGAACATATGGGACAGTTCTTTTACAGGACAATACATTCAGATGCATTACACTTTATTGCCAATTACTATAACAGCTGATGTTTATTTAACTTATGATGCTTTGTGTACCTCTATGTATATAACTGTGTCTTCAACTAACTTTTAAAATGCATTTTAAGCTCACCTCTCACGAATGAATTTTGGTCAAATCTCCAGAAAAAGCTTCTTCCACTATCAAATTTTTGTATTGATAAAATTTTAAAATGGGCTTTTTAAAATGTTTTTTATATAGCAACCATACTTCAAGTTAAAATTAGATAGGGTAATTAAAACTTAACTTTGTTTTATGCTGATAATGCCCCCTAGCGAGAGATACAGTAACCAAATTTAAATAAAAATGCTTTAAGAAAAAAATGTTTTACTGTGGCAGTACTCAAGATGAAAATAAATAGTACTGATTCAACACAATTTTAATTTGCATATATAGCACAAATTGTAACCAAATTTAAGTATAATTCCTTTTTTAATGTTTCAATGTATGGCAACTATACTGAAGTTAAAAATAGATTGCAAAGATTAAACAAAATTTTCTTTTGTGCTAATAGGATCCAGTGGCAGGAAAAGGACAACTAAATTGAAATAAAATTAATTTTTTTTTTTTTAATGTAAAAAAAAAAAAAAAATCTTTATACAGTAGACTCCTTATAATTCACACAGCTTGAAATGAAACCACAGGTTGTGCAGATTTTAGAATGTTGCAGATTTCCGGTTTACATTTTTTTACATTTGCTTTGTTTACATTTTTTAAAGAGTAATTTGAATGTAATAATGAAATCAAAATTATAATGAATGCTTACAATATAGTAAAATATAAAAATAAGTAAAGTAATAAACTAAAAGAATATAAATTAAGATGGTTTTAAAAATGATTAAATTATTAGAAGTAAAGGACAAGTAAATAATTTATAGTGTATAATTAAATATGCATAATAAAGATGAGATATATTTTTCTTGAATTATTAAATGAAACTTGCCTCATAAAAGTACCCTACTAATTCACATCAAAATTATAAAATAAGAAAGTTTTATTTCAGGTTAACCAAACTTAATAACTAAAAAAAGCTTGATTAATACATAAATATATTAGGTAAAAAGATTGCAATTACCTGTGATATCAGCAATATGTATATATTTTTACAGAAATAAATTTATACTTCATGAAAAAGCACGAGTTCTGTCATATTAACTAGATTTACATATTAAAATACATAAGAAATGATATAAAAATAAAAAAGTGTGCGATTTTGTCCCTACATTTGAACTGAGTTTCATTGTTTACATGTGCTATGATGTGCGGACATTATGGAGTCTACTGTAATATGCTTCTGCCACAGTCAATTTTTTTTTTTTTTTTTTTTTTAGATTAGTTTTTATGCTGGTATCGCCCCTGGCAGGAAATTATATAACTAAAATTTTAAAATGGAATTTATTATGTTTTCTAATGTGGCAACAATACTCCAAGTTCAAATTAGATAAGATAGATTCAACTGAACTTTCTTTTATGCTGATAATGTGCCCTAGCATGAAAAAGATTAAACAAATAATAAAAAAAAAAATGTTTTTTTTTTTTTATGCATCACTGTATGACAGCACCAAGATAAAAATAGGTATAGAATTTCCATTTGCATTTATAGACTCCTTGTGAGAAATAGGCTATCTACATTTAAATAAAAGTTTATTTTTATGTTTTGCTATAAGAAGATATTTATAGTGATTACTTTGAATTTAACCCATTTCATAATCAAAACAAATTTTAAATCATGAATATGGAAATAACTACAAATTAACAATTCATTACAGTCATTACTGATATTAAACTATCTACTAAGTTTATATAGTAAAATAAAACAGTCAAATGCAAGGTACATGCAATTAATCTGTCTGTTGGCCTGATCCACACAATTTAATTTTTTTTACAATGCTTTTAAATTCAAGACTTATGACCCACATCAATGATCTTAAAATATAATTGCTGAAACATTTAATATAGAAGAAGAATTCTGATTCAGCTCCCCTCGTCTCAAAGCTAAATATTTTATCTGCTTCAAAACTGGCTAATTAATGAATAATAATAATAAAAATACAACCATACATGTGAAGAGTTGGTAATTTTATTCCTTTTTAATGTTTTTACATTTCTTCGTTTGAACAATAACATGAAAAATTATTTACCATAATTTAAATTTCTCCCGTTTCTGATATCATAAAAAGACAAAAGCAGAGTAAGACATTTGCAAGAACAACATTAAAAAGTATGAGAATAATATAGCAAAAAATTGAGAAGGTTTAGAAATGCAATATTTATAAATTATTAAAATAGCTTTTTATGTAAATTAATCATGCTGAAATAGATGAATAGTTATGAAATAAGAATCTAATAATTTAGTGTCAACAAAATACTCAAATAATATATGCAAGTTTTAAATGTGATGTTTTAAAAGAAATGATCTACCTTATTGTCATCATTAAAACTGTAACAGCACAACATAATTCCTTTGAATGTAATTTCATCTTTTCATATACAAAACTTATTTTTTTAAATTAATATTTAAAAATAATGACTTACAATTCCAAAATTAAAATGTGTGTTAATTACTTGATCCAATACCATGCAAATGTGTAAAAAAGGCAATATAAAATATACTTAAACCTCAACATGAATACGCTGAATAATAATATAAAAACATATTCATAAAAAAAGTAATAAAAGTTTTAAAATATTCATAACTGCATAAAAATATTTTATACAGCTATTAAAACTATTAATGTTACACAAACTTTTTTAATTCTACAAAGTAAAAAAATATGTTGATAATCCAACACAGGTAGAATATAAGTAAAATACTATAACCTGAGAAAAAATGAACTCATTTATTAAATTCTTTAAATTATGAATAATTATTAAAATTACCTCTCACTAAAATATTCCAAGCAGTCATATATATCTAGTTCTGTTTTATGGCGTGTTTGCTGCATAGATTTGTGTTCTGTTACAGCAGAAGCTGTGGTTAGCATTTCTGCTGAAAGGTCTGTGTATCTTACAGCTATATTGTCACTAGAATGCAATCTAATATCACCAGAACGAGCAATTTCACACCCTGAACAACGTTCACTGTACATACAGCGAGAGCAATTCTTCCCCTGAAATTAAAGAAAAATTATTTTAAAGATTTTTTCATACTTATGATACAATGAATGTACTAGATTTCTCAACAATTAATAGAGCTGGATTTCAAGAAAACATATTTCAGATACAGTAAAAAACCTCCAAGACAGGGTGCAGGAACAAATTCCACTTTACATACGTTTCCATCTTAGCTGGTATAATTGTACACTACTCTTTTTGCCAGCATCATAAAATTTTCATCGAAAGATAGGATTCGTTTATATGCAGGTTCTGTTTTGACAGATTTCACTGTATAAGAACTATGCTTAGTTATGTCACGGATTTTTTATGCTTGCAGTATAAAAATATGCTAGAAGTCAGACTAAAAAGTGTTATGAAGATTTCTTAACAGTTAATGGAACCACAATTCAAGAAGATATATTTAAGATTTAAGAACTTCAGGTGAGTCGAAGGATACATGAAGAGTAGTTAACTGGTCAGCTAAAACAAAACCAACATATTAATAAAAATTATGACTGAAATATTTTTCTGAATAGAACAACTTAAGCATGGCCTCCTTTGCCCCTTCCCAAAAGAGCACATAATAACTATAATGAGAAGTAACCTATTTAATATATTTTTTAAAGATTTGAATTGTGAAATGTTTTATTTATGTACTAAATGATAATAACCTTAAATTTGTATGTGATCACATCAGGGAGTCGAATTCATATGAATTTTTCTAAAAAATGAACCTATGGCTTGAGTCCCCACTGCCTATGGCACCATATAGTACTTAGCATGCAAGTGTATCCATCCCACTTAATGAAATACTCGTAAAATAACCTGATGCTTCTCCAGTGGACTTTTGCGCTTTTGGTTTATAAAAGAGAGCACTAGGAAAACGGTACACAAGAACACTGAATAGACTTTGGAAAATGGCCCAAAAGGAACAGGGTAAAATTCACATGACAGTACTATGAAAATGTTTACTTTCATGGAAAATTCAAGCTAGAGCTTGTCAAGAACCATGGTTATCAGATAGAAGCAAATCACTGCAAAAAATACGGAATTTGTACATAAAAGCTAACAATCAAAATTGTTTCCATAAAGTACAAATGATCTTCTGTATTCCTGTGAAGTCACCTTGACATTTCATTTATATCTGTTTGTGCATTTGTTTTATTGAAAAGAGCTCAAAGTGCAAACCCACCATGATTGATGGATTCTGGAAAGTAGTGAAAGAGGAATAACAAGAAATAACCCTGGAAATCTATATTATAAAAGACAAACATATCTGTGCGTAACACTGATGTCATTTTGCGAATGGCAACAACAAATGATCAAATTTAATTTTTATTTGCTTTTACTGCGATCCCTGTCTGGTTCATTTTTTAACTGTCTCGTCAGTTTTTTTGCTAAAGTTAAGAAAAATTATTCACCAAGTCTTACAAAAATAGATATACCAATGCAGAAAAGAATTTCTACGTATGTATACAAAGTTTCAAATTGATACTTCAATTAGTTTTCTTAATTTTCACACATTAGTGAAAATGAGAAAATTCCATTGTCTGCGATTTCAAATCAAGTGTTTTATTTCCAGATAAAAAAGATTGCATCAAACTGAGCATGTGCGGGTGTGCTTGCCAATTTTTAGAAAAAAGAACGTGTATTTTATGAGTTTTTAATTAATAATTCGGCTAATTATCAAAAAAATTATAATTCTGACCTCAGGTGCATCAGGACTTGGGCTTGGACTACCTTCATATAAATTTTCAGCCTTGTAACTGTAGTAGATTTTCCTAGCCATCGTACACACACACACAGAGCAAAACTTTCTTTTATTAGTATACAGTATTAAAATTCTGCTTATTATATTTCCATTTAAAAGACAACAATGACATGTTTCAATATAGAAATTTAGACTACATTAAAATTTAATCCTTAGTTTAAAATATCTTCCAGTTTTTAATTATTTTTCCTTTTTGTAGTTACAACTTTTTGCATAACATAAAAATAAGTACAGTGAAATACAGTAAATTCTGTCTAAGGCGGACTCTGTATAAGTCGGAAATCTGTCTACCGCGGAAAATTTTTCAAGTCCCGGCGAACCCATAGAAAATTACATTATTGCATGCTGCATAAAGCGGAATTTGTCTAACGCGGAAACGGAAAGGATTTTATGGTCCCACCGAAACCAAAATTTTGCACAAGCCGGAAAAAACGATAATTAAAAATTTAAAGGCATTTTGTTTATTAAACTTTAAAACTGATAAGTCAAATACTCAATGTCGAGCATGTTAGTTAAATTCCGTAACACTTTGAAAAAGTTAATCGAAAAGAACAGAAACTGTTTAAATTTTAAGGAATTTATACTTATGCCATTTTTTCATATACAAAATTGCAAAATTTAAAAGTTAAAGTTAATATTTCTGGTAGAATGAGCATTCATCAAAATACATATTTCAGAAAGTACAATATATTATACTTTAAGGTTGTACTCAAATTCAAAGTTACAGCGTTCTGTCTCATTCTCGAAGTTTATTTATTTATTTATTTTGTGTGTGTGTAAAAGAAGTACCTTAGTACTAAGAAATTGAATAGCGTTTCTCATCTATCTATAAAGACAAAAGATCTTTCCGAATTTCAGTTTTCAACCGATTTTCGAGTCAGGAAAATCAATGAAAGGTCACCATCTTCGAGGGATATTTATTTATTTATTTATTTATTTTTTTTGGGGGGGGGGGGGAGCTTTTTTGCATAAGCCGGAATATTGTCTACCACGGAAAATTTTCTCAGTCCCGATCGATTCCGCCTTAGACAGAGTTTACTGTATGTTTAACACGAAAATGCTTAACATGAAAAACTGGTTAACACGAAATGGTATAGTGGTCCGGACAGTATACTATGCAATTTAATTCTTGTTTTTTCTTTTAACACAAAACAAAAATCGTTTAACACGAAAAAAAAATTCGATTTCGATCTAGTTAGGTCGAGTTGAAATTTGTGTTAAAACCACTGAAATCTGGTGAAAATCAGTGAATTTCGTGTTTTTTGTAAACTAGCTTATGTTTTATTAGCACAATAGCTGAGAAATTGAAAAACAAACTGCTATTTCGCTTCAAATGAAGATGAAGCTGCTTAATGCAGTTGATGAAAAAGAAGGATGAAACCAGAAATCTGCAAAGAGTTTGGCATTGCCAATTCTCCTTTATCAACAATAATAAAAAACAGGGATCCCATTATGTTAATGTTTGAGCGCAGTATGTTTCAGCCAGAGAGAAAACGTATGAGAACTGCTAAACATGGAGATTTAGAGGCAGCTTCGCTTATTTGGTTCAAACAAGCTAGATTTCAGAATGCTGAAAAAGACACTTAAAAAAAAAAAAAAAAAAAAAGACATCTGATTTCCCCCCCCCCCCAAAAAAAAACATATTTTAAAAACTTGCTTTTTATCCTAATGGATACAACTTACTAGTAGTTTCACAGGAAATCCAAATAAAATTCGACGTCGAAAATATTTGTGAGTTTTATTCTTTTATTTTACGAATCTTTTAATGCGAAATTCTTTTAACACGGAAAAAATCTTCGGTCCCTTCAGTTTCATGTAAAACATATTTAAGTATATATTTATAAGTATATTCAACATAAAAATAAGTATAATTCATACTTTTATTTTGATGATTGGCTGGTAGAACTCAAGAAAAATACTATTAGGAAATGTAAAGTTTAAGGAAATATTGTCTATTATTCATAAACTAATATAAAATATAACTAATTCATTACAAAAGCTATATATATATATATATTTTTTACAAATGCAGTAAATTAAATATCAAAGATTTTCAACTAGATAAATCAACACTTTTTTAAAACAATTTTATTTTGATTTAAAATTGTATTGCAAATTTTATCACTTTTTAACAACATCACTTTAATTACTCCAAACATTTTTGTTATTTAAAAGCTTATACAGAAAATTTAAAGAAAATAATAACTTTTTAAGTATTTAAAAAACAGCTTTTTTAACGTAAATTGATTTTTAAATGATGCATAACAAAATTTCAGATATTTTTGCAATTGGAACTATACCTCTAAAACTGATGGTTTAGAACTTAAATTTTGGTAAATGGTAAGAAGAGACACCCTTTATAAAAATAAAAATAAACACAGTTTTAACAACATGATTTGTAAAAAATGAAATTTGGGTCCCGTCTTCATTGCAGCCATCTTTTGTTATCATTTACAAAAGCTAATTTCTAAACTGTTACATTTAGAGGTATAGTTCCAATTGCAAAAATGTTTCAAATTTTGTTCTGCTTCATATAAAAATCGATTTATGTCAAAATATCTACTTTTTAAATAGTAAAGAAAGTAAAACTTTTTTACAATATCTTGTTCTTATAAGTTTCTGCATCTTCTAACATGTAAAACAGTAAAAATTTATTCTTCTATGCCCAAAACTTACTAGGTTATGATATTTGGAATTTAAAGAATTTTCAGTTTTCTAGTTACTAAAAATGGAAAAATGTGTTTTTTATTTTCACGTTCTTGTGGGGTTCGCTATAAATATGCATTGACAAATATGGCTGCAATGGAGTCGGGAACCATATTTCATGTTTTACAAATCATGTTGTTAAAACTGTGTTTATTTTTATACAGGGTGGCTCTTCTTATCATTTACGAAAATTTAATTTCTAAACCATCAGTTTTAGAGGTATAGTTCCAATTGCAAAAATGTCTGAAATTTTGTTATGCACCATTTAAAAATAAATTTACATTAAAATAGCTGCTTTTTAAATAGTTTAGAAATTAAGTTTCTTTAACAATGTCTGGTTCCTATAAGTTTTATTTCGAAAAAGTTTCTGCATGTTCTAACAAATAAAACAATGAAAATTTATTCTCCTATGGCTAAAATTTACTGAGTTATGATACTTAGAATTTTATGAATTTTCAACATTTTAGTCACTATAAATAGAAAAATGTATTTGCAGTGACAGAAAAGTTGAAAATGCATGAAATTCAAAATATCATTACTAGGTGCATTTTTGGTCCAGCAACAATTAAGTTTTTAACCATAGACTGATTTTAATGGTGTGGATTTATCGCAACAAATAAACGGCCAGTCCGAGTATTACTCGCGCTCAGAGGATTCTGTATGATAAATATATGAATTTTCAACTGTATTATTAAAAAAATCGTTACTAAAAGAAAAATAAGACTTTGTAAAAAACTATACAACATAGGGTTTGGTATAGCTGTATATATACTAGAAAAGTATGAATGGGTATACCATAAAAGTTCAAAGAGATATGAAATCTAAATAATATGAAATATTTCTATTCCGTATAACTCTTATTTAAATCTTATCCTAATCTGTTTATGATGAACTTTCGGCACTGACAATAAAATTAGTGCATATTTAAACTTCATCTGGCATTTCATAAAACTAAATTCAGCGTCATAATAACCTTTTCTTTTTACAGTGTAGCTAAAACAAAACCCTTCTTCAAAGTTTAAACTTGGCATTTTGCTAAGCACGCTTCGAAAGGAGGTCGCAAAGTAGCAACGCCGCCTTGGTGTTGTAGTTTTTAATTAACTTTAAAAACACGGGAGGTGTATTGAGAGATCTACTCAATGCAAAATAGTTGCGAATCCAACAGTATTTATGTGATTAATTCTAATGAGTAATTAAATGAGTCTGTTTTTAATGATTTGATGTTTATTGCTTTTATACTGCTACTGGACATTGTATTCAGGTACAGTAGATTCGGAAATAGATGGGGGTGTTGGGGGGAGACATTTTTTCACTACATTTTCGATGATCTCTCTGAAAATATAATACCAAACATTAAATAAAATGTATTTTTGAGTTCAGCGTTATGAAAGTTCTCACACGATATACAAAGAGAAAATTTTTTTTTTCAAGTAACTTAATTAGCCCCTCTACATTTTCACAAAAAAATATTTGTAAATCTTTAATAATCTGTAAATATGTGGGTCAATAGTCTTTATTACTTCCCCCAAATTGAACTTTCCATGTTCCATAGTTTACGAGTAAAATGGCTGTGACAGACGAACAGGCACACAGACACAGGAATGATCTTATAATGGTTCTGTTTCTACTTTTTAAGTACGGAACCCTAAAAACAGTGTCTATACCTACGTCCCAAAATTTTTTCAAACATTTTGTTTAAAAGTTCTCTAATTAAAGCATCCATGGCAGCAATTAGTTACAAGTTACAAAAATAACAGGTTGTTGGAACCTGTTATCTGTGCAAATATGGAATGATGCAACCTGTCAACCAAAAGTAACTATATTTCCAATCACTAAAATGAACACAGCTAACAATAACAGGAACTCTTTTGCGGCAAATCACTCTCATTAAATTATACAAACTCATATGGAATAAGTATATCAGTGTAATAAGTTAAGGAATAATCACTTGAAATTGTTAATTTTGTCTTAAAAATTACTTGTCTAAGATGCAATTTCTATGCAATTGTAATATTCTGAAATTACATATAAAGATATGTATGTTTGTAAAAATAAATTGAAAGAGCAGTTTTTTTCCATGACTACACATTTTGAAAAGAAAGAATGTCATTCATCATTGCTCATGAAAAAAATTATAGTTTTTGAAGAAAATTAAACTAACTAAAACTTGCACAGACTATGAGCAGTTCCTTCATGCAAAAATTATCTCTAAATAAACACCTATATTCATTCACAACTGATTCATTATTGAAAATAATCTCCAGTTAATAATCATTTAAAAAAAAAAATAAAAACTTTCATACACAAAAAAAAACAAAAAACGAAACAGTAACAGCTTGTAAATTCATGTACAGTTTTCACATTTCAACGTTCCCCTTTTTTTATTTGAAAGTAAAAATCATATAAAATCATTACAATATACTACTGCTTTACCATAAAGTAAAAAAGAGCATATTTACATTAATAGAATATACCCATGTAAGCTTATTTATTAAAAAACAAAGTAAAAAAGAAGATATTTATATTAATAGAATACTCCCATCTAAGCTTATTTATTAACCACTTCAATGTTTGTCCGATATAAGTCAGGTGGTAAAAGCACCATTTCCCTAAACATGCCGCCAGTGAAATGGTTAAAAAACAATGCTTAAATTTGTCAAACATGAATGGAAATATTTGACTGATGTCTCACTCATACATAATGATTTACTTTCGATAAAAATAAAGTATAACATAAAAAAAAAAAAAAAAAAATTCTACTACCGCGGTTACTACTTACACAGGAGAATGAAATTCCCTCTTCTTTCCAGGCATATTTTAAGAAAATTCCAATCTCACAGTGTAACGCATACTGAAAATACTGTGGGTTGAAATTAATATTACTTTACTCAAAAAGACTAAAATTTTTTAAATATAGATAACACTGATTTAAAAACTCCTTTTCTGAATTAATCAAAAACTTGTTCTAAAGACTACAATAGAAAAAATAAATATCAATACAAACTCTTTAATAACTCATGATCATCAAATTTTAAAATAAGACTTTCTCTAAATTGTGAAAACTTATACAATATTAGTGTATTAAACCACCCATTCACTTCAACAACTACTACTTCACAAAATCACTAAACTATCATCTAACTTTATTTTAAGCAGAACACAAAAGGGGAGAGGAAACAGGCATTTCAATGGGGAAAATGGAGTCTGGAAGTGAATTTTTACTTCAAAATAAAAAATGCTGCTGAAAAAACACCCATTTGCATATATCTATATATACCTATTACAGTAGACTCCCTCAAATCCGCACATCATAGCAGATGTAAACAATGAAACTTTCAGTTCCGATGTTGGGACAAAATTACAGAATTTTTTAGTTTTATATCATTCCGTTTGTATTTTAATATGCAATTAATTCGTTATAAAATGACTGAACTCGTGGTTTTTCATGAAGGACGTACATTTCTGAAAAAAAAAAAAAAAAAAAAAGATATTGCTGATATCTTTGGTAATCACTAGGGATGCACTGAATATTCATTATCTATTCAGTATTTGGCCTATTCGGCCATGTTACCGAATATTTGGTTTGGCCGAATATCAAACTATTCGGTATACCGAATATTCGGCTTGGCCGAATAGCAAACTATTCGACCTGCTGAATATTCGGTTTAGCCGAATATCAAAACATTCGGCCAACCGAATACTTAAAAAACTTTTAAAACATATTTTTAAAAACCTTATACCACTTATACGTTTAACAGTCAACTTATAAAAATATTCAGAATAATTAGAAACAGAATCATATATTTAAATAAAAGAGAATGTTTTTACATTATTTATTTGCTGTTTCTTAAGTATTATTTAAGAAAACTAACCAATCACGAGGATTTTCATAGGAATTAATTATGTACAAATGCAAGTTCCTGAACATAGTCCAGTAAATAATCTGTTTCTAGCTAAGATTTTAAGAACAACGTTTACAATGTCTGAAAATGATCGCCCACTCCAGATACCGATCTAGGATGCATTTAAAAACTTCCTTGTTTAATCAAATGGAGTAGAACAGTTATTCTTGCTGAGTTGCCACGATATAAAATTTGAATAGATTGTATTATTTATTTACTGTAGTCTCTTTCTAACAAACAAATAATATATGATCCTGTACAATTTTTCTTCCAATTTTTTCACAATTTCTCTTTGACTTTAAAATGTTTGTTTTGATTTAAGAAAATTTTATTCATTTGTTTTAATTCACAGAAGAAGCCATGAAGTAAAAAATTTTTTTTAATTAAAAAAGTTTTATAACCATCCTCTTCTTAAATAACTCAAAGCAGATTTGTTTCAGCATAAAGTTTACTTAAAAAAAAGCTCTTGATTATCAAAATGAAAGTTTCTGTTTTAAATATTATGTAAAACTGTTTTAAAATTTAACATTTTAATGCCTTTAAACTTTGAAATATTAAATTATTCGGTTCGCCTGTTAGCCAAATATTCGGTATTCGGCTAAAATCACTATTCGGCGCATCCCTAATAATCACAATCTTTTTATGTATTAATCAAGATTTTTTGGTTATTAATAAAACTTCCTTACTTTATGATTCTGATGTGAATTAATAGGCTACCATTATGAGGCACGTTTCACTCAATAATTCAAGGAAAATGTATCTTATTCTTATTATGCAGATTTAATTATACATTATTAATTATTGACTTGACCTTTACTTTTAATAATTTAATCATTTTTAAAATTATCGTACTTCTTATCATTTAAGTTTATTATTTTATTTAATTATTTTAATATTTTACTATATTGCAAGGATTCTTTTTAATTTTGATTGCATTATTACATTCACATTACTGTTTAAAAAGTGTAAACAAAGCAACAACCAGAAATCCGCTAAATTCTAAAATCCACACAACCTATGGTCCCAAGCTGTGCGGATTTGAGGTAGTCTACTGTATTATCTTTTAAAATGTATATTAATGGGTTTTTAAAATTTTAGTTTAGTGGAGAGGTGAGGAGAAAATGGAAATTTTGAAAGTTTTTTTTTTTTTTAATGCGCAAAATTTTCACCTCTGATAACCTAGAGACCACACTTATTCAGGATTCAGGAATTTTATCTATTTCCCTGAATTTGGATAAAATTTTGAAATTCTTTATCTGATTAATTTCCAAACTACCTGACTTTGCTAGGTTTTCCAAATAATTTAGAAAGTGCACTACATTAATTTGGTACTAACATTGACGATTGGATAAAATATTGTGTATCCAATCATAAGGAATTTTTAACTCAAACAAATGATATCCTTTTTACTTCATTTTCTAGCCAAAAAAGTTTTAAAGCACAGCAATTATGGTTTATGTTTGCCTGACCACTGGAAAGAATAGTATAATAATAATAAAAAAATTACCTGACCATCCACAAATAATAATGAATATGTGGATAAAAAGGGTATAGCATTGTCAACATATTCATAAAGCTTTGCAGCAGGTAATGTAGATGGAAGTTTCAATAAACCAGGATGCCCAATCAAAACTTTATCTTTCAATACACCATCTTCAAATGAATCATGTCTCAATAGAATGGGAATAGGAATTGTGCTACAGAAAAAAGGAAAACATAAATGTTAGTATAAACATTCAAATATTAGAAAAAGGTAATTATTATGTAAAAAAAACTCTGTGGTTTAATTTTTTTTTAAGAAACACTAATTCTACAAAGAGCGCAAACACTTATTAACAATATTAACAATTATACATTTATGCTAATAACAATAGACAGTGTATATATACAGTGGAATCTGTTAAAGTGGTCGCCGTAGAAGTCTGCACGGGCCAAAATTTCCAGGACCGGGTCCGGCTTGACTCATAGAAAAAAAAATCAGCCCGGCTCAATACAAAAATTAAAAGTTTGGCCTGAACCCAGAAAAAAGTTAAAATTTCGGCCTGAGTGAATTTCTACAAAACATTGATTTTTACATTGATTTGGTTAAAAATTTGTCTCGTGCGAGAAGTTCTGACCAAAAATATTTTTCTTAATTTCTTTTTTCATGTTTATAATCTTCATTTTTATAGAAGTGCCACAGGTTGCGATATTTTTTTTGTTTTGTTTTGTTTTGAATCTCTATTTCTTCTATGTTTCAGTTATAATTAATATTGTAAATACAGAACTTGTGTGGAAATATAAATTATTTGAAAACAACGTTTAAACACACAATAAAATAAGTTGATTTGATCAGATGTATACGGTTTGTGAGTACTAGGACTCACATCCTCAGTGTAAAAAACTTCAGCCAATGAAATTAATACGGAAGTGAAGTGTCGTGACACAACAAATCCACCCAGAAAGTTGAGATGTATGGTGTACTAGATAAATCATTAACCAAGGAGTCTTTAAATTTAAGCTAATGCTATTATAAAATGGTAAAATGATAAGGTTAGAAATGGAAACCGCAGTAACAGGAGAATCAAGATTATTAACATATTTATTAAGACTATGAGAAATTAAATTATTGATATAAGATTAGCTTTAAGATGGCTAATATCTTAAGACATTATGATTTTAATGTGGTTTTTAAACCAGTGAATAAATTAGCTTTTTTGCAACTTAAGGATCAAATTCCTCCTCATAATTATTTGGGCGTTTACAACATTCAATGCCAATGTGGTTTGTCCTACATTGGACAATGAAACTACATTGAACGAAAACTCCTTTACAGAATCAATGAACACAGAAACTATGTAAAGAAAAAAGAATTACAGAAATCCTCTTATCGCCTCTCATTGCTGGGGGGAGGGACATAATTTTAATTTTGACTCAGCTACCATTATCAAGAAATGCATTACTCCTCTGGATTTAGACTTTTTTGAGGCTGTTCATATCCATAAATTTAAAGACTCCTTGGTTAATGATTTATCTAGTACACCATACATCTCAACTTTCTGGGTGGATTTGTTGTGTCACGACACTTCACTTCCGCATTAATTTCATTGGCTGTTGGAACTTGATGGTCTTTTGGTATTATGTTTTGACATTTGGGTTTTTCACCGTACATGTAGTTAGGGGGATATTGTTTTTAAAGTTTTTTACACTGAGGATGTGGGTCCTAGTACTCACAAAATGTATATGTCTGATCAAATCAACTTATTTTATTGTGTGTTTAAACGTTGTTTTCAAATAATTTATAATTAATATTGTTAATCTATATTCCATGTATTGAAGTGTTAAAAATCTGAAAAATGCTATACAGTAAAATTTTCTAAGACGGAATTGCATTAAAAAGGAAAAAAAAAAAAGCGTTATACACAAGTTCCTTTCTTAGCAAGTGTAAATGTATTATATATTCTTTTTTTTACCTATTAGTATGTATATTAATTTTGCATGGATCAACACGTTTCTCAGTTTAAAACAGGGTTCTGTCACATGCAGGTTCTTTTTCACATGTTTTACGATAGTTTAGTTTAGCTATATTTTAATAAGCATAGAAATCTACTATTCTTTAAAAAAGAATAAATCTTAATGTTTAAGTGTAGAATAATGACGATTTAAAAATTTATGCATTTTTTGCAAAAATTTTTGGGCCAGGCCTAATTTTATTGACCTTTGATTGTATCAGGCAACGCTGAGCCAATGATTTTCATATGGGCTGGGTAAAAACTAGGACTGAAAATTTTGGGTCGTGAAGACTAGGAGTGAAACCAGTCCCAGCTCTGAACTAGAGGTCAGCACGGGCCGACATTTCCAGGCCCGGGCCCGGCCCAACTCAGAGAAAAAATTATTCGGCCCGGCCCGTACAAAAAAAAATATTGGCCCGGCCCGGTAAAAAAGTTTAAAGTTCGGCCCGGCCCGAAAAAAAGTTAAAATCTCGGCCCAAGCCCGAGTGAATTTCTACAAAACATTGATTTTTATGTCGATTTGGTTAAACGTTTTTCTCGTACTAGGAGATCAAGCCAAAAATATTTATCTTAACTTTTCTTTTCATGTTTATAATCTTCATTTTTATAGAAGTGCCGCAAGGGGCGATATTTATTTTTTTAATGAATCTCTATTTCTTGTATGTAAATGTTTCAGTTATCATTAATATTATTAATCCATATTCCATGTATTGAAGTGTTAAATACCTGAAAAATGCTATACAGTAAAATCTAAGACTGAATTGCATAGAAAAGAAAAAAAAAGCGTTATAGACAAGTTCCCTTCTTAGCAAGTGTAAATGTATTATATATTATTTTCTTACGTAGTATATTAATTTTGTTTGTTATTAATTTTTATAATGTTCTTACATAGTAATAAGTAGTATATTAATTTTGCATGGATCAACACGTTTTTCAGTTTAAAACAAGATTCCGTCATAGACAGGTTCTTTTTCACACGTTTTACTATATTTTTATTTAACTATATTTTAATAAGTGTAGAAATCTACTACTCTTTAAAAAGAATGAATTTGAATGTTTAATTGTAGAATAATGGCGATTTAAAAATGTATGCATTTTTTGACAAAAAATTTGTGCCAAGCCTAATTTTACTGACCTTTGAATGGACCAGGCCATTCCGAGGCAATGATTTTCATACGGGGTGGGGGAAAACTAAGAATGAAAATTTTGGGCCGTGAAAATTAGGAATGAAACCAGTACCCGGGTGTGTGCAGAAAAATAAGTTAGGCCAGGCCCGGCCCGGCCCGAAATTTCAGGAAAAAAGTAAGGCCCGGGCCTGGCCCGAGTGCCGTGAATGAAGATAGGCCCGAGCCCGGCCCATGCAGATCTCTACTCTGTACAGAAAAAATAAGTTAGGCCCGACCTGAGCCCAGCCCAAAAAGAGTGGAAAATCAGCCCCGGCCCGTGCAGATCTCTAGACTGCCGGGCTAAGGGGATTGCTTTTGCTCATATAAAATAGGTGAAATGTCCGGTAATGTGACCACCTGTTTATTGTGTAAAGTAATCAGATAACCTGTCATTGTCAGTGATATTTGAATCTAAAAAATGTGACAATCCATTTTTCTGCATGCCGAAAGTTTACAAACTACACAAAATCATTAAATATACTGAAATGAAAAAGGACAGTGCTGAGAAGAAAATCCTTTCTTCTAAAGACACCACTAGAGAGAGGAAAGGGAAGAAACATTTGTAGTTCTTCAACTACAAGTATTGATGGTTCAGAAAAGCCAAAGCCGGTTGATGGCCAAAGAAAATCATTTGAATTAGAGTTTCTTGCTTAAGCACATAGAAAGCAATACAAAAATGTATTTTCTGACAACTATAGTCTGTTCACAGAAGTTAAAAGACAGTCGGATTCATGGCAAACAGTACATTTTAGAACTTGAATCACTCGCTTGGGGGGGGATTAGAATTTATCTCAAGCATTTGCTCTCCCTTTTCTAGGCAAAGAAAAAATGCCTGCAAATATAATAGCTGACAGACACCTTTTGATGTTACTTCCCAAAGTGAATAGCCAGATATGGGGGATGTGTTTAGGGGTGGCGTCAGTGGATGATTGATGGGAAGAACACAATCAAGACAATGGTGGTTGTTCAGTGGAAGGGGCAAAAACTGTTGAAAGTATGCATGCTCAAGTGAATTTGACACTAAGTGATTCATTGTTGCCATAAAATCTTGTGGATTTATTAACTTAAGCTTTTTGGTCTTGGTGAATGTATTACAGATTAGATGTTGTCGGAAATTGCTGTACAGAGGACGATCACAGAGAATTTTCTTTCTCAGTATTGAAACTGAAATACAAGTTATGTGTATACAACTATGACTACAACTTAAGTCAATATATTTTCCTCATTCGCCATATGCCTATGCATGCAAATTCTGCGATGCCTTGTATGCTGCTAAAATTCTCTTAACTTCGCTATTGAAATTAATGTTTTATGGCATCCTTAAAAATGACATCCAGAAAATCTAAAGCTTAAAACAATGTTTGGAAAAAAAAAAAAAAAAAAAAAGAGAGAGAGAGACAGAGCTTTTGAAAGTGAAACTAATAGTTATAGAGCAGCTTCAGTGAAATTTCAAATTAATAAAACTTGGGTTAGTAAGATCTACAAGCAAAAATTTGAGTATCTACAATGACATGAAGAGGATGAAAATGTTTCTTGGAGTCGTAAAACTAATAATTGTGAACTCAACCAGGCAATTTTTGTATAGTTCAAAATAATGTGAGAAATGAATGCACATGTTTCATGCCCATACTAAAAGAAGTGGCATTAGATTAAAAAAAAAAAAACTTGCAGTAGAGAAATTTACAGTTTCAAACGGATAACTTCAATCTTTCAAAAAAAGGTACAATATTTCAGAGAAAATTTTGAGCAGTGAATGAAATGATAAAACTGCTATTTTCGCAGGATTATGAGATAAAAGACACTTTTAATGCTGATCAGTGTGGAATTCTTTTTTTCCAAGTAATACCCCGCAAATCACTGATAATAAATTTAAGGATGAGAAAATGTCAAAAGAAATGCTATTAGTGTTAATAGGATGTAGTGAAACTGGAGAAAAACTTGAAACCTCTAGTAATTTGCAAAGCTAAAAGACCACATTATTTTAAATCTGTTAATTCTGAAAACTTACTTGTTTTGTGGTATGCAAATAGTAAAACTTCCATGACAGCTAATATTTTTTGAGAATGGAAAGGCATAATGAACAAACAGATGAAACAGAAAAAAGAGAAAATCCTATTATAAATAATGGCCCCATTCATCCCCAGCGTTTATCATTTTCCAATATGAAAGTTCAGTTTCTTCCAGTTAACACAACATTGCACTTACAACCACTTGATTAAGGTGTAATTAAAGCCTTCAAGTTCTATTACAAAACATTCTTGCTACAAGATATGGAATCCAAATGTGATGAATGCAAATCAGCAAATGAAATTTGCAAGGTATAAATGTTTTAGACACCATTATGTGGATAAAAGAGTCCTGGGTAAAACTACAAATTTATTAAATTACAACGAATCTGTTTCTGAGGATGAAAATGAAATAGAAAATCAAACTATTGATACTCCTTGAGATGTTGCATAGTGCAAAAAAAAAAAAAAAAAAAATGCAAGCATACGCAGAAATGCTAACTTCAGTAAGAAAAATGGTTGTAGGGACAATTATGAGGAAAAGACCTTTAAACAAAAAACAATCACAGATTTTTTTCGAATTTGAAATGTGTTATCATTATTATTATTTATTCTGAAGTGTAAAATGCCTGTATTGTTATTAAAGTTTTAAAATTATACATTTGTGAAGTGCATGATTCAGTAATTTTTTTTTCAAGAGCATTCTAGTTAGAAGAAAATATAATCCATATGGAAATTACAGGTAAATCAATAAAAACCTTATTAAAATCTTCCAATGTGCCTTTATTTTAAATATATTAATATATTTTCTTACTTTACCTTACCAAAAAGATCCCTAAAATTTATTATATATGCTTTAAATGAGAAAGGGTAATTTTACCAAGCAAAGTGACCACTTTTGTCAGTCCTAAGAGTGGTCATTTGATCTTCTTAAAAGTAACTACTTTATCTTTCTTCTTCAACAAAATTAATACATACATTTCCATATGCTTTTATTTAGTAAAATCTTTATTTCTTACAAAACAAAGTAAAAAAATATTTTACTATGAGTAAAAGAAATAAAGAAGAAGAAGAAAAAAAAAAAAAGATGAGCATAAGATTAATGCAGAGAATAAAAATAATTTAATTGAGATCTAAGATAAAATGTTTGCCAGTTATGTAGACACAGAATGATTGAAAAAACATTTAGATACTAAACCCATAGGCCATTTTTTTTGGAAATGTACACAGTTCTTGTGACAGTGGTTTGTGAAAACAATTGTAAATTTGTAGTTTTTAAAAATATTTCTGAACCTTTGTTTTTACTACTAACCCTCCCCCCCCCCCCCATCCTATTGAAAGGAAAATAAAAAACTGGAGTGACACCAGTCGACTTTATGAACATTTTATGTATTCAGGTAACTGAAGCAAGAAAAAAAATCATGCGTAAAGCATAGCTTTTGAAACATTTCCTGAAACATTCAGAATACTTTAACAAAACTTCATGAATTAATAAAGTGAAAGATGATGTATAAATAAATAATTTGAAAAATGCATAACACATTTGAAAACCAGATTTCAGCAATTAAGAATAAAAATAATTTAATGCAGATATAAGATAAAATGTTTATCAGTTCAGTTATAGTCACAGAATGGTTGAAAAAATGTTTAGATACTAAACCTATCGGCTCTTGCAACAGTGGTTTATAACATATTCGTCAAATGGAAGCTCACACATACATAATGGAATGCATTTTAAAATAGTGAAAAATGATTAAGGGAACCTCACAATGTAAAAATATACAAATACTTCCATAATCTGTTTTTTTTTAATTATTAAAAATGCCTTCTTTACACTGTAGCTACACAGAAAGTAAAAATTTTCCATGAATTTGAAAAACAACACAAAGAAATTTTGTCTCATTGTTATATATATTTTTTTTACCAGATTCAAAGTTCATCGATCATTCGAAGAAACAGAATGGAAAGAATACACTACAGCATTGAACATTATGACCTTCAAAAACATCATGTGCTTCAAGCTCAAAGAGCAGTGTGTCAGTAGGATACAATGCTACTAATTTAAATCAGATTCTTTGATTGATACTACTTTTTAAAAATAGTAATATTTGCCTAATTTAATCTGTTATTAAATAAGACAAATATTACTATTTCAAAAAAAGTGGTAGCAGTAAAGCAATCTGAATAAGAAGAATCCGCCCAACAGGCAACACTAGTAGATTAGCCATCCACGAGTCAGAGTCTGTCTATTTAAAATTTCAGGAGTCTGAGTCAGAGGTGGAGTCTATCAATATTCCCACTGACTTCCTTTATATAGATACCTAACCTACCCATATATATATATATATATATATATATATATATATAAAATATAGACTTTAACTTTGGAAAAATAATATTAATATTTTCAGTAATTCTGGAAAATTCATAAACACAAACTTTTGTGCCTTTCTAGAAAATATGAAAATTACTTTTGTAAAATTAAAGTAAAAAAAAAGGCCCAATATAGGAGCACTATGGCACAGGGTTATCTCACTTATGGTGCCATGTTTCATAATAATTAAGGTACCCAGACTTCAAAGATCAAAAACTTGGATGCAAAATAATGATCTTAACCCTTTTGAATAAACAAGTAATATAAAAATTTTGTTTTTAAAGTCAATTCCTACTTAGGTCATCAAAGAAAAATTTAATATAATCCCTTAAGCTAATGTTAGTTTTTGTTGCATTAAAATATCTCAATTTGTTGATTTTCTATAAGCAAGAACTCTATGGGAATTTGGCAAAATATTAGATATCGCCAAGTTGGCGGTATTTGGCGACAGGACAGGGTCCCCCCCTATGGCAATCCCTTATTGAAAATACTTTCATTGAACTTCAATAACCAATGGCCGCCATTTTGTTTCCCATGCAAAACTAAAATTAATTAATTAATATTTGAAAAAACTGTATTAACATCAATTGTCATCCAGTACAAGTTTAAAAAAATTTATTTTTTCAACTTGATAGGATGAATAATGAGTATTTTATTAACAATTGAAAATTTGAACAAGATATATAAATAAATAAATATAGGGAGAGTGTGAATCAATAGTAGGAATTGAATGAATAAATAAATGACTTGCTTACTAAAACAGTGAGAAGCTTGCTATAAACATATGGAATAATTCTAAAAAGAAATGTTAGGTTTTATTTTTTTTTTTTTATAGATTTATACTCTAACTAAATGACCTCGACCCAACTAAAATTTAGAGTTTACACTAATGGTTTTCAAAAATTTCTCTAAGGCTGCTTTTTCCTTCCTAAAATAGATAAATACAGATTCAGTTTATTTTATACTTTTACTTATTTGTACTTTTTTGTAGGGATGCACCAAATATTTGGTTAAGCCAAATATAAAAATATTCAATCTGTTGAATGTTCGATTTGAGTGAATATCGAAAAATTTGGTTGAACTGAATACTTGAAAAACTTTTAGAAAAGTATTTTTAAAATCCTTACACAACTTCTACTTTTAACTGTCAATTATTTATTCAGAATACTTAAGAAATAGAATGAATTTAAATAAAAGAGAATGCTTTTACATCATTTATTTGATGCATGAATGATAAAACAATTAACCATTAATGACTACCTATATAGGAATTACTGATGTGCAAACGCATGTTTCTGAATACTGTCTGGAAAATAGTCAGTTTTTTTCTTTTTCACAAACAGGGTGTTCCTAAACGAAATGGAACACACTTTCAGGGTGATAATAGGTATCAAGACAATTTTTGTCCATGAAATTACTATCACAATCCACTTACTCAATTAAAAATACAGTGTATCTCACTCTAGGCCAAACTTGGATTCTTATTTGATATTTTAACAAATACTGAAGAAATTGTAAAGATATTTTCAACTGACTTACTTTGATTTCTGTGAAATATGATGACATGATGAGAAGTGCTGGAAATTGCATAATTTATATCTAAACAATGTTGAACTAGATATCCTCTTATTCAGAATGCAGCTGGCAGTATATACATTGTGTCACTGGCCAAAATCCAGTCACTTTAAATGATGTCATCACATTTCATATAAGCAAAGTTAATATGATGAAAATCTCTGATCTCACTAAAGTATCTTCAAAGTTCTGAGCAAAAATTTAGGTACAGCTTACAGTGACACATCCTGCTTTTGAATGAATACATTGTATTTTTGATGGAATAAGTGGATTGAGATGCTGGTTTCAAGTACAAAAAAAATGTTTTCCTTGACCATATTATGGCCACTGAAAATTTGTTCCAAGATTTTAGGAGAAACTTATATGTTTACAACCTCCCGAAAATTATCATCCGCTCCAGTTCAAGGCTCTAGGACATTTGAAAACACTTTGCGATCAAAAGAAGTAGGAAAGTTATTCTTGCTGAGTTGTCAAAATTTGAATAGATTGCAATATTTACTTTTTCACTTCAGTCTTTTCCTCACAAATAAACAAAATATGGCTGCAAAAATTTCATTCTAATTCCTTCAAAAATTCTCTTCGATTTTAATATATTTCTTTCAAATTATCAGAACATTTTATATTTATTTATTTTAATCCTCAGAAGCTGCCAAGGAGTTTAGAATTATTAATTAACAAGCTTTAAGATAATAAAATAATAACTCAAAGCATAGATTTTTTAAATGTAAAGTTTACTTGTAAGAAGGTTCGTTAAAATAGAAGTATCTGGGTTAAATATTATGTAAATTTTTTTTAAAGGTAACGTTTAACAACTTTGAACTCTGAAATATAGGAGTATTTGGCCAGCGGAATATTCAGTATTCAGCAAAATAATTACTATTCAACTGGCCAAATATTCGATATTTGCCCAAAATCACTATTTGGTACACACACTTACTTTTTTTGCTAATTTTTTCTCTCTCTCTCTCTCTCAAGGGAAAAAAAAAAGGAGTAGAGTTTTTCTAAGTTTGTCAATAGAGAAGTAGAACTTGATATCTTACTTTAATTTCTTTCAAAGAAAATGAAAGTTTGTTCATATTTGTAAGTTACCTTTAAGTTCTTTGCTGTAAAGTTTGGACAGTGTAGAGAAAAAGCTTATCTACATAGATTGCATCTTCATATTAAAAATAAACAGTAAACTGAAAGCATATATTTTCAAAAAAAAAAAAAAAAAAAAAAAAAACAGCACATTCCGAATGCACGCAAGAATGTAACCAATCATCTGCGTTTTCACAGGAATAGCAAGTCTTCGCAGAGGGAGACGTGACAGGTGAATCTCCCTTTCCCTTTTCCGAAGTCAGACCAGGGAGGCAGTGGAGGAGGAATGATTTTTCTCCCTAGTCTTTCGACGACGGTTTGGCAACGTTTTCTTCTCGAGCGGAAAAAACTAGTTGTTGGTTAGCCGCGCACAGCGAGGAGATAGAAATATCTCTTTGCTGTGGCGTTGGCATCTGTTTTTGGTTACATTGGTAAAAAATTCACGATTCTTACAGATGCTAAACCGCTAACATATCATACTCAGCTAGACAAAACAACCTGATATTGTGGCTAGGTGGTTATTGTATCTTGGACAATTTCAGTATGATTTAAGTCACATACCTGGCAAGAGTAACCCTGCAGACTTTCTTTCCAGAATGGAAGTTGAGAATAAGGTAGTCAATAACATAAATATTTTTCCCACAGACAACTCTCTCATACAAAATAATATAAAGATTTCACAATCACAGGACAGTGAAATTCAAGACATAATTGATAAAATTAATAATAACGATAAGAAAACTAAAATGAATTTTTTTGTTGATTCGCATACTAAACTGCTTATGTACAAATACAGACATAAAAATAAATCTAATTCAATTGTTAATAAAATTGTTATTCCAAAATCTCTAATCAAGAGTCGCATAGAAATTGCTCATTCGCCACACTTTGGCACTAAGAAAACTTATGATTTCATAAATAAAAAATTTTACTGAAGAGGTATATTTTCTGATACAAAAAGTTTTTGTGAGAATTGTGATCAGTGTATTGCAAACAAATCAAAACCAAAACATACTACTTCTCAGCACATAGAAAAAAAAAATTAGCTCCAGGTAAAAAATTAGCAATCAATATTGTAGGCAAGTTGCCAAGATCTATTGATGGAAAGTTCTTTATACTAACCATTGTAGATCATTATTCAAGATATTTAGAAGCTATTCCTTTAGCCAATGTAAAATCTGTAACTGTAAGATGCCTCAATGAGTACTTTGCTAGATTTGGTATAGCAAAAATAATTCAAACAGATAATGGCCCAAACCTAATTTCAGAAGAAATTGACAATTTCTTAGAAAGCTTAGGCATAGATCACAGGAAATCATCCATTTACTTTAAATCATCGAATGGATTGATTGTACGGGTCCACAAGACAATGAAAGAGAGCTTATCTTCAATGTCTAACAATGTTTTGAACTGGTCTAGCAACTTACTAAATTTCAAACTCCACTACAATTCAATACATGCTGCAACTCAATTCACTCTGGCTGAGATTTTTTTTGGGAGATCTCTTAACACTCCACTTGATTCTGTAGAGGAACCAAAATTTGTAGAGAGCTTTCAAACATATCAAGACAATATAAAAAAAATGTTAAATGAAATGAAACAACAAATTTCAGTAAATGAAGAACAGTATTTTGCTGTTTACCACAAAAGGGAGAATCAAACCAAAATTAAAACTGGGCGATAAGGTTTTTATGGAAAATTTTAAGCGGTCTGGTTCACTCACTGAGAGGTACATTGGTCCTTGGGAGATAATTAAGATTGCTCGTATTGACAATTATGTAGTATCTAGAATTGTTGTCAATCAACCTATGGAAAAAACACTGCATGTCAATAAACTCTTCTTAAAGAAACCTTTAAGACCTAATATTGAAAATTGTATTTAAATCTTAATCTCTTAACTTATTTTAAATATTGTAAATTTAGTATGCCTATTTTTTATTCAAAAAGAGGTAACATCTTTATTATTCAAAGTTTATATATATATATGCTTTATGGTAGTTATGCTTCTGTAGATATAAAAATGATGAGACATCATTATTTTTGTTCTTTTGTCTGACTTAGGCTGGCTGGTCCGTTAGGTTAGATCAGTGGTATTAATCGACACATTGCTATTATGATATATACAAAATTTAAACATGTTTTCCTTTCTCTTAAAGATGGGTAACTTTTAGTTTTACAATCTGGTAAAATTAATTCTTAAAATTTTTTTAAAAGAAATTGTATGAAGTTTGATAAAAAGAAAAAAAAAAAAATCTTCATTTTAATTCTTATGATTTCTTAATTGAATGAATAACTTGGTATACATTTAGATCTCTATAGAATTTATGAGATTAAATTAGATACATAGTAATTTTTTCCATCTGACTTGTAATTTGTGTTGTTTCTGTTGATTTCCATTAATTTTAAAACTTAAATCTTTCCAATTAATATAAATGTATAAAATTTCTGTAATGTATTGCAGAATAATGAAGATGGTAATTCTATTTCTTTCTACGTAATCTGTACATATAATTTTCTTTTTGTGTATAAATATTAGGTTTGTTTTTTGCATTGTGTAATGTATATAATACGTATAGCATTCTGTGTGCATAGTAACAAATAGCACAAGAAATTTTTCATGGACATTTTAGCACTGGCTTCAACAACAGTTAGAGATTATGTTTGATATTTGATTGACACTTTTGAACAATTTCTTTTGCCTTCGTTTTAAATCTTGGTGCTACTTCTTCCCTGTTGGGGGGAGGAGATGTAGAGAAAAAGCTTATCTACATAGATTGCATCTTCATATTAAAAATAAACAGTGAACTAAAAGCATATATTCTCAAAAAAAAACAGCACATTCCGAACGCACGCAAGAATGTAACCAATCATGTGCGTTTTCACAGGAATAGCAAGTCTTCGCAGACAGAGACATGACAGGTGAATCTCCCTTTCCCTTTTCCGAAGTCAGACCAGGGAGGCAGTGGAGGAGGAATGATTTTTCTCCATAGTCTTTCGACGACGGTTTGGCAACGTTTTCTTCTTGAGTGGAAAAAACTAGTTGTTGGTTAGCCGCGCACAGCGAGGAGCTAGAAATATCTCTTTGCTGTGGCGTTGGAGTCTGTTTTTTTTTCAAGATAGCAAGTAAATTTTTAAATGTGTTGAAAAACATCAAAGTTGTGAGGTGGTGTGCTAAGATGAAAGTTTTGTGCTGAGAAATATGAAATAAAAATGTGCCAAAAGACTTTCAGGTTGGGATGGTGTACGAAGAAGATATAGTGTTGTGCTAAAATGTTAGTTTTCGATCGTGTTCAAGAAGGTTCAAGTTGTGCTATATTTTGCTAAAAAGTCCAAGTATCGTGTTTTGAAAAATCCAAATCCAGGGCTATATAGTAAATATAAAAATATGAAGCTCCATAGATTAATCCTCTGAGATTGCAATGATCTCGGGTAACAAGTAAATGCATACCATGTGCTAAAAAATACAAAGGGATCTTGCAAAAGTCCCTGAGAGTGAAATAGATCAAACACGAAAAATATGGCTGCAATCTGAATTTTAAGTGATGATATGAGATAGAATTCTCATAATGGTCAGTGATAATCACATGGGCAGAAAGGCCTAGATCAGTTTTTTTTTTAACTATCATGATAGTTATTTAATTATTTATTTATTATTGTGCTTAATGTATTGACATATTAATACATATATTCAAGAAATATTTTTATGTGTTTAAAGTTATCTATTTATTTAAATCATGTTTGCCATAATAAATAATCCAGTAAAATGTATATTTATGTTTTATTATTTATGTGTAATCTCTTTTAATATTAAGCGATGGGTTAATAATTCTAATTCTTTATCTATTCCGAATTCATAACACAATGATCTTATTATTATTAATTACTTTCCACTATACTTGATCTGATTAATAACTATCTATCATGATTAACTTATCTTATAATCTATCATAATTACCTTTTCCCCTACAGACAGCTACTATTAAGTTTTATGTAAATGCACATAGTTATAGTCGCAAAAAAAAGTGAAATATTGCATAACATAAGCATTTTATAATAAATTCAGATGTTTCAATGATTACTTACTTTACTTTAAACTTATATTCACCAATTCTACTTAAAGGCACAAAATCTTCTGTAGGTGAAACTGAAGCTGTGCAAACCTAGAATAAATTTAATTTAAAATTGGAAAAAAGTGAATTACACATCTAAAAAAAGGAAATACAATTATTTTTTTTTCTTCAATTATGAGTTTAGTAAATAGATACAACTGTAAAGTTTCACATTTTAACCTCTCTTATCATTTACCCACAAATTTGTTATCTTTTAATTTTAATTTTTCACAAAATAAAGAACATATTTATAAACTAGGGGGCTCTGCCCCCTGCAAGCTACACTCGCCAATCCCCGTTCAGACACCGCAGAATCCAAAATCACGCTAATTTGATCGTTTTTTAAAAGATTAGAGAAGATTGAATTATAATGAAAAAACCTATAGCGATCTCCCTGTGAACGGGTTTCCATTCAATTCCCTTTGATTGCGAAAATTTAAGGCCGAATCAGTTGCTGTTAAGACATCCAATGGTTGTTTTCGTGTTTGATTAAAGAAGATCAGTTAAACATTTGAAAAGAAGCTAAAATAAAATGAATTAAGTAAACAGAGATTTTGCCGACCGGTATTTTTTAACAGCGTTATAAAACGATTGATATAATACAATTTACTACAAGTATTTTAATTTTCTGCTTTAACCCCTTCAAGGGCGGTGGTTCATTTTTGGACCACTTAATTTTAATTTTTAAATGCCACATTGGCACCAGAATATTGGAATGAAATTTTTTTTTTTTATTAAGTAAGTGAACAAAAGTATTTTCGTATTTCGAAATTTATCTGTAAATTCCGGTGCCATTCACTGATTTCAACATTTTACGAATA
Source organism: Maratus speciosus (assembly GCA_963932465.1). Classification (NCBI taxonomy): domain Eukaryota; kingdom Metazoa; phylum Arthropoda; class Arachnida; order Araneae; family Salticidae; genus Maratus; species Maratus speciosus. The sequence goes on along the minus strand of OZ010788.1, from coordinate 42,518,097 downwards.
GAAGTACCTTGCCCCTGAAAGGGTTAAATGCATACAGTTGAACCTCGAAAATCTGGAATCGGCGGGACCGCAGCGATTCCGGATTTTGGAGGTCTGTTAAAAAATATTTTTATGATATTATTATAAAATACAAAATGCAATTCCCCCCCCCCCCCCCCTAGTACAAATAAACAACGATCAAATCACCAAATTTAATAATAACAAAGGAATCATACACTAAAACATAACACTTATGGCTGCAATTAGATATTCATATTAAAACACAACAAATTAAAATATAGTACACAATAGATAATACAGGAGTGATTCTATTCCGAATTTTCCGAAAATTTTAATCATTCGGTTCCGAAAATGAAAAAAAAAATCGGTCATCAGTCCGAAAAATCGGAGATAAAATAAAAGCCCAGAAAAAAAAAAAAAAAAAAAAAAAATTGGAATAGAAAACAATCTACTTAACATAAAATCCTCCGAGAAAGTTTTTTTTTAATTTCGGTGCAAATCCGCGATTTTTATTTAATTATTTTTTTGGAATTTCACAAAATCATTTCGTAAGTTGGTCACGGATAAAAAGTGAATTTCTTCAAATGATCGTGGAAAAATATCGTGAATTTTGCCACATATGTAAGAAACAATTAGAGATTTTCTTCAGTTGATCGCTGTAAAAAGATGCTAATTTCATTAAACAATTGAAGAAAAAAAAAAAAGAAAATTTTTCCATCGGTCGTTGAGAAAAATCGCGAATTTTATCAATCGGTTGTGGAAAAAAGAATCACAAAGTTTCGATAAACGACCGAAGAAAAATATCGCAAATTTCATCAGATTGCGAAAATGAAGTGTATTTTGTCAGTCTGTCACTGGAAAATATCGCAAATTTTGATAAATGATCGCAAGAAAAAAAAAAAAAATCAATTTTGTCAATGGATCGCAAAAAAAAAAAAAAAAAAAAAATTGCCGATTTTGTCAAGCGATCGCGAAAGAAAGAAAAAAGCATTTGCAAAGGATCGCGGGGAAAGAAAAAAGTAAAAAAACTGAGAATTTCCTCAAATGGTTGTGAAAAAAAAAACGCATCTTGTTTTCTTATTTTCCTACTGCATTCAAAGTTCTTTTAAAACAAAACTTAAACAAACAAAACGTATCGCCATCGGCCACTTCAAGGTCACAGGGCAATGTGTCATTAGGTTGATCATTCTGCTGGAGAAGGAGCAGGAGAAAGAATATCAAGTGATAATCTTTTAGTTCAATCAAAAGAAAACGAAATTTCATGTTTGTTTCTTTAGTTATAAATACGTACTTGAGTGGTTTTATTAGAATTAAAATACATGAAGTTTCAAGTCATCAATGTATCCGGTCAAGTCTTCCTTTTTTATGTCTTTTTTCAGTTTTTGTAATACAGTAGAACCTCGATTATCCGACACTCGTTTAACCGGATCTCGCCATAAACCAATGTAAGTTTCTTGACCGTTTTTTTTTTTTTTTTTCACACTCCTTGTGTATGCAAGCGGGTCTTTCTGAACTAAGAATACAGATAAATATTTCTTTCCCCTTTCTTAGAATGCCTTTGAAATTAGCTTCAGCTCCCACAAGTTCGGATTCCGGTATAAATGTACTCTTCCCCCTCCCCGAACCCCCTGATAGAGCTGCATGCAAAATATGGCCAATGTACGCCAGATGAAGCTTCCATTTAATTCATTGTAAGTTTTTTATTTCCAAAGAAATTTATTTAGCAGTTTAAATAGTGATAATAGCAGTTCGATGACGATTTTGCATATTAAATTAATGATTATTGCTAAATTTTCGATTATCCGATGTAGGTTCGATCCCAATTACGTCGGATAATCGAGGTTCTACTCTAATTAAAGTCTTTTTATTAATGGTCAATCATTATAAAAATATACCAGAATATATCTAAATTCATTTATTTAGTGTTCAGATAAAAGAATTTAATTGCATTTGATGAGAAATATGAAAGTTAGAGGTAAGTCTTATTTTAAAAATTAATAAAACTAAAATCGGAAAAATATCCGGATTTTAGAGATTTCGGATTTTCGAGGTTCAACTGTATTAATGTATTTATTATTTTAAAGTTTCCTTTCTCCTTTTAATATTCACGTGTAAATACAATTTTCAAGACATAATTTTCAATATTTTCCTGCTTTTAACACGTACTCATTTAATAGTAATTTTAAAGTTTTTTTTCTGTTTTTAATATCCATGTGTAAATAAATTTGTAATTGTTAGGAAATATTATTCTCTGCGCTGTTTATAGAATTGAAAACAATTTCTATAATAATAGCCTAAGTCATGTGACTATCATCAACAGTTCCTTCGCTTTCCATAAGAAAGGTTTCCATTTTGATTAAAGAATCAAAGTTATTTTTTCGAATAAAACTACATAAAAGTTGCCATGATCGCAAAGAATTCTTGGTACTTTTATGTTAGCCAGGTTCAAATCTCGCCAATAGCTTTTTTTGGTACTTTTCCGTTATACGGACACCATGCCAAAATGTATGCTAATGCACCCAATTATTTCAAACCTGATCGTGAAAAGGATTTTTGGTATTACTTAGTTATCCTGTCGACCAAAAATTTATTGCCAAACTATAAGATTAAATTAAAATTAAATGGTTGATCGTAAATGTCACATTCACTTGACTTTTAGCAAGTTACACATGTTTACATCATCAAGTGATTTTTATTTTGACGTTTTGTTTGTATTTTTATTAATGTTATACTAATTTATTTGTTCTTTCATTATTTAAAATAAAAATTATGTCAATTTGTATAATTTGGCGATTTATATAATTTGGCGAAATTGGTCGACGGGATAACTAAGTAGTACCGGATTTTTATTGTAAACCATGCGAAACATCATGATTTGCTATTATTTGCTATACTTTATTGTATAACAGTTATTTGTTCCCTTATTTTAAGTATATATTTGTGATTTAGTAAAATAGTTCGTAAAAGTCTGCAGTTTCCAAATGTTATAATTTTAAAAGGCTGGCTTTACTATCGACAGTGTTTTTTCTTTTATTTTTTAAATGTTTCAATTCACGTGATTTTCATTCTGCGCCAACTATTACGTTTGGCGACAATGGTGTCCGTATAATGGAAGCGTACCATTTTTTTTTTTTAACTCGTAAGTTAGTATTTTTTTATTTTTCGGGTGGTAAATTAAAACGGTACTACTTGGTTATCCCATTGACCAAAAATCTATCGCCAGACTATAAGATTAAATGCCAATAATGGTTGATCGTAAATGTCACATTCACTGGACTGCAAGGAAGTTACATGTGTTTACGCTATCAAGTGATTTTTATTTCGACGCTTTATTTGTATTTGTATTTTTATACTAATTTATTTGTTCTTTCGTTATTTAAAATAAAAATTACGTCAACTTGTATAATTTGGCGATATTGGTCATTTGCTATGAATTTGAAATTAAATGTCATGATTTCTTGCATTACTTAATATTTAACACAGATGTCATATAAGCACCGGGTTTGGTGTGATATTTTTTACGACAATTTGGCGAAAACCTCGTTTTCGAATACAAGTTACATTATTTATTTTAAATTATTTTCTATTGTTTTAAATTATTTTTAAAATGAAATAACAATAAATAAAAAAAAATTAATAACTATAGAACAAAGAAATTTGTAACCTTTTTTTTAAATAAAGAGAAAATAAATGTAAATAAACATTAATGAATAAGCAACAATAGCCGGGTTACCATGTCAGGCAAAATAACGCCATTTTGGCACCAATTAGGTACCCCGGTGCGTATATGACATCTGAACCTAATATTTTTCTTTTCGTTTCGCTCAAAAAAAAAAAAAAAAAAAAGAAAGAAAGAAGTGAAAGCCATTAATTTTAAATGTTTCAGTTTTAAAGGAACATTTTGTATTAAATAAAATGATAACGAAATTTAAAAAAAAGCATTTTTCTAAGGACATTTAAGGGAGGCCAAACTGGTCGCCAAATTAATTTAAAATTATAACCTTTTCTGAAATTTGAAAAAAAATTATCTGTTATGATTGAAATTTGAGTTGCCATCATTAGAAAAAAGTATTTAAAATTAGAAAAAAATTAATATTTCGAAAACTAATTCGAATTTAAAAATTCTAATATGAGTTTTGATATCTGTGGATCAATACGGATTTTTGGTGTTAATTTCATCGCAAAGTATTCCATATTTCAGGAGAAATTGCTGTGAAACATAATCAGTTTTTTAATCAGTCGTTTCATAGAATTGTTTCATAAATTCATTTCAATTCAGTCGTTTCATTAGGATTTTATATATATAGGGTAGATAAAAAAGCAACATGATTGTTTAAATTTTTTTATTTTAACCCTATTGTACTTGAATTTAAATTTTGGAACTTTTACGTTAATACTAATTACAAAAGTTAAGGTTTACCAAAATTTAATGAATGTGTCATTTAACCCATTCAGGACGGGAGCCTTTTACGAAATTTTTAATCTTTTGTCACCGTTAAAAAAAGAAATTTGTGTTTTCTTGAATTGAGAAAATGCGCTGATTAAATAAGGCAAATTTTACTGGTGAGGAAAAACAAGGATTCTGAGCGCTTCATGCAGCATGTATACGTGCCACTCGTCCCTAAGGGGTTAATGAAATCTAATGAATATTGCTATTTTGCATAGCACTTACATGACAATAGGCTAAGGAAGAATTTTTGAAGACGTTTGGAGGCTGTATCACAATAGCATTAAACAGATATAACAGCTTTGTAGTATTTTTTTTTCATACTATACCACAAATTATTCGTTTGGGAAAAGTAGCCTCTATTTTAAATTTACAGAATGAAACACACATATATTTTAAATAAAAGAATCGCCAATCATGTAAGGAGAATTGAACAAACTTTCATAATTATTAATTGCTATACATAAAATAATAAATCTATAGACATACACTATCATTATTACATGCAGCTAATAACAAAAATAATTGTTAAGACAAAATAGTACTAAATTAAAAGACATGTCCTATTAATAAGACGCCAGACCCGACCAAAGTTAAAAGAAGCTTTTCCACTATCTTTTCCACTATAAGTGTAGCTGCCAAATTTAAATCTTATTTTCAAGTCAAATAAATATATTTTAAACCAGAAAATTTAATAAAGTGTCTTTTTTAATGTGTGAGTTTAATTAATAAAAGAAATCAAATAAGCCCACATAGAAAAAAAAAGACTTTATTAAATTTTCTGGTTTAAAATATATGTCGTCTTGAAATGTCTCAAAAGTCATTTTCATTCAGATGTTGTATGTTAAAGAGAGAGAAAAAAATACAATGGCATTTGTAAATAAAAACAAATGCTTGACATCTATATTAGTAGATTCTGCTAATTGAAAAAAGGATAATTTTAAGACTTCACAAAATAGGAATATATGAGAAAATATATTTTGCCTTAAAAATTTTTAAAAAAGTACCATATTTACACTCATGTATAATATGCACCACTGTTTTTTATTCGAAAAAAAAAAAAAAAAAAAAAAACAACAACAAAAAAAGTCTTGTGTACAATTAATGTGCACCATAGTATTTCAACAAAAGAAAATGTGGGAATTTGAAAAAAATTCTGACCAAAAAAAAAAAAATTCTCTCTACAAAGAGGTCATTAAAAGTTTCAAAGTGACGAGAATACCAATTATGAAGACATAGACTGTGCAAGTGACAATTTCAGCAACAGTGACAATGGATAATGTGTTTGCCACAGCTTTAATTATGAACTGCCCATAGAGAACTTTAAAAGTGTGCATATTTTTATTTCTTAAAGTTTTAATTTTGCAACACTAATCTAATGAAGAATTATGATGAATTTTTATTTAGTAAGTTTTGTCTTTTATTTTTCGGTTATGCTAATTTAAGGTAAGATAAAATCACTGCTTTCCACAGTCATATAAGAAAAGGCAGAAATGAATAATGTTTAATAAATTTTCAACTGTGTATTTGCTCACAATAAACAAACATGTAAAAAGTGCAATTACTTACCTTATTTTACTTTCTTTATTCATTAAAGGTACATTATAAATAAATTATTTATAATGTACCTTTAATGTACATTAAAGGTATAATGCCACTTTACTGCTATTATACACTACATTAATCTAGACTACGGACCTGCATACAGTTAAATAACGATTTTACCTAACCATGTTAAAGAAATCTAACATTAACAATTCCTTTAAGTGTTTAAAAGATGTTGCTAATTTTGCTACAATTTATGTAAGAATAGTAGGAAAACATTTTTAATTTGTTTCTTCCATTAGAATAAGAACCAGCAGGTTTAATCCCATCAATGACGAAATTAAAAGTAGCAGAAAATGACAATTTTCCCACAAACACAGGAAACCATTTCAAATTCATTAAGGAAAATGCTTGTTTTCTTATAAAAATGACATTTTCATAGATGTATTTTTATCAATGAGTACTGTTTTAAGACGCATGGTTTGGTTTATTTATCGAAAGTAAAACTGATTTTTTAATGTGAAACTTTAATCTTTTTTGAGACAAAATATACAAAATAAAGATACAGAGTTCCCAAAATTTTTCCATAATGAATGAAAAACAAAAAGAACTTTCTAACAACCTTTTAAGGACAATTTTTTTCCCTTAATTTAATTTAATTTTCAATTTAATTCTTGCTTCTCCCCAAACAATAAATTAAACAATCATTAAATTAATATATATTTTTTAAAAGTATATCAACTTTTTATCCAAGTAGTCTTTCATTTCTAATCCATTCATTCTAATTTCTTTCATATCCAAGTAGTCTTAATTATGTACTAGGGAATAATAGTTATTTCCATGTAAGAAATTGTTAAAAAATGAGATATTACATTTAGAACAACTTTTAAATATTATACAATTCTTTTTTTTGGATTGCATACTTCCAGTATCGGGCTCTGATGGCACAAAATGTTTCAGGCACTGAAAAGAGAGCCCGAACTCATCTCTACTGTACAACTGTTATATTTATAACCAATTAAAATTTCCAAGAGTTTTGACGACAAGAACTATTTTTTTTTTTTTTTTTAAACTATGAAATGATCCTAAATGAAAAAATAAGAAAATGTCTTTTACCACTAGATATCAATATTTTTTTCCCATAAATTTTTCATTTAAAAATATAAATTCATAAAAAATTGGGTGGCCGGGCAGGTCAGCTAGTTTAGTAATAAAAGATATTTACAATGGTAGATTTGTTTTGGTCAGAATGTGTGGCATTTTTTCCTGTGGACAGAATTTGCCCACAGGAATATAAAATAAATTTCAATTTTTTTCATAAGTGCTTCTCTAATAGACTAATATTTCTGCTACATAATATTAACTAGAGTTACAAAGTAAGAATTTTCCCATTACTTAGAGTGGGATACTGTAATCAATACTATAGGTGCAATTTGTGGCACACTATCTTCCTGGCATGAATAATACACAATAAATATCATAAGCTTGTTATTTTCAACTGGTGGAGGCATTTTACTTTTCTCACATTAGTTATATTTTTTTCCCTTGCGAGAAGAGCAGGCCTAATGTTAGAGTAATTCACAAGCAGAAAGTAAAAGATAGGTATTTTAGTATAAAACCAATTGATAGAATACATGATGACAGTAATATCAGTTTTCGTTTTTAACTAAAACTATAAGAGAGAAGCAATATTACTATCAACAAAGACTTTCTACCTGTAATTCATCAATTAAAGTTGGTAAAATGTAATATAAATGAGTTACTTTACATAAATTATAGAAACAAAGGTACTTACAGGACAAATGAAGGAACTACTACCATAATGTTTACAGGACACCTGTAGAAAATTTCATTAAATATAAATATTTTCAATAAAAGCCATTATAATGAAATAAATACATAATTAAAAAATTCTGTACTATTGCATTTAGTATACCACTCTACCACTAACAGTGTTGTGTGGATTATTGCACACACAATGTTAAGTGTTATTGTAGTATGTGACTAGTACTAAGATGGGCTATAATCTCACCATTTATGGTGTTTTGAACACAGACAGTTTCAGACTCCATTTGATTATTATTATTACTACTGTCTCCATTAACTCAAGCATAAAAACAAATAAAATAATTTTTTAAATATTAGTCAACTTTTAAGTTATTCAGTTATTTTTTTTATATTAAATTGGGTTACTTCAAAATTTCAGACTAATGACTCATTATAAAATTTTAATATGCATTTATTACAAATTTTATCAAATATATACAAAAAAACTAGATCAACACCTCTTTTTTTTTTTTTTTTTTGCTGTATAAATCATCATTACACAGTGCGTTAAGAAATTATAAGACCACTAACGAATTGGTGCTCTTCTGTAGAAGAAGACACAATATGCAAATTGTTAGCGTGTGTATTTAAAATTGATCGTAGAACGTTTTCTGTTATAATTGCTACATTAAAATTTAAGTCACATTTTACTAAAATCTTCTAATTTTTTAAAAATGTAAATAAGGTGACTTAAGAAATTATAAGACCACCTGAAGAAATTAGCATATTATATGCAGACCTGCCAACCTTTGAAAATGAGAAATCGTAGCACACAAAATTAAAATTAATCTGGATGTTGGTTGGTTGGTTGGTTTTTCGTGTTTCGCAGCCATCTTTTGACATTCGTAAAAGGAATAAGGTTTCAGTCTTTCAACTCAATATAGTAAATTTTTCCTCTGAAAATTTGTATACGATTTTTAGAGTTTCTTCTTGTTTCGCAGCGTTTTTTTTTTTTTATTATTTGTAAAAGGAACCTGTTTCCAATCTTTAAGCCCAGTGCAATAAATTTTGACGAAATTCGCAATTTTGTTCCTGCGATAATTTTAGGATATTCACAATTTTTTCCCTACAATCGTAATTCAAATTTTTCTATCACGATTCTTTGTTAAAATCTGTACCTTTTACCATGAACTTTTGACGAAATTCGCATTTTTTACAGCAGTCCTTTGACGAATTTTGCCTTTTATACTACGATCCTTTGACGAAATTAGTGTTTTCGTTCTGCAATCTTTCAGTGAAATTTGCGTTTTCTTACTGATCTTTTAACAAAATTCGCGTTTCTTTCTGAGATATTTTGTCACAATTCACGTTTTTACCACGATCCTTTGGCGAAATTTATTTTCTTCTGCGACCAATTGACGAAAATGATTTTTTTACAGAGTCATTTGTAGAAATTCGCGAAGGTTTATCGCAAATCGTGCGATTTTGCACACTATTTCAAACCTTGCCTCTCAAAGAACCCTCCACATTTCCTTCAGAAATTCTTAAAATGACAGCTTTGTTTCTAAGGAAGTGAATTCCTGTATAAGTATTTACGCAAACACGATTCACTCGTGGTTAATATACATAGTGTTTTATGTTAAGATATTTGTTTTGCAGCCTGGATTTTTTTTCCCCATGAGCATTGTTAAATGTGCGAATTTTCGGACTAATGGCCAATTTTTGTAAAACTTTCGTAAATGAATACTTTGAAATTTTGGAAATTTCGGAACAGAATCACTCCTGAAAAATATGCTGCGCGGGATAAAAATCGCAACTAGAAACAAAAAATTCGTTTGTGTTTTTTGAAAAAAATCGTAGTTTAAGACCGATTTTCGTAGCATCGTAGTTTATAGGTCCAAATCGTAGCAACTACGATTTTTTCATAGCAGTTGGCAGGTCTGTATATGCCACATCAAAATCATTAAAAAACGTACGCGTTTGTATATTGTGAAAGTATTCGTGAGAAGCAAAGGTGCAGGTTTAGATAGTGTTATTTACGATATATTTGAAGATGCTGCGGGGTAAAGAGTTGTCTGCGACCGAAGTAAGAAAAATTTGGTTTTATAAGGCTGCTGGTAAATCTGAATGAGAAATAGCTCGGTTAAGGAAGCGTTCTAAAACAGCCATTCACAATGGAAAAATTAGAAAAAAATTAATAAAATGAATCAAATAAAATTAAACGATCTGGAAGAAGAAAGATTTTGACAGCATGGGATGATCGACAAATATTTCAATTACAATTATCAACTCAAAAAGGTTTTTCAACTCAGGAAATTTCGAACCGTTTCAGCAAAAGAACCTCACATGTAACAGTTTGGAAGAGTCTGAAATAAAATAGCAATGCACATTGTATGAAACTGTTGAAAAAACCGAGGTTAATGATATATCATAACGAAGAAAGACTAATATTGGGCTAAAACTGTCATGTCATGGGACCAGAAATGGAAACAAGTGATATTTTCAGATGAAAAAAATTTTAATCTTGACGGCCCGGATGGTTATAAACGCTATTGGCATGATTTGAGGAAGGAACTGAAACAATGCTGCAGTTGACAAATGGTAGGAGGATTAGTAATGGTTTGGGAAGCTTTTAGTCTTGATGGATTATGCGATTTAACTCGAACTTTGGGACGTATGATTTCTGCACAATATCAGGCTATATTATATGATCATTTGATACTGTATGGACCTTTTTTAGGTCGTGTTAACTGCATGTTTCGGCAAGACAATGCTTCTGCCAATGTAAAAGAATGGCACAATATTTCTGAATCTGTACTTAATCACCTGGTCACTTCTATCAAAAACAGAGTGTTGAGGTTATAAGGAAAAATAGAGGACCAATATCGTATTAATTTACATATTATTTTTGTTTTTAGACAAGTGGTCTTTAATTAGAACCTTTATTTACTTGATAATTTTCAAAAACAAAGTGGTCTTATAATTTCTTAACGCACTGTACAACTGTGCATACAATAATACAATTCAGAAAAATCCAACATCAACAGAAATTCTGCATGAATATTGAATGGGTAAATATATCAAGCAATTAATTACTAAGGTGTGTATATTTTCGCATGCATTACAGAAAAAAAAAAGTCCAAGATCTTGGAACTTTAGACAGATCTTTTAAGTAGTTTCCATTACAAAAAGTAAGAAGCTACCTATTGCAACTGTCCAGAGAGAAGCAATTCAGGAAAACTTTGGTATATTTTCACTGATCATGTGGGTATTTATTGAACTGCAGTAAGGTGTATCACTAACCAAATACAATATTACTCAGAGTTGGGCAAAATACATCAAAAAATCATTTTCGATACAAAATACATTGATTTTAGAACGTAAAATACAAGATACAAAATACTTCTCAAAAGTAAAAAAATTCAAAATACATGTATTTTCAAAATACATTTAAAATACAAAATACATTTCGAAATTAAAAAAAAAAATTAGTGTTTGTAAATTGCACTAAAAAAATGCAAAAAACTTTTTCAAAACTGATTAAACTTTTGAAATTATAAATTTCCAAAATAAGGAAACAAAAATGGTTAAAAAAATAATAAATCAGTCTCTAAAAGAACGTATTTTATATAGTAAACAACAACAACAACAACAAAAAAAAATACGGGTAAACTAAAAATATAATCGGAAATATGAAAGTTTTCACGGATATAATTCAGATTCCTTTCAAACATACAAATAACGTGCTATAGGGGCGACTAGGGAGGGTTGACCATACGGGAGGCTTGATCCACCCATCAGTTTTCATATTTAAAAGAATTTCAGAGTTTTATCATTAGGTGTCAACCAAAGCTACTGGAATGCTCAAACAACAGTTTTTGTTTCAAACAGATTATCGAAATAGGTGTGGAAAAAATCAATTGTGAGGCGTTTTCAACCTAAAAGTTGTGTTTTTTAAAAATATTTTGTAAGCTTTTTTCAGATAAAATATATCATAGAAATTTAAGTAAGTAGGTTTTAAGTAATGCAGAAATATCGAGCTTTCATTCCAGGCATAAAGATTGTACAGTAAGTTAGGCTTAACATAACAATGTGCTATTCTTTAGAAAAGGGCTATGTGGGGAGGGTTGACCAGATGAAATCTTTTTATTATACACTATGCATAATGAAAAGTTAATGGTTATATATAAAAAAGAATGTAAATTTATTCTGTAAAGCCATGGTACAATAGGGTGATGGAAAAGAAAATGTTTAGATTAAAGAAAGATGTGAAAAATTGCTATAGTGTCCACTGCAAGAAAAAATTTAATGAAATATAAATGGGAAAGTTGATAGCAACTTTTTTCATTTAAATATTACTACAATAGGTAAATAGAAACAGTGTAAAAGACTAGAAAGTATAAAAGCAGCAGTCTTAACACTTTCAGGGGCAGCGATATGCTTATGAAACCACTTCATTTTAATTCCCAAATGCCACAATGGCACCAGAATTTTGCTAAAATCTTTTCCATTTAATATCCATGTGAAATATACCCTTTTTTTTATTTACAAGTAAATTTATCCGTTAATTCCGGGGCCAGTCATTTATTTCAACATTTTAGTACTGAAAGTACTTTGCCACTGAAAGGGATAAAGAAGATAATGATCAGTTAAGTGCACATGCATCTGCAAAAGAACATAGCATTGATCGAAAAACTTTTGAAAGGTATGTAGACAAATTTCACCACCAGGAATACAGTGAGATGAAGCCAAACTATGTGACAATTAGAGTTGTCAGGTCGAGTGTCACAAAAACTAGGAAAAGGAGACAAAAAAAAAAAAAAAAAAAGGCGGGACAGTGGCTTTAAATTCCGGGCATAATAATACATGAAACCCTATGAAAACGGAACACTGTCTTAAATGTTAAATTTCATTTTCCCTGCTGTACAATTATACATGCTCAGACAAATTCTGTTTAAAACAATTTTTTTTTTTTTTTTTTCTGACTTGCAATTACGTCTAAACAGGTTTGTTTAAGCATCATATTTTCAAAAATGTCTTTTATAATAATTAAAGCATGTAGCATAAAGTTATATTGCCTTTTTTAAACAGATTTTATTTCTCTTCACAAATATTTCACTATAAAACAAAGTGGGTCAAGCCTCCCATATAGTGGGGAGCCTTGATCCATTATTTTCCCATGGTTAAAATCCATTATTTTTCAAATTTCTTATATATTACACTTATGTAGCAACTTTATTTTGATAACTGATTGTATAACGAATAAAATGATATATAAAACTTTATTCTACGTTCAATATTTAAAAAATTAAAAATCATTTTGTAAAAAGTGAGTCAACCCTCCCTAGTCCCCCCTATATTAAAAAATACATGTATTTTCAAAATACATTTAAATAAAAAATACATTTCGAAATTAAAAAAAAATTAGTGTTTGCAAATTGCACTAAAAAATGCAAAGAACTTTTTTAAAACTGATTAAACTTTTGAAATTATAAATTTCCAAATTAAGGAAACAAAAATGGTTAAAAAAAATAATAAATCAGTCTCTAAAAGAACATATTTTATAGAGTAAACAGCAAAAAAAAAAAAATATGGGTAAACTAAAAATACAATCGGAAATATGAAAGTTTTCATGGATATAATTTAGATTCCTTTCAAACATACAAATAACATGCTATAGATTAAAAAAAAAATCTTTAATGCAAAATTATGATTGGCCTTCAACGCAACTAATTTTTGAAATTGAGAACTGTTCAACAAATTTCATTTTAGGGGATTAATATGCTCTTAATTTATATATATATAAAAAAAGTCTCGACCGGGACTTAAAGAAGCTCATATGAAACTTATATGAGTTTCCACATCGCAGTGTGCGAATTCAGTACTTTCTGATTAATCAATTTATCAGTTAAAAATTGCAATATTCCAAGTTCTATTGCTTATTGAGTGCTTGACGAAGATAGCGCGCAGTCTCTATATATGAACCGGTCATCATCTGCTGCATCAATTTAAAAAGAAATATAAAATAAACAAGATGGTGTAAATAATTTTATGGAAATCTCAGAAATATTATGGTGTACATAAATTTGATGTAAAAAAGTACAGTGATATCGAATAATATTAGTCTTTAAATGTTGACTTGTTTTTTCTTTTATTTCTTTCATAACTGCCTCCAACGAGCTACGCTCACCAACCCCGAACAGACCTCACAGACTCAGTGGTTGCTATAAATTTCTCTTTGACTGGGAGATTTTTAGGCTCCGAACTCTGCATCCCCAGTTATCGCGGCAGCTAATGGCTGTTTTCATTATTGATTAAGATCTATCACACATTTGAAAATCAGCTTCTATGAAATTGTTAGTAAAAATGTCACTGCTTCCCGGATTTTTATAATAAAATTTTCTATTTGATGCTATAACAAAATTGTTTTAAATATGATATTTTAAAAATATTGTTTAAATATCACACAATTTTCTCCTTTTTGCAAATAATAATTTATTTCTTTTAATTCTTTCCTTCTTTTTAAATATACATGTGGGAATATATTTTTCGATGAAAAAGTGTTTAAAAATATTATTTGAGTTTTTATGACGTAATCCCCCTCTTCATTTAGTTCTTTTCGCATGTAATAATTTAATTATTTTAAAGTATTTTTATCTTTTAATATTCACGTGTAAACATATTTTTCAATTGTAAAATCTTTGAAAATGTTATTATTTGCGGGGTTTTTTTAATTTGGAAACACTAGGTTAAAAAATGACTTTTTTGAAATATGAAATAAATTGCTATTGAGATACTGAAATTTTGAACATAAAATGTAAAAAAGACAAACATAAAAAATGAGAGGACATTGCACACGCAATCTAGTCCCCTATATGCTTGCAAAAGATGGTTAAATTGCCATGCATTATCTCAGGTTTAAAAATTGTCTGCTTCAAAATGTTTATCATACATTTTTCTATAAAATTACCACTTTTATAGAATATGCCTATAGAAACTTCCACGAATATGCTATAGTAAATAAATTACTGCATTAAAAATTCTTAAACAGCCACAACATGATGAATTTCTTCATCATTTATGCTCTTTAAAATTGCATTTAAATATATAGATGCTATGTTTATGTATAAATTTCTTCTGAAATAATTAACTGAAAATTAAAGGTGGTTACTCATTTCTTTAAGACTGGTTACATTATTTTCTAAGAGAAAAAGTTTCTTGATATCTTTATTTTATTAATTTAAAAGTCAAACAATAAGCATTGAACTATCTTTGTACAATGAATTCGATTATGTATAATGATTCGATTTTCGAACTTACAACATTTAAATAACTGCATCAATTAATAATGAATTAATGCATTTGATTATTAGTCATAAAACAATACAAAATAATAATTCAATATATATATTTTTTTTAACAAACACATGCACATACTCGCATTAGCATAATCATAAGTATCTTTGTGAGGTGGTATGAGTTTATTGAATTAGTTAAACAAAATTAATAATGTATGCACTTATACCATGCAATTTTTATTTATTTATAAATTAATAGTTTAAAATTTCCTTTTGAGATAGTTTCGCTTTCTGCCGGAACTCGAAAAAGAATCGAAATTCGCTATGCACTTGAAAAACTTCTTTTTGACCAGACACTAATATATATATGTATGTGTACCGTGTTAATTAATTTCATAAAAAAGTCACATAAAAACCGTAGTCGAATTTTTTTTTTCACTAGAGTCTTGGCATAAATATTTAATCCTAGTAAAGACAAATCCTTAACCAAAAATCAATAATTAGAACTAGTTTTACGATAAATTTCACCATAGCAAGGGTATGGAAAACTTTACAGAAATTTCGCTTCAATGAATTAAAAATGATTAAAAAAATATTGTTAAAATCAATGTTTCACGGTTCAAAACAAAAATCTTAACTTTTAAGGAGTTTAAAATTTATTGTACTTTGAAAAGTTCCATGTATAACCGAACATTTTATTTTTAACAATTGAAAAAGTTTCCTGTATAATATTGAACACCGTGTATTATCCCAATTAAGTTATTCTCTTGGGATATTTTCATCGGGAGCTTCACCAAATTATCCAAATTTTCACGAGTCTTTACAATAACTACTAATTGCATTACATTTGTAAAGTACTTAAAAAAAAAAAAAAAAAAAAAAAAAGCATATGCGATAAAGTTTTCAATGGTCCTTCCTTTCAACAACAGAACTTTTTTTTAAAAGTTCACACAGCAAAGCTAACAGTTATGACACTATTTTTGTGACAATTCAGCATAAATGCATTTGGATAAGCTATAATACATCCTGTTCATTAACATCTTTATCATACGCTAGTTGAAAAAACGTGTTTATATTAACATCTAGATACGAATTCGAAGCCTAAACAAAATAGACAGACTTATATTTTTCTGTTCCGAATCTCTGATTTGCGGTTTACGCGCAAATCTAGAAAAAATGTATTTTGAGTATTTTCAAAGTACAAAATACTTGGAAAAAGCATTACAAAATACATTACTAAAATACTTTCGTTTTGTCGGTTTAAAATACAAAATATACGATACAAATGTATTTCAGATACATGTATTTTCGATACTGCCCAACTCTGATATTACTGTTATCGCATAGCAGTTAGAGGCTCTCTTAATCTAATTCCATACTCTGGGAAACTGTTTCAATAACATGTTGTCGACAGTTATATGACAGTAGAAGGTTCCATATTGCCTATATAAGATCTCATCAGAAGTAATTGAGAGCTAAAAATTACAAAGAATTGATTGATTTTATTTACAGTGATGCTCAGGAAAAGGGTCTGTTACCAAGTATTCCAGTTGTTTAGCAATTATCTTTCATGGGCTCTCTGAGAAATATGATTCAGAATTATCGAGATGCCATGTCAACTGTTGTTTGGTTGGGCAAGCCTGACATTTTTTGACATTTACATGTGATCCAAACTACCCTGTAATAATAACTGAATTGAAACAGTTTGAAAAAGTTCAACACAGGTCTGATGGGGTAGCTAAGAGCGAATTTTTCGCATGGGTCCATTGGTAAGGACAGGGGTAGGGAAATACATCATTTTACTCGCCTCTGGCGAGTGGATTTTCTGACAGGGCGAGTGAATTTGTAGGCAGTTGGGAGGGAGGGATTGAGTGCATATAATGTAATACGAGGGATTGGAAAGAGGACTTTTTCATTTTTGCTGTTAGCGGCGATATAGGACTCAGGAGGGGCATGGCATTTTACTGCAGAAAATTTTTAAGAAATTATTTGAGTTTGCAGGCAGTTTTACATTTTATCTAAGTCTGATGCCAAGAACTTTATTTTTTTTTTTACTAGTTAACTATATATTTTAAAACTTTCCAAATTACTGCAATGTAAACTCGGTATACTAAGTTCTTTTCTTTATTAAACTTTTCTCTCGTGTATACTTTTCTTAAATTTACAGGGGAAAAAATATATATGTGAAAATGTATTGTAGAAATAGTAATCAACTATTTTTGCAATCGCCTAAGTTTTATTATAACAATTTCCAATTGTGCATTGCATTTTGCTGGCGGGTAAAATAAATAATTGGCTGGTAAGATTTTCTGAAAATTCCCCATCCCTGGGTAAGGGTATTTTTTAAATATATTCTTTGGTGGATATATTCTTTGGTATATTCGGTGGATTCTTTTGACAGTCCATGACAGAAAACAATTTCATTAATTCACTACACTTTGGTCTTAAACAGAATATCTTAGCCTATAGACAAACAAAATTTAATTTTTGTTGTTGCAATTCTTATTAATTAAAAATATTAGGTAATGTGTATAATTAACAATGTTACTTACTATTTATCTACTGCACATTCTTTACGTTCAAATTGATCCTGCTTTCATGGAATCAATCAGTTCATTGCATTTCATTTATTTTTTTTTAATTTAAAATTTTATTATAAAACTCTTATCACAAATTTCTACAATACTAAGGACATCTGCCCCCCCCCCCCCCCCATGAGCTATGCTTGCCAAACCCCATCCAGCTTCTGAAAACCTGCCAATATGCTCTCTTTTAACCCCTTCACTGACAAGCCTGTGTTAATACGTTCACTAAGCTCCAGGTTTCACTGCAATACAAGCAATATTTTTAGTAATATAATTCTATTGATTTAACGTATTTTTAATACATTGAACAATGATTAATACTTCCAAGGATTGTGTTCATATTTGTTATTAAGTTTTTTTTTTTATAAAATATTGAAAGAATATTCGTTTTTTTAGCATTTAAAACAAAATGCAGTCAAAACAATATTACAATTTTGCCCTTTTCCAAGACTGTCAGAGGATTAAAAAGACTAGGGATGGGACGAATATTCGGCCCTTTTGCCGAATACTCGGTTGTCTGAATATTTTGAGATACATATCTCGTCGAATATTGCTAAAATCTCACCGAATACTGAAAGATACTTCGCCAAATAAATTTAGGGATTTTTTTTTTTAGTTTTTTGCAATTTTTTTCTTTAATACGAATTGGCTATTTTCTGACACATACATGAAGTCATTTTCATTTTTACATGCACAAAATGTAAAAATGACATGCACAAAAGGTTCTGATACTAAAAAATATACAGCCTTTCTGCATTTCCTATCAAAGTTAGGGATCTTTTAGAAAATGGTGTCCAAATTAGAGATTTAATTGTCAGGAAAATGCCTTCATTAGAGAATGATATACATCTCAAGATGTAAAAACTCTTATAGAAAAAAAGAAAAACACTGGCTCATTTTAAAACACTTGAATATTCATTAATGTCTGCAAATTCCATGCACATATAAAAAGGCCCTTATGAAATTCTAGATAACTTACTTTCCATTTTCTATAAAGTAAGAAATGTAAAAATTCATTCACTAGGTGTATTAGCTAAGATTCATTTTCAAGAAGGAATATCAAATATCACTATTCCAAGTACAACTGTACATCTGAAAACAGAACTGTGTCAAACTAGATATTCACTAGATGGCATAACCTGCTTTATGAAGACTGTTTTATAAATATTTAAATATTAATTCTAAATTTTGAGCAAAATAATTTTGTAATTATGTAGTTTTGACTTTAAAGTAATTATATGCATGATTATTGGCTTTAATATGTAACATTGTTATGTATATATTTTTTAATTTACATCTTCTTTCCTTCATGTTGTTATCAGTTTCTGTGTATGCTTTAAATGCTTGTTGAAAAAGTGGAATAATGTTGAATAGATGACTTTGATAGTTTGACTTTAATGTGCTGGTTCAAATGTCAAAACATATGCATTCTACTTCAACCATACCTTTTGTTTTAATGTAATTTGTAATTTAAGGCTTGGAGACCGACTTCAGAACAGACTTATATTCTTACAAACTTGTTGATCATTAAGGACACAAACTCTCCACAATAAAATTTACTAGATTAAAGGCATTTTCAGAAAATATCTCCTTATGAATTATGAGAGAGAGAGTAAGAATATTATCGATTTTGAATGCAAGAAAGGATAAAAGTATCATTTGATAATAAACTGAAGTAAATTCTTTATACACTAATTTCAAATGCTCTTTAAAACCAGCAAAAATACGTTTATTTCTACTATTAACATGTTTCGATTCAACCCGGGTCATTTCCAAAATAAATAAAACTATCTAAACTTGCATGGTCTGAAACGCAATCATTCAGTTTTCTGCGTATTCTTTCATATTATGCACGTTATTTTTTATTTTACTCGGATGTTTATTTCATTTTTATTTTAATAAACATTTAATTGTTAATTAATTTAAACACAAAATTTAAATAAACATCCAAGTAAAATAAAAAGTAACGTGCATAATATGAAAGAATACATGGAAAACTGAATGATGGCATTTCAGACCGTGCAAGTTTCGATAGTTTTATTTATTTGTTTTGAAAATGACTCGGGGTGAGTCGAAACATGTCAACAGTGGAAATAAATGTAAGGGGAGGGTAGTACACAGTGAGAAGAAAATTATTATTACTTAACAAATGGCAACGACTTTTATTCTTTTGAAAAAAATTTTGCTACATCTTTAAGCTACACAAATACGCTATACATTAATGTATAAACGGTTTTAAAAAAGTTATTTATAAAAGCACAGAAGCAGCATAACGGATTATCGAAAATTGTCTCACTGTGTATCACAAGTGGTGCACAGTGAGACAATGTATATATTTTCATAAATCATACATTTTTACACTATCAATAATTTTCTGCAGTTTATGACTAATTAATATTCCTAGATTTAAAAATTTTTAAAAATATGAGCCTCGGGTGGACAATGGCAGACCTTGGGCTACCTTCATGCAAATTTTCAGCCTCTTACGTTTAGTAGATTTCACTAGCCATCGCACGCCCCCCCAAACTAGAGATCTGCACAGGCCGATTTTTATTCACAACACTCAGGCTGGGTCATACTTTTTCTGAAGGCTCGGGTCGGGACTGGTTTCATTCTTAGTTTTGACCCAGCCCGTATGAAAATCATTGTATCAACTTGACCAGATCCATTCAAAGATCAGTTAAATTAGGCCTGGTCCAAAAATTTTTACAAAAAATGCATACATTTTTAAATTGCTATGATTCTACACTTAAATATTAAAATTTATTCTTTTTAAAGAATAGTAGATTTCTACGCTTATTAAAATATAGTAAAACGTGTGAAAAGGAACCTGCCTATAACAGAACCATGATTTAAACTGAAAATCGTGTTGATCCATACAAAATTAATATACTAATATGTAAGAAAAGAATATATGATACATTTACACTTGCTAAGAAGGGAACTTGTCTATAACGCATTTTTTTTACTTTTCTATGCAATTCCGTCTTAGAAGATTTTACTATATAGCATTTTTCAGATTTTTAGCATACATGGAATACATGTATGTTAATACATGGAATATGGATTAACAATATTAATGATAACTGGAACATTTACATACAAAAAAATAGAGATTCGTTAAAAAAATAAATATCGCAGCCTGCGGTACTTCTATAAAAAGGAAGATTATAAACATGAGAAAAAAAAGTTAAGATAAATATTTTTGGTCAGAGCTTCCTCATATGAGACAAATTTTTAACCAAATTGACATAAAAATCAATGTTTTGTAAAAAATTCACTCGGGCCGGGCTTGGG
Source organism: Maratus speciosus (assembly GCA_963932465.1). NCBI lineage: Eukaryota > Metazoa > Arthropoda > Arachnida > Araneae > Salticidae > Maratus > Maratus speciosus. Next base: position 42,497,158 of record OZ010788.1, on the reverse strand, counting down.
TCGAACTTTTAAGTTTTTTACAGGGCCAGGCCAAATTTATTTTTTCTACGCACCGGGCCGGGCCGAACTTTAAATTTTTTTATTGAGCCGGGCCAAATTTTTTTTTCGATGAGTCGGCCGGGCCTGGAAATTTCAGCCCGTACAGGCCTCTACCACACACACACAGAAAGAGAGAGAGAGAGAAAAACCTTCTTTTATTAATAAATAACTTTTTTTTTACATCAGAACCGCATAGTAGGTACATAATGAGACACGTCTCACTGTGTACTTTTGTTACGTTGTAACAAAATGGATGCCACATCTGTTACATGAATTTCATCACTTTAAAAAGTTTATGTCGTTTTGTCGAAATAGTCTATTATTAGATATAGCTAGGTTTGATCAAGTAAATATATGTCATATTGAAGGAAATAAACTCTAAAGTAGACGTTTATGTAACTTAACCACTATAAAATAAAGAATTATTTACTATTTTAACGGACGAGTAACTGAAGTGCCGAAACTACATCCACGTACTGCATAAGATGAGGTCGTTATGTGTGTGTGCCAGCTTGGAGAAAAAGCTACAACTATATATCAAAGTGGCTGCTGTCTCACTGTGTGCTACTCTCCCCTATTTCTACTGGTTTTAAAATTTTAATTTACACCTTTTAGCATTTGAAATTAGTATATTATTGCAAGGTGTTAATTTGCTACATATTTAAATTCTTTATATTTTAATAGATATAACTTATCATCTTGACTTACTGAAAATCAATTTGATATCTTAGAATAAAAGGATAAAATGCAATTTCGTAATTGTTTGTGCTAAAATAAGTTTTTCAAATTAAAAAATAAAAGTTAATAAATTTAAAAAGTGCATTTTAAGAGTAGAAATGATTAACAAGTTCTTTTTTTAGGTAAAATGTTTATGAATTACTTTCCTATAGATAAAGTTACGCTATTATAATTTAGATGTAGTAAAAGTTGTTTTATTAGCAGCATCAAGGTATTTGAAATATTACAAGTTAAACAGATTAATAATAGAAGATAAATTTCTTTTTAATTCTTCTTCCACTTTAAAATCTTAAATTCTACACACACACACACACACACACACACATATATATATATATATATTATCAGAAGTTTTGTCTTTACTGGAAAGAAAAAGATTATCACTATTCATCCCATCCTTAAAAAGGACTACCTGATTACAGAAGACAGAATATATCACATCCAGAGGTGTATTTATCGTATTATCACATCGTCTGTAATCAGTTGCCTTTTCCTCCACTTTTTCACTCGAAGGGAGCAATCACCTATCTCCAGCTCACATACATTAAAAAATCTGTTGCATCCTTAAATTACAAATTGTATATCTATTCTAATCTTGCAAAATATGCAACCATTTTTAACAGAATCAACCATAGCAGGGAAAAAAACAGACAAAGAATTACACAATGATGAGTGATTACTGTGAAAAAACACAGCAGGGAATAGATCAAATAATTTTATTTTAAGCGAAATATTTAAAAATATTGTGAAAATTGCACAATCTTGCTACCTATTGTGAGTCGTGATTTACTTTAAAATCACTAACTTAAAGTAATGTACAATTTGTAATGTTTATTCGTTTGTAAATTTGTCTAATTCAAAAAGCTTCAAACAAGCAGAACATTTCAAAAGAAAATGACATTAAAAGAACGAATGAGTAGGAGGAACTATGTTTTGGAATATACTTACTTCAAAACAATTATTACACAAAATGCATTCACAACTGGGATGGAAAGATAGATTATCATCTGGGTAATCTTCTAAGCAAATAGCACATGAGCGATTGAGCTGTGATGATCTTGGATAATTTATCAGTGAATTTTGATGAACAGTACTTTCTGACATTTGATATTCAGATGAAATATTTTTCTCTGTTTGGTCACTATCTTTTGTGTCCCTCATCTGAGAACTAGAATGTTTAGATAATTCATCACACTTCTGAATTTGCGATTCATCATCTAATTCAGAATTTTTAAATAAAGAAACATTTGAAAATTGTTTTGAGTCTTGATTTTCACGGCAGTCTAAGGACTCGGAGTTTGAATCTTTAGATTTATTAGAATTTTCTTCACACATTTTACCAACTTCAAATGCATATACAGATCTAGAAGCATCATTTACACGGCGGATACACTGATTTTCATCCTAGAATGAGAAATGCAAGGTGTTACTTAATATGTAGCTTTCAAATGAACATGTACATGCAATAATGTTGAATATTTTAAAACAGTATAAGTCGACTTTTTAAACTGACAAAATGAAAAGAGGATGACTTATAAAGCAGATATATAAAATCAGACACTGGACGATTGTTGTTTGTAACTCTAGCAATATTTTTGAGGTAAGTGTCAATCTTTCCCTTACCATTATCAAAATTTATCATATCCAACAAATTTTGTACAATAATAAAAAGTTATTATTAATATTTTCCCATAAGTAATGTTACAGAAGCATTAATTTCTTTTTAGAAAAATCATTGCAATATTTACTTTTTTTATTAGTATTATTTCATACACTTGGTTTTTCTGACAACATTTTTATTTTTTTCAAAAAAAGTGTTCTTTCTTCTGTGAGGAATTAAGACTTACTTATACACTGATTACATCCAAAATATACCATTTCAAAGATAAAATTATGGTGGCGGCTTATACAATGGAAAATACGGTATATTAACCCTTTCCATCAAAGAGAGATTAAGAATGGCAAGGAATTGAGAGAAATATTTTAAAATACACATTTAACTATACCTTTAGCCACCTCTATAATAAAATTTTAAAATCTTACAATTTCATATCAAAATATGTATTTTCAGAGCCATCCTTAGCGGAAGTGAGGCCGGGTGCAAAAATATTTGTGAAGCCCTTTCTTTCCGAACTAGTTAATTCCCTCCCATTCACACCAATGTTGCCATTTTAGCTGATATTTTTTATTCTTCTACCAGAAATTTCAATTAGTAATTTTTACTTTATTGAATGACAGACATTTCGTGATTAAATAAAGTGAGGGTAACTATTTGGAAATTCTGGTAGATATTTTCGAATAAAAAAAAAAAAAAAAAAAAATCGCTAAATCGACAACACTACCTCCTAAAACGCAATCATCTTTTTAAAACAGCTTGCATGACATACAAAGGATTATGCTTTTATTTTTTGTGGGGAGGAGATAGTATGTTTTAGTATAGGTTTTACAGACTCAAGCCAAATTTCTTTTCATAATATTCGGACTGGGGTCTGATCTTTTTTCTGCAGATTTGGGGCGGACTGGATTAATTTTTGTCATATCAGAGGTCTGCACGGGTACGGAATTTACTGGGCCAGCCCGACGAAAACTACCTTCAGGGTTGCTACTCATACAGGAGAATGAAATTCCCTGACTTTTCCAGGTGTATTTCAAGAAAATTCTAGTCTAGCAGTGTAATGCATAGTGGACATGCTGAGGTAAAACAAATGTTATATCATTCAAAAAGGCTAAAATATCCTCAATAGAGTTGCTAATAATAAAAAGCTTCTTATCCTAATTCCACTCATGCCCCCCCCAAAAAATAATTTGTGATCATTACACAGCTTTCATATAAAGTTTTCTACAAACTGCACAAACTTGCTACACAATATTTGTGCACAGAGTCATCATTCATTTCGTCAACTGTACTGCAAAATACCTAATGTTCAGAGAAATTTTATTTTCAACAGAAGGCAAAAAGAGAGAAATAGCAGATATTTCAGTGGGGAGATGGAGGCTTGTGATAATTACTTATTGTTACTTGAGAATGACTACAGGAAAAAGTTTTAAAATCCGTAATAATTATTAAAATGTAAATATTTGCTATGGTGGATAGGAAAGGGGTGGAGGATGAAAGTGGAAATTTTTGAAAAAAGGTAATTTAGATGATTTTTTTCTTTTTCTAATGGGAAAGTTGCACTCACTCTAAATTGTGCTTTCTTTTATGTTTAATTGATGAAAACGATTTTACATTCCTTGAAATTCAACTCGAAATTGTAAAAATAATTTAAAATAACTAGTTATTGCAGTTTTAAACTCCCTTAAAAGCAAAACAAAACCATGTGATCTGAAAATGGGACGGGATTGGTTTGACGTCACTACACATGAAACGCGGATTCTCCGTAGCGGTCTGCATTGTGCATGCAGGCTGTTTTCCATTGCTTTCTATTTGTTATCTACTATAAACATCTTTTAAAGACTCATTTACACAAAATCAAAAGATTATTTTAACATATCCAAATATAATGTACTATTAATTGCATTAATAATATTAATTGCATTTGCATTAATTTTCATTTAGAAAAGTGCTGCAGTTGGTTGGATTCGAAAAATATGAAATTACACCTTCTAGATTTAGTTTTTTAATTTATTTTAAGGGCATAAAAAATGCATTTCATGTGTGTGCTAAAAGAAGCTAAAGCTAAAGGCACATTTATTTTTAACTTACTCTGATTTACTTAAAAGAATAAAGAATGATAGTTTTATTAAAAATTAAATCATAAATAAAGTAAAATCACCTTTATCTAGTTCTTGAAATGTAATGTTTCTTTAATTCATTGTAGTGCTTAATAATTCTTTTTGCTATGAATAAAATTTCGTGTAATGCAGGTTACATTACAGATAAAAAATTAACTCGAATTTACTATGAGAAAATAAATTTTGAGCAATAAAGTAGAAAACAAGAAAAAATTCTTTGTTTAATACTGACTTATGGAATAAAAATTTTAAATTAACAACTGTGGGTAATAAGTGCGTATCCATAGATCAGAAACAAATTACTACAACATACGCGAGTAAATTTATAAGTATTGCCTTTTATTTATTTTTTTATGTGTTTACTTAAAAATAAGTATTACAGGGCTTCCAAATGGTCCGCCAACTGGATACAAATATTTTTTTAGAAAAATTTTCTTTTTAGATTTTTCTTACAAACCACCCCAGAATCAATCGCCTTTGAGAGTTCATTCTAGCACAAACCTACCATAAAATTTTCTGTTAAAATTTATTGGTATTCAGTTGGCAGACCATTTGGGAGCCCTGGTATTAAAGCAAAAACTTACACTCTTTTATAAGTATCCAATGTTTATCTTAATAATCACACCTCATTTTATTATTGCAATTCATGATTTTCCCATAAAATGTTCAATATAATACGATAATTTGGCATGGTTATCGAACCCAATTATGTAAAATTCACTGCTTTTTTTACATTTGGTAGAAAATGTAAGCTTGTGAATTTATCTTGAAAAAAATTGTAATCTTTGCTTTATTTCTGTTTTAATATATGTAAAGAGGAAAGAAAAGAAAAGCATTATTTAAACTATCATTTAGAATTTCCAAATTGATTTTTCAATGTATAATTATTGTTCAATAAATATGAAAGTGTTAATTTATTCAAGCATATTTCTTAAATATATTACACTCTTTATTTTTTACTTATATTTTCTACCTTTTTACTGTATAAACTACAGTCAAGGATCTATAATCCGCACACCCATAATCCGCAATTTTTTATAATTCGCATTGCTTAATGAATGCAAACAATTAAACAAAATTTACAAATTCTTGATTCAAAAATGATTTTTTAAAAGAAGTATCTGAAAATTTTAAATATAAAAGTGAATATAATCAAATTTTTAATACAAGAATTTGAAAAATGCATTTTTTGAGATAGCAACAGTGTTCAGAAAAATTAATTATTATATTTCATATTTTTCTTTTCATGTTATACTGAATATAGAATTAAAATAGTGTCCAGAAATAAGAAAATGACATATAATCCATAATACTCCATAATCAACAATATTCCATAATCTGCACAACCTTTGGTCCCAACTTGTGCGGATTAAAGAACTTTGCCTGTAATTGCAGCTTCACAGCCATTTGACCTTTTTTGGGTGGCTGTAGTTTAGAGCATAATAAATCCACTGTTGTTACAACTTATAACGACAAAGAGTATTCAACGATTTATCAACTGTGATGGGCTAACAAAAAAAAAAAAAAACGTTAAAATTAATGTATTAATTTATAATTAACTTCCAAAAATATTAAAATGTTGCATTGTCACTGGAAGCATACCTTTGTGCATAACTTTTATATTTCTTAATTTATCTGAAAGTGAGTGAAAGATTGAATACAAAATCCTATCCTTACATGCAAAAAACAAATTAAGTTAAATAAAAAAAAGTGTAAAAATAATTTAATTACCGTTTTAGTATTATTTGCTTATGAATAAGTTTTGAATGCATGTAGTTCTTTTTGTTTGTTTGAAATGTAGTTTATCAGAATGTCCTACTTAATATTTATCAGGTTCTAGACATGTTATATCAGTCTTTCCTCAATAAGGGTTTAAAAAAAAATAATAATAATGAAAATAATTTGAATATCTTGTTAAAGAAAGCAGTATTTTCATTTTGAAAATAAGCATCATACTATAGAAAACTGCAAAATTTGAATATGTTGTTCAGGTGGAGGACACTCTTTTCACTTTTGAAAGCAGACATCTCATTATACATAAACTTTTTATAGTGACATAAATAATTTAGCATATATTATCATTCAAGATTAATTCTTTGTTTGAATAATGCATTAGTATCATAAGGACAACGTTAGGAGATGGTAATACTTTGCTATAATATCACAATGATTTCTAAATTCAATTCACAAATAAGACATGAATTTGCATGATTATTATTTTTTTTAATTATTTGGAAGGTATGGATTGAGTATTAATTTATTAATAAAAAATTAACATAAAGCCAAAGAATAAAGAAAGCGTGTATTGATCATGTATAAAAATTCAAACATATTTTCATTCTTTCAATCTGAGGCATCCCCCGACTTGCGTATTATGAGACATGTGTAGATTCGTAAGTATGTAATAAATCTCAAACATTAGAATTGTGAACATACTAGCATGTTTTATAAACGTTTATAATTATTTTATAATATTTATTATTTTATTACTTATATGTAAATTAATTCCGTAATCCACAAAATATTTGTTATTTGAAAAGTGTCCTTTCAGTTTGCTTTTATATATTTTTTTCATACTACTTTATATCCGAGTAAGCACTGATGTATTATTCTTCATTTACAAAATATTACTGTGTAAATATTATAAATATAATAAATATTGCACTTTTTTACAAAATTATGCTTAATTTACAAATTCGACTAATGTAAAATTCAAGTTACGTAAAAGTTTACAGAACGCATTGCTTACGTAAGTCAGGGGGATGCCTGAATTTCTCTTTTGGCTCTTCTGTTGAAATACTGTTAATTTATAACAAAAATAAAAAATAGAATTCATAAACTAAACAGTGAGTTGTAAATCTGCAGTTTTATAAAGCGTAAAATTTTCTATCCCAAGGTCTGATGAAGTTCACGAAACTGATAGTATTTATAATAACAATTTGTTATTTTTTGCCCATGTGAAACATTTTTGAAGAATTGTTACAATTTTTTGGGTATATTTAATATAAAAATTCTGTAAGGCTATCTTAAAGCTACCTCAGCAAATTGCTTTCTTTCTGAGTTTATCTGCTTTTTGATTCAAAAATAGCTTATTTAACAACTGGAGAGATAAAACATTTAACAAAAGCAGGGCAAATTCTTATTTCAAAAATAAAATACAAATAGGAAAACTTTTTTATAATGGTATCAAAATTCTCGTACTTTTGTACTCTATCAAATGCAAGCTAAATTGAAAAACGTGCAATTTCCCCATTGTGAAATTTGCCAAGCCATACAAGATTCAGATAGCGCAATGATCAAACATTCTTGGTAATCACAATGAAAGTTTATCAAATTCCCTGACTTTTCCAGATTTCGGTAAAAATATTGAAATTCCCTGATTTATTTGGCCATTTTCCAAATTCCCTCACTTATCCAGGTTCTCCAGGTTGAGTAGCAACCCTGTCTGTACCTTGGTCCATCCAGACACAGTGTAAAAATTAAAAGTTTGCCTCGGTCCTGTAGTCCAGGGGAAATGTACATTTTACCTTGCAAAAGGTCGGGTAGAAGATTTTTTTTTTCTAAATTGTTTATAATGATGTCAACATGGAAAAACCAAGTTTTCTAACAAAATTTCTTAAGGCTAAATTTTCTGTGGCCGAAAAACAACAAAATTTTGGGACTTTTTTTTATTTTTTCGAAATATCTCGATACTTGTAGCCGTAGCATATTATTTGTCAATTACAATATTAAAGAGGATAAAATTCTCTACAATTTTCATATTTACAACTTTTTTATACAGTCAATAGAAAGCGCAGTACACTGTTTCAAAAATGGGACAATTTTTTCAATTTTCTTAAAAACCGTGAAAAGCGTAGTTTTGCCTCTATTATTTAAATGTTCCCCACGGATTTAATTGTGTATGTCGACTTCTAAAAATTGGTAGCAGTAAATTATCTATTATTTGCACACTCACGTCTTTATTTTAATCTCAACAGACATTTTACATTCAATAAATTTATATAATTTTAAAAGTAGGCCAGAGTGTAGATGAATGAGATAATTTTCATATTTAGACAGTAACTTTAAGTGTATACAATGTTAACTTCAAAGCATTGTTTAAAAGAATTTTTCAATATATAGTAACTTATTGGTATGATAGTTTCAATTAAAAAAGATTTCTTGCTTAATTTTAATAAATTTTATAATTTTATTAATTTTATAATGTATACATATTTTTCCAGGTATCAATGGAATAGGTAGGTCATTTTCAAAATCTGTCCTTGTTTTGGAATAACAAAATCAAATTTTTAGAAATAATCAGAAAGTTTTAATTGTTTCTAAATAATTACCTTGCCTCATAAACACTAATATACAAGCATCAGCAGAGACCAAATTACTAATTTAACATTTTAAAATTAATTTTTAAATTTTAATGCACTTGGTATAATGACATAAGTGAGCACGGTAACGACAGCTACGGTAATGAAAAATTAAGCAAAACATTTTTATTTTTCCCCAGGCTAAAATGGCAGCCATTATGTCTTCTGGTCCATACAATGATTTTCTATTTCTCATATAATAAAAGCAGATTAAATTAGAATTGGGTACAGTAATGACTTACTAAAGAATACTCACAAAACATTCAAAGTCTTTGCTTGTTTTATTGAAACTATAAAACTATTTACTCTATTCACCTAAACCTGATAACAAGTTGACTTTTAAGGAGTACTTTTGCCTTGATAAAAAGGCATGTGTTGTCCTCTAAAAAAATCCAGAGGAACTTTTTGTCAGAAGCATGGCAACGACACTCTTTCTTGGGACACGGTTTAAAAAAATTATTAAGAATTATAGATAAGTTCAATTAATGAAAATAAATATTTTTTAATTAGAGTCATCTTAATAAATAAAAATGTATAAAAAAATTATAACCATCTGTTTTAAATAGAACTTTGTCAAATCTTTACCTAATAAATTGCTTGTTGGGACAACCTACGGTAATGACATTTTGACTACAAAAGAATATATTTCTTATTTTTAATTTTTTTTATAAATAATAATATATCTGTAAATTATCATTAAAAAACATGATAGTTAAAATAGAATAATTAAAATTATGATATTTAACTATTTTTCTGTGCAAATGTGAAAGGACAGTAAAACATGACACTTTTTTTGAAAATCACCCAGGTATGAAAATTTGCGAAAAACATATTTTATTCCCCATTACAGTGGTACATTTTATTTACCAGTTATTGATAACACATGTTTTAATGTTTTACTGTTTTAAAGATAGAAAACATTGAATTGTAGTTCCATATAAAAGAGGGGACTCAAAAGATAAATATCTTTTATGTAAGAAATACTTTTCCTATACCTTATAAAATAGCTACAATAAAAATGACACCAGATTATTTCACTAACTAATGTTATGCATTTATATCTTGTAAAATTTATAAATTCTATTAATAAAATATTTGAGATCACTAGTTTTGCAAAAAATATTTAAAAGATTAGTTTTAAACCATATTGTCATTTTTTCCCCACTTATATCAATAAATATAACAAGAGATTATATCATTTTAGCATGCAAAAATATATAAAACTTTAAGATTATCTTTAAAGCTCAAACAGGGTACTTTAAATTTCAGAACGGGCTCCAAACAGTTTTCCAAAAATGAAAGTGTCCGAATATATTAAAAAAAAAAACAACCAAACCCGAAAAAGTTACAACATTAGAGGTATCTATCAACATTAGAGGTACATCTCAGGTATCCAATGAAAAAAAAAAATATTTAAAAGTAACAAAATGCGAGCGAGATATTTGTCAAGAACGCTCCCATAGGTTTAATATTACATTGCAAATGTCATCGTGTGACTAATTTAGCCCCATAATTCATATAACTATGACTTTAAACGCCTCGATACGACAACTACCATAAAATCTTTAAAAATGAAATCTGTATATATGGAATTCGGTCTTTAAACCCTTTGATGGTCACGACCGCATATCCGCGGTCAAAATAAAGTCTTTCTAAAGGGTTATGGCCGCGAATAGGCGCCCAGAAATTTCTACTTTAAAAGCGTTATGAACGCATATAGACGGTTGGCATTTGTTATCTCTAAATGGTCAACGTCGCGCATATGCGTTTGTGCTTCCCCCCCATTTTTGGAGACTGGGAGTTAAAGAAGGCGTTTTTCAACCACACCTTCTTTCCACTACATAATAGGTGTAGACTATTTGTCAAGTAGTTTATTGTAGTCGAATGCTTTAAGAGATTTGGTTGAAAAATGCCTTAGAGAATTAAGTTTTTTGTAAATGATTAAGAATGGCATTACATTTCAAAACATATACTAAGGTGAATTCAAAGAATATATACAGTAAATGAGCTATAGTTTCTTTGTGTGGAACTAGACAAATTCGCAGAATATTAGTGTTTACTTGTTTTATTTTATTATATTTTCCGTAAAATTATATTTCACTATTATTATTCATTATTATTATTATTTTAAAACATTTACCATGTTACATTTATTATTTGAATGAATACATGCGTTCTTTTCTTTTTATTTTCTTTTTTAAAAGTATTTCAATGTTTTTCATTTACTAAATACTTAAAAGTGTTTTTTTAATTTCTTATTTTTTATTTGCATCACTTGTGCAGTGTAATAATAATTAAAATATCAAAAACCCAAATCCATATTACACTTTAAAAAATATTTTCTAATTTATAATTGCTGCTCAAATTCTATTCAAATTCAAGTTAACTTTAAAACTATACCGTGAAACCTGTCTATAATGATTCTGAAGGGATCAGAAAAGGCATCGATATAGACAAGTTATCATTATACACTGCTTCAAGACTGTTAATTGATTTAAAGTACGTAATAGAATGATTATTATATATAGAGGGATTTTTAGTTTTACTTTTTAAAGTTATCTAATTAAATAATGAAATTTCATTATTTTATTATCCATAATAGAAATTATAAACCCATAATAAGATTTTTTAATTAATATGTAAAGAATGTACAATATAAATAAATCTAATAGAAACATGGTTTTTTTTTTTTTACTTTTACCAGATTTGTAAAAATACATGAACTCGCAATTAAAAAAAAAAAAAAAGAATGGGATTTACAATTTTCACTATTAAAAAGGAAAAATAAATTGTAGATAGTATTTATTAGTATATGAATTAAAGAAAAATACTTCATGTAAAAAAATTGTAATTATGTCGAAGATAAGAAGTGAAATATTACTTTTTTTTTATTGACAGACATTATTTGACATTCACAGCATTTTTGTAATGGAAGAAGAAATAAGTATTTTCTCAATTAATTCAAACGCATGTATAGCTGCGATCGAAATTTTACTTTAGTGTAATAACAGGGTGTCTTTATCAGCATTTTCACTGAATCCCAATAAAATTAATTAACTAAATTTTAATACTGTTCAATATTTATAGGGTACTTACATACCTGCCAACTGCTACGAAAAATTCGTAGTTGCTACGATTTGGACCTATAAACTACGATGCTACGAAAATCGGTCTTAAACTACGATTTTTTTGCAAAAAACACAAAAGCATTTTTCGTTTCTAGTTGCGATTTTTATCCCGCGCAGACTATTTTTCAGGAGTGATTCTGTTCTGAAATTTCCAAGTATTCATTTCCGAAAGTTTTAAAAAATTAGCCATTAGTCCGAAAATTCAGACATTAAAAAATGCTCATGAGAAAAAAAAAATTCTGGGTTGCAGAAAAAACTTCTTAACCAGTGGTGTAGTAGTAAAAAAACAAGAAGTTATACGCTCTAGGCAGGGGATATACGCTCAAGGCAGAGGGTATACTCTACAGAGTACATACTATAGCTTTTTTGAAAAAGAGAGGGCATATGGTGTTCCTTAAAAAAATCCAGAAGGTATACGGCGTATACCACCGTATTAACATAAAACACTCTAATCGGGTTTTTGTAAATATTCATTCACAAATTCCCTTCCTTAGAAACAAGGGTGCCATTTTAAGAATTCTGGAGGGTGTTCCTTGAGGGGCAAGGTTTGAAATAGTGTGCAAAATCGCACGATTTGCGATAAACTATCGCGAATTTCGATAAATGAGCGTGTAAAAAAAATCAATTTCGTCAATTGGTCGCAGAAGAAAATAAATTTCGTTAAAGGATCGTGGTAAAAACGTGAATTTTGTCAAAATGTCGCAGAAAGAAAACGCGAATTTCGTCAAATGATCAGTAAGATAATGCAAATTTCATCGAAAGATTAGTAAAAAAACGCAAATTTCACCGAAAGATCGCAGAAAGAAAACACTAATTTAGTCAAAGGATCGTGGTAAAAAAAAAAAAAAAAAAAAATTCGTCTAAGGATCGCGTAAAAAATGTGAATTTCGTCAAAAGTTCATGGTAAAAAGTGCGGATTTCAACAAAGAATCGTGATAGGAAAATGTGAATTACGATTGTGAGAAAAAAAAATTGTGCATAACCTGAAATGATGGCGGGGGGAAAATCGCGAATTCCGTCCAAATTTACTGCACTGAGCTAAAAAATTGGAACCAGGCTCCTTTTGCAAATGTAAAAAAAAAAAAAAAAAAAAAAAAAAAACGCTGCGAAACGAAAGTAAACTCTAAAAATCGTATAAAAATTTTCAGAGGAAAAAATTTACTATATTGAGTTGAAAGACAGAAACCTTATTCCTTTTACGAGTGTCAAAAGATGGCTGTGAAACACGAAAACCAACCAACCAATCTCCAGATTAATTTAAATTTTGTGTGCTACGATTTCTCATTTTCAAAGGTTGGCAGGTCTGGGTACTTAACTATATCTTGATGTAAGAAAAATGTGCACATATTCCTCTTTTTTAAAAACATTCAGTTAATCACTACGTTTAAAATTGTCATTATAACTGTTGGAAATAGATTAAAAACTTCAAGAAATTAAATATAGTAGAAAGCTTTATTAACCCCTTGGGGACGAGCAACCGGTATACGTGCCGCATAAGGTGATCAGAATCCGTGATTATTCTTACCAGTAAGTTTTTATTGTAAATTTTGCCTTATTTAATCCGAGTATTTTTCCCGATTCAATTAGGCAAAATTTTCTGTTTTGAAAAACCGTAGATAAAAGGTTAAAAATTCAGTAAAAGACGCTCGTCCCGAAGGTGTTAAATCCAATTGCTCGCAATAATCTGCAGTGCTTATTTAACATTTTTCGGGGTAGTGATAGATAATCTTTATGACAGCGACTCTTCCTTGTTTTTACTTATATTAATAAATAAATAAATAAAAATTTGTGCACTTCTTTATGTATGTTGTTTTAATTGCATCCAACCTTTTTATATTTTTGAATAACTTGATACTTGTACCGTGCATTGGTGTCTTTATAAGCAGTATATAATCGCAGGTTTAGCATTATTGCAGCGAATACTTGCTTAATATGAAAAAGAGTTTTTTTTCCCCTTTGAAAGAGTTGGGGAGTAATCGAAAAAACATTCTCACGGTGTGGGTTCAATATAACGAACTCCTGGGGTGTAATCGAAAAACCATTCTCATGGTGTGTGTTCAATATAACGAACTCCTGTATGGAGCTCTTACATTATACCAACTAACTAAAAGAGTCCCAAATCATGTTTATTCTCACAGTTCCACTCAAAAGAAGCTGTGAACGTATCCCTAAATATTCTTTTGAAGCTACATTCCCCCCCCCCCCCCCCGCGCCCCCCTCACAGTCTGATATCTGCAGATATCAGTATTTTTTACCTAATCATTTTACTAAATCATTATCGTCTCTATTGTTACAATTTTGAGACGGTAATGACTAAATACAATCGAGTCGAACAAACATTTACATTTGAAAGTTTCTATGGATTTTCTCTGATGGATTTCCTATTGTTATCTACTTTCATTTTCCTATTTTTTTCACAAGTCATCGGATGTGGAAGGAGAGAGGTGGGGTGTAGCGAATTCCAAACTTGAACAGGGACTGTATGGCCCTAACTTTTGCAATCTGTGGGTGACATCGAAATATTACTTGTAAGTGAAACTGGAATTCTCGGAAAGTTATAATTGACAGAACTACCCCTACCTTGTAAAGATTATTTGTAAAAATGATTTGTAAAGAAAACAAGTTCAGAGGAATAATACAACTTCCAAATGATGGACATTTATAAGAGGCTGCGTATTGTTTTCAGTGTCACATATTTATTCAAAAGATTACCTTAGTCTTAAAAAAAAATAGTATTTTTTCATAAATAATTATTATTCAGATTTCTTAAATTATCAATCTTTTTTTTTTTTAATTTCTCTAGAGAACTTTGAAAAAATCATTGAATCTTACGGTTTTTAACATAAGAAATAAACGTATAAGAAATCTTAAATGAGCAGTTTCCGAATTTATTAAAAATGGAACTTAATTTCAGTCTAGTCGAATGATTTGTTATCAGATTGGAATGGCAATGTCGTCAAAATGGCGTTTTATTTAAGGTAGTTCTCTAATTCCCTAGTTCAACAACGAGACGCCACACCAGTGGCCAAGAGGTTCTGCTCTCAAAGCTGGTAGACGGGAGGTGCTGGGTTCGAATCCAATCGCGCTCGTCTGCTTAATCGTTCGGAGTTTTCCGCGATTTTCTTCGAACCCTGCATTTCCTTGCGTAAATACGGGTTAGGTTTCCTTAGAAAAACTCCCACTGAGGGCAGCTCCCCATTCGGGCCTATCCTTCCTCGTCATGTAGATAATTAACCATCAACAACGAGACATTTTCGGACTCCTTTTTAAACGTAAAGGCAAAAAAATGACAGACTAGACTATTGAAGTGGTTTGAAATCAAATAAAGTTTTCCCTTTAATTCGAGTTTCTTATTTGAATGAATACTAATTTAATGATAACTTTCATGTAAAAGGCTTTTATTTATTTTTTTTTCTACTTACCCATCTTCACACACACACAAAAAAAAACAGTAAAAGTAGTTTTGGGTGAAAAACAAATTAATTTTTGAAACTTTAATGTATGATTTTTTCAGGGCCGAAACTAGCCTTTTTTGCACCTGGGGCAAGCATGGATTTTGCGCCCCCCCCCCCCCCTCTTCCACAAAGTATATTTACAAAGAGAATTTTACTAATTTTCTAATAGCCGATTTATTCTAAAATTTAAAATATGTAATACTCAACTACGTAATCTACAATGGCGGATCCAAGGGGGGAGGTCACGCGTGTCATGAGTCCTCTCTGAACACCAACAAAAATATTCTAAAGATCATTTTTAAAATGAAATATACAGTTAGAGTCCCGATTATCCGAGTCCTGCTTAACCGAGTCTTGCTTAACCGAGTTTCCGCTTTCACCGAGTTATTTTCTTCTGATGGACTGATGTCTTCTATTATTATGAAACAGTCATTATAAATGAAGTGTTAGGTGAAGATGAAAGAGCAGCCGTAAGTATAATTTTTTTTGAAAAAAAAATTATGGCCATTTTTTTTTTCTTTCCATTCTCACCAGAAAATCAGAGTTCTAACTTTTTACGGCTGCTCTTTCATCTTCACCTAACACTTCATTTATAATGACTGTTTCATAATAACAGAAGCCATCAGTCCATCAGAAGAAAATGATCCATTCCAAAGGTATAATCCTTCATTTGGCGCCCCTTCGTTCTGGCGCCCGGGGCACACGCCCCCTTAGTTTCGGCCCTGGATTTTTTAATCAATAAATTACTTATCGAGTTGTCAGCGAATTTTGCATGTGACAAGTTTTTTTCCCTTTACCGCGTTGCCGCCACGGAAATTCGGTTCAAAACGCACACTTTCACAGTATTTTCTGGAAGATCCTTTAACAAACAATAGAAAACGCAATTTAATGACATGATTTCTGAATAGGAGCATGTCCATTTCATGCGTTTCCAAACATGAATAAATTTAGGAATGTGTCAGGAAGTAGCTCTTTTGAATTTGAGGACAGTGCTCTCTCATAAGCGGCTAAGAGGTTTTGCTCTCAAAAAGAGTGATGTCAACACAGATTGAATTTAATACTCACAAAAAATTTCTCCTAGTGAAAGTGACATTTCAAAATCAAATGTTCAAAGCATAAATATTTTATTTTGATTGTGCTATAAGTGGCATTATTTTTTCTCATTATCGTTGCTGCCAGTGTATTTAAATGTCATATAATTTTAAAATGCAATTCTTATGTGAAAATGCATTTTTATCGTCAGTGATATTTTCGTAAGATTAAAATAGCAGGAATTTAATTTATTCAATGCACTTCAATTATTTACCTCAATATAATTTATTTCACGTATATGACTGAAAATGAAAAAAAAATTGTGAAATAATGTCACTTTTCTAACCCTACACAATTAAATAAATGATTTATTTGTGTATATTTCTGACCAATTCGAAAGATGGGGATTTGGGTGAGGGATTTAAAATTCTTCTCAAAACAGTTAAAATCCATAAGATATGTACAAATTTGGTTTTGTTAAGACGAATAAATAGTGAATAAGACAAATGTAAAGACAAACGCAAACAGGCAAAATCATTTCAGCTTGCATCTGTTTCAACGATTCCTTGTTTTGTGCAAAATGAATAAGAAATAGAGCGAGGAACAATAGCAGTAAATTACATATACATGTATTATGCTTCAATATATATTATATATATATATATATATGACTGAAGAAGGAAATCCTTTTATGAAGCATTGGAAAATCTACGTGCTAAATTGGTTGATATTGTTCATTTTACGAGTAAAAATGACTGAAAACCTTTCGCAGGAGAAGATCGTAACTGTGTAAATGTCGCTATTATATGGTTAGATTCTATTTTCATAGTCAAAAAATCCATTCCATTACCACAACGTGTAAAAAAGTAATAAAGTATTTCTCAAAATTCTTAAATGAAATTTAGTATAAAAAAGCAAGCAAAAGAAAAGTATTCGGAAAAAAAGGCAAAAACAATTTATGCACTTAAATTATTGTTGAAGAGATTATTTGCATGACTAATTTTATATGGATGAAATTCAAAAACAAGATAGTTTTTTTTTTCTCTTTACTAATGCAATCATTTTTCTATCTTTTTTATGCTTACTCTTTTCTAGCTGGTCCGCCAGGGGTTGCCGGGGGCCCAGGGCTCGACTTACACAGGGGCATGCGGGCAGTTGCCCTGGGCCCCCCATGAGAGTAGTCAGGATTTTCATTAAAAAGTGCCAAATGTTTAAAATTAAACAAAAGTGACCAAAATTCATATGCTTTCAAACATTTAGGAAGGAAGTGCGGTTCCTCTTCCCCCCTCTTCTTCCAGTACCCTCTCCACCCATGCAAAAAATAAACTATATCATTAGAAAACTAATGATTAATATTTTACTATGCCAACTTAGTATTCTATTGTTTTCAAAAGAAATTCTTTATTAACGTTTTTCTCGTAATGTGGCAAGTTAATACCATTAATGATGACCAATTTGGGGCATTTTCTTTTAGACATCTTATAACGTACATAGATAAGCAAAGTGAAAGCTTGCAAATAAATACTCGTGTCAATCAATCAATCAATCATTTTTTTCTACTATTATCCTACAAGTATTTTTTCTTAAAGTTGTGACTATGTTTTTGTGATACACTGTATACAGATGTAAGTAGTACCGGGTACAAAACTTATGCATATAATAGAATATGTATGAAGTTTAGTACTAGCTACTTCCACATTATTAAAAAAAAAATCTATGATAGATAGAAGGGGGCCCCCCGTAGCCTAAGTCGGGTCCTGCGGAGGCCGTCGAAAAGTAGCACAATACGAGAAGAAGCCCTTTAAAAATCGTATTAAAAAATAGGAACATTTTTAAAAACGATGTTAGAATTCCGAATAAACTTTTTTGAAACTACAAAACTTAACATAATGGACCAAGATATATTAACCGGAATTCTTTCACATAGGTAAAAAAACTCCCCGTAAAACGTAAAAAAAAAAAGCAGGGGATATAAATTACTAAAAAATTGTGATCGTAATTCTTTTATTGACAGTCAAAAAATCCAAACTCCGACTTCGAGGTGCATAACTACATATAGAGAGGTACCTTCTTACCAAATTTTGCAGTTCTGCGTTCAGCGGTCTCTTCAGAACACATTCGAGAGACACATGCACAAACTTCTTTCCTTATTTATAAATTGTGTAATTTTAGTTATATATATATTGTAAGATATCTAAAATAAGCCCCTCCGAAAACGCCCCCCCCCCCCTCATATATGAGAATTTTTTGAAAGACCCACCATTGGCCGAGATTTTCTGCTCTCAAGGCTGGTAGAAGGGAGGTGGTGGGTTCGAACCCAATCGCGCTCGTCGGTCTAATCGTTCGGAGTTTGCCGTGGTTTTCTTCGAATCTTGGATTTCCTTGCGTAAATACGGTTTAGGATCCCTTAGAAAAACGCCACACAGAGGGTACTCCCCCCCCCCCCTCCCTTCGGGCCTATATCCCTCGTGTTGATAATTGACCATCATAAACAACACCTTTTTTGAAAAAGTGTCATATATAAGATCTCCCCTTCAAGTTTTATTTTCTAACGCTGTCAATCCTTCTTCTTCTTCTTCTTTTAAATACTGGAAATACCTTAAGTTTTTTGTTTTCTTATCTCCAAAATGAATATATCTTATGCAATTTATTTTTATCTAATCTTTTTACATATAACTGTATCATAGAATGGTCACTAAAATTTAACTCATTTGTGTCGTGAGTCTTTCATTTGGTGAGGAACTATCACAATAGCTTCATCGCCGTGGTATGGGTGATGGTTTATCACAGTGATGTTAAATGTATCGCTGCACATTCTATCATTTTTTTTTTTTTCAAATGAACATTAATTGGTGCGGGAATATCAGTCACGAACCGGAACAATATTAGTCATAATTTCACGAGTCGGAATATCATTCCCGTTTGCTTAGGTACATTTCGCGCCCTGACTTTGTGTTGCTTAACCCTTTGAGGGGCAAGGAATTGCGTTTCTACAATGTCGAATTTACACCGGAATCTTCAAAAAAGTTTACTGCAAAATAAGGAAAATCAATTTTACGAGTTTTTCCACCAAAGTTAGAAAAGTAAAATTTAATTAAAAAAATAATTAATAAAATTTAATGAGTATTAAATAATTTAATAAAATGGTATCGTTGATGAGGTTTTCATGTATGGTGGAATTTAGAAAATATCTATTAAATGTAAAGGGTTCAAAAATAATATTGTGCTTCTCCTAGAATCAGACGTTAAGCTGACTTTCAGGTTGGTATCCTTGGAGAGGTATATCATCCCGAAGCTACAAAATAAATTGTTTAAAAAGAAAAAAAAAAGAAGAAAAGAAAGAAAAAAAATAAAGTAAATAAAAAAAAAAAAATTAACCATCATTTGTTCTAAAATTATTTTACAAATCACATTTTAAAGACTAAAATTTCTATTTTATAAGATATCATAATTTAAAAAAAATGAATTTAACCTTATTTTAATATCGAGTTTGAAACTTCTGCATACGAACAACACTACATCCGTATCTGATCTTAATTAATATCAAATACCATATCGAAAGTCTTAATTAAAAAGGTTAATTTTAGCTTTTTTCTATGATATCAGATCAGTTTTTATATATATAATTTACAGTTTATAAATGTTTAGATCTGAAAATTACAATATTTAAATATTAATTTTGGGGCATTCTTTGTGTCATACTTTTATAAGCAAAACATTCTTTTGTTGTTTAAGTAAAAAATAACCATATTTTCCATACATTTTTTTAATGTAAATTTCTTTAGACAGTCTAGTTTCTATGGCACCTCACCTACTTTAAGGATCTGTCTTTTACAGGTATTATTTGATCTGAAATTAAGTACATTTGATGTCAAGTAAAAAATGTCTCTCATTTTAACTTATAAATTTTTAGATCTGAAGATTACAATATTTAAAAATTATTTTTCTTTTATTCTACTTGAGTATTGATAAAATAGCATTGGAATCGCGCTCCTTGCTTTTAAATAATTATATTTTCTTATCTTTAAAATTGTAGTTTTTAGAAAGTTCTCAATCTAATACATCTTGCATAACTAATTATTCCTTGTAGGTTTGATATAATAATAATAATACTAATGAATCCATATCTGTATTTAACTGATTTAATAATAATAATAATAATAAAATTAATAATAATAATGAATTTATATCTGTATTTAACTGTTTCTGATATCATATTAAAAGATTTTGCTTTAATTAATTTATGATTATAGTGATGATGTATAGTTAATAATTAATTTAATATATCAACACCTTGGATTATAACTCATTTATATAATGCAAGTTCTTAACGTTATAGTTTAGAATTTTTGTTTGATAATTTTTAAAAATCGCCTCAGAAATATGTTTCCTTTTCTTATTTGAGTGCAAACAGAAAGATACCTGAAGAATGAGTTCGAAAGGGGGTTAGTTCTGGGGTAGAGGTGGTAATCAATCACTGTCGAAATGAATGTGGGAAGTCTACCCTTTGGAAGCACATTACAATGGACTTTAGTAGGTTACTGTTTGCTAGGATGTACTGAAGGGGGGAAAGGCAGTTTTCCCAGATTCATTGCTAAACGTTCACCAAACTAAATCATTGACCACTTACAAACATACAAAGCATTTCCCTGTGAAACCATTTTCGAAGACAAAAATTGCACGCAGCTTAACCGCGAAAGGGTTAAAGAAAGAGTATATATTTTTTAAGAGAAAGAATATGAACAATTATACCTACTAAGATGGAAACCTGTTTAAAGCGGAATATATTTCGGTTCCTTTCGGTACGGTTTTCAAAGTTTTAATGAATCAATATTTGGCAAAGCTGATTAAGTAGTTCAGCATTACGTATTTAATGCTTACACAAAATTTTCAAAATTCGGCTATTAGAGATTTATTAAAATTCCCCTGGTAAATTTTCTGAAGGGGGGGGGGGGGGGGCAAAATCCATGTTTGCCACAGGTGCAAAAAAGTCTGATTTTAGCCCTGAAACACATAATTTACTGCTACTAATATATAGAAGTTGACATATATGATTAAATCCGTGGTAAACATTTGAATAATCGGGGCAGAACTGCGTTTTTCACAGTTTTGAAGAAAATTGAAAATATATTCCTATTTTTGAAATGGCGTACTGCACTTGCTATTGAGTGTATAAAAAAGTTGTAAATATGAAAGTTGTAGAGAATTTTATCTTCTTTAATATAGTAACTGACAAATAATATGCTATGGCAACGGGTCTCGAGATATTTTTTTTAAAAAAAAGGTCCAAAAATTTTGTTGTTTTTTGGCCACAGAAAATTTAGCCTTGAGAAATTTTCTTAGAAAACTTGGTTTTTCCTTGTTGGCATCATTATAAACAATTCAGAAAAAAAAATCTTCTACCCGACCTTTTGCAAGGTAACCCCCTTTTTTTGGTACATTTCCCCTGGACTACTGGTCCGGCCTGTTTATGTTTTCACATTTCACGGCTCGGCTCAGCTCGGCCTGGCCCGTACAAAAATCAGTGAAAATAGGCCCTGTCTGTGCAGAAACCAATTAAATCAGGCCCGACTCAATTTGTATAAAAAATTCTGATTTTTCATAATGTAGAATTAAAATTCTTTTAAAGAATGCTGCATACATATTTATGGGGGGGGGGGGGGGGCAAAATCCATGTTTGCCACGGGTGCAAAAAAGTCTGATTTTAGCCCTGAAACACATAATTTACTGCTACTAATATATAGAATTTGACATATATGATTAAATCCGTGGTAAACATTTGAATAATCAAGGCAGAACTGCGTTTTTCACAGTTTTGAAGAAAATTGAAAAAATTGTCCTATTTTTGAAATGGCGTACTGCGCTTGCTATTGAGTGTATAAAAAAGTTGTAAATATGAAAGTTGTAGAGAATTTTATCTTCTTTCATATTGTAACTGACAAATAATATGCTACGGCAACGGGTCTCGAGATATTTAAAAAAACAAACAAAAAAGGTCCAAAAATTTTGTTGTTTTTTGGCCATAGAAAATTTAGCCTTGAGAAATTTTGTTAGAAAACTTGGTTTTTCCTTGTTGGCATCATTATAAACAATTCAGAAAAAAAATCTTTACCCGACCTTTTGCAAGGTAACCGCCTTTTTTTGGTACATTTCCCCTGGACTACTGGTCCGGCCTGTTTATGTTTTCACATTTCACGGCTCGGCTCGGCCTGGCCCGTACAAAAATCAGTGAAAATAGGCCCTGCCTGTGCAGAAACCAATTAAATCAGGCCCGACTCAATTTGTATAAAAAATTCTGATTTTTCATAATGTTCAATTTGTATAAAAAATTCTGATTTTTCATAATGTAGAATTAAAATTCTTTTAAAGAATGCTGCATACATATTTATGGGATAATTTTACAGTATATTTTAGATTAATATGTATTCGCAAGACAGAAAATACACAATAGCATCATTAATGATTATTTAGACTTTTCAACATTCAAAATAAGAATTCATAAAAAAGAAAAAAAAGAGGGTTAAAAACATATCTTTTGAAGTTATATAATACAACGTAGATTTGTGAAAATATTTCTCTGTAATTTATTAAGACTGTTCTCAAATCCAAAGGAACTACTTTCTGGCACCTTTCTTTTCGAAAACGTATCAAATTGGCAGGAAATCTTTGAGAAAATACTGTCAAAGTTTGCATTTGAATCCAATTTGCGGATGCAATTACATGGGAAAGGAGGAAAACCTGCTGTCACGTGGCAAGAATCGCTTATAACTCAATAAGTAATTTATTTAAAAAAAAAAAAAAATAATAATGGAAAACGCTTTTTGATTCTAAATTGCTTCAATAGTCAGGCATGTGAACTTTATGCCGTTACAGTTAAAATTAAGACAGAAAGTTTTAATGTTGTTGAGCAGGAAATTTGCAAACCACCTTAAGTTAAGAACTCGACTATGTAGGAAAAAAACAAACAAACAAAAAAAAACCCTGATCTTGGCTCGGCACGAGTCTGCTGAAAAAAATGAAGTCCGGACTCAGACACAATGTAAATGTCCGATGCCGATCTCTACGTTAGACATGGTACATTTCTGTATTGATGTTGTAAAACTAGCATCGTCTCGTGCAGTACATTTATATTTATTCTCTTGTATTATAATACATATCCATTAAAAATGGTTCATATTTTATTGGTTTCATTTGCCCGCTTAATTTTTTTATCAGCTTGGTTCAGCGTGGCAGGCCAGTTTAATTTTTTTGTCGGTTCGGCCGGTCCGGTACGTTGAAGAAGAAGTCCTTATTCTGCCATTACGACCGATTTGAAAGTTTGTCTATATTTTGACAGGCCGGGTACGGGCTATGGGTTCGTACAGACCTCTACAATGTCATGTCGGAGCGGCATTCTTTTCTTACCCCGGCCTGTTTGGAAGTTTGTCTATATATTTGCCGAGCCAGATACGGGTGACGGGTTCGTACAAACATTTACCATGTCATGTCAAAGCGACATTCCTTTCTCACTCAATTTTTTTTCTTTTATTTTTAATTAGTGATATTGCACAGTCGTTGAAAAAAAGGGAGAACATCTCCATAACTTTTAATTGCCAAATATCTTGTAGAGAAATGTGAAAGGTACTGTTTGACTGAGAATCGTGTCTACTTTTCAAATTTGAATACAAGTTTTGAAATAGGTCATCTACATATTAAAAATTGTACCAACTTTGAATTTTTCAATGGTAACACCCACTTTTGACGCAATATCTTAGTTCCTTTGAACAAGGTAGCCCGAAAAAAAAGTACCGATTGCATACTTTTTCTTAAATTTTCATAGAGTTAGATGTCGAAGTTTTTTTTCGGGTAATCAATGTTCCTGACATATCTCAAGATACTTTTATTTTTCCAAATTTATGGATAAAACCCTAATACATTCACTTTTATAACACTATGAAGATACAAGAAAAAGTATATAAACACTAGTTTTTTTTGGGCTGCCATAATTAAAGGAACTCAAATTAAGGTGTCAAAAGTTGATGTTATCTGAAAATTTCAAGTTGGCACAATGTTCAATATGTAGAAGACATGTATTTCAAAATTTACATTCATATTTTGAAAGTGCAGAAAATTCTGAATAGAAAACTACTTCTCACATCTTTACATGGCAATTTGGCAACGCTCTCTCTCTCTCTCTCTGTATATTTTGTTAATGAAATTTTCATAAATTTATTTTGGATTAATAAATTAAAGACAAATATTCTTTAAATTTTTCTTTCCCCCCCTTTATAGAGCTTTAAATTTATGAACTTTTTAATCATCTTTTCTTTCTTTCTAAACTAATTTTAGTTTAGAAATTCCATTTCAATGTAAATTGTCTTATGTGATCATTTATATTGTAATTCCGTATACCATGGCTTGTGGATAAATAATCTTGAAAATGCTGCATTTTAAAATGTTTGCTTACATATGTATCCAATATTCTTTTAACATTAGAACGTTTAGCAGGAGTAGGTTCAACTCCTACCAAATGATTTAATGTCGATACGAACCAGAATTTTCTTTATAAAATAGGTTAAACACAAACTACGCAGAAATAAGTTAAACAGTTTTAATTCTGTTGTCAAATATTTTTATAAAGATTGAGTAAAATATCTGATGTTCTAGTGTTAAAGAATTTTAATTGTCGAATACTACTGGCAAACAAATAGGGAAATTTTTGTAAAAATTCCAGTCGGATCGGGC
Source organism: Maratus speciosus (assembly GCA_963932465.1). NCBI lineage: Eukaryota > Metazoa > Arthropoda > Arachnida > Araneae > Salticidae > Maratus > Maratus speciosus. The sequence goes on along the minus strand of OZ010788.1, from coordinate 42,471,946 downwards.
CTGATTTTAATAAATTTTGTTCGGTGCAATCACAGACCAAGCTGTTAGCTTTTACACCGTGCCAGGGTAGTTTTCCAAGACCAGGTTGGACCTGAGTGTGAAAATTTTGGTCCATGCAGACCTCTGATAAATTTATTTGACATTCGTAAACAGAAGATCAGGAATCAGCCGAAAATCGATTAAAATTATGCAAAACTGAACAATTTTTGAAAAAATTTGGTGGAAAAATTGTTATTTCCTTTGTGATAATTACTAACGAATATTTTAAAATTTATTTCGCATTACAAAAAAAAAAAAATCTTTGAAACAGAATTTTTTTAAAATTGTCATAGAAGTGTGTGCCAAAGTTAATTTTTTGAAAATGCTCTAAAATAGAATGAAAAAGTAGTCGCCAACTTGCAGCAATTTCTAACAAAAAATAAATTCGTAGTCGAAGGGTTAATTGATTAAATTACTCTATCAGTCCACTTCATATTCTGCAGTAATAAATATGAAAAAAAAAAAATGAAATTTTTAACTTATAAACTCTATTCTTTCTTTAATTGTAACATATTTATTTATTTTTTTTTTAACTAGCAAATATTAAACATGTTAATATTTTTAATTTAATAAAAGAGATTATAAAAAAAAAAAAAAAAAAAAAATCTCAGACAAAATCAACTTTTCCTTTTCCTAAGAACCTTTAAAAACATTAAATTTTCATAATATTTGGGACTTTAAATCTTTAGGGGGTTTTCAGCTCCCTTGTCTCATTGCCGTCTTTATGCGACAGGACATATGTATGCATGCAAATAGGAACATTGATATTCGTGTAATTAAAAGAGAAATTTGATTACACAAAAAATAATGCAAATCTGTGTTGTTACATTAAAAATAGTCATTACACTAATAATGAGCAGTTTAGTCATTAAAATAATGGTGAGTAATTTGTCAGAATCATCATCAGCAACACAGCAATGACCTTTTAACATTCATTTCATTACAAAATAAATAACTCAACAAAATGGATAATAAATATTTTGCTTTTTCATATAATTTTTTTTTTTTTTCAGGTGAGAGACCTTCCTTGGTGCGAAGGCCTGTGCGGCCGCACCTGTCATACACCCCTAGGGATGTCTCTCTGTATTTTATATTATGATGTTAACTCCCCTCCCCCACCTAAATATCAATCAATATACTGTATATTTTCGTGTATAAAACCAAGAATTTTTGGGAATTTTTTTGGCTCCAAAGTGAGGGGGTCAGCTTATACACGAGTCTAAGAAAATTTCCAAAATTGATGTTCTAAAATAAAAAGGTAGGTAAATATAAAAAAAAAAAAAAAGACTTAAAAATTTCTAAAAGTACTTTAATACTCCATTCTTTTACAATGAAAAAGTCACCTATCATCATTTTACTATCCAAGTCATTATCAGAATTTTCAAGCAACTCGTTAAAATTCCTTTCATTGGTACATCAGGATGAATATCGTCAGTCTCTAGTTCATCATCATTGCCATCTTCTTCAAAAATGGCCTCATCCTTAGTTGCATCCAATGCATTATTGATGCAACATGTTTTAAGAGATCAGACGATCATTTCTTGTTGTAATTCAAGCCAAGCTTCTTCCTCTATTCACAGATAGCAACAATGTCAACTTTTTAAAAAATTACCGCAATTTGCTATAGCTGTATCTGCAGATGACATCCATTCAGTCCATTTCAAACAGAACCTGTCTTTAAATGATTCATTTAGAAAAACGACTGATTGCTGAAGAATAGAAGAAAGGCCACCGGGGACCTATGAAGATCTCTAGGAGATAAATAATTTCGGAGAGAGCTTTTTTCTTCTTCTTTCTATTAGCTTTGCCAAAAAAAAAAAAAAAAAAAAAAGTGGCAAGTTTTCGTTTGTTGAATTTTTCATCACCCTAATTTAGCATTGGCTTATATACGGGTTTCGGATTTTGGACGATTTTTCACTGAAAAGTCGTATACTCGGCTTATACACGGAAATATACGGTATACTATATCTAAAAGACAATAAAATATTTTTTAATTAAATAAATGACACTTAAAAATCGATTTTTGAGTTCTAACAGAAAAAAAGTGTATACTAATACACATGAGTACCTCTAAATGGCAAAAAAAAAAAAGTTTGAAGAGAATGAAGAATTTTTTATAGGGTGTTTGGTTTCCTCGAACAGTTAATACTGTTGAATATCTGTTTTCATACAGATGCATTCACTTGTTTCATATACACAAGCAATTTTTGGAATATTTATAACATTTATTTAATATAAAGAATCCAGTTATCTATTTTTATTTAGAAACAAAATTAAATTGTATATGCAAACAATAATACATATAAATAAATTGTTTATATACATAGATAAATTCATCTACAATCAAACATAAAAGTTCATTAGGTATAGTTGAAACAGCACTGAAAAACTGGCGATAAAGCACAATTAAAAATAATAAAACTTTGTATAAATCACTATAAAATCAAAACAACACACATGATGGATTTCGAACAGGAAAATATAACAGCTCGTCATCAGGCAATGTAAACACATGTCTGTAAGGGAGTGAGGTCGAATAAATAAAATAAATAAATAAAACAATTAAAATTAGCACAATAGAAGCCAAATAAATGGAACCTGCAATACTTATAGCTCTAAAATCACAGTGATAAGCAATTAGAGAGATTTTTCAGCAAGCTTAAAAGTAAATTAACCCTTTATCTATTGATGGTACTTATAAGTACCGTTAAAATAACTTGTTATAAAATTCATGTAACACATCGATTAGTAGTAATGCAGTTTAGAATGAGTTATAGATGCATTACTTTATCTTGTTCCAAAAGCATTAATGGTTATACAAAACAAAAATATTTTTAAAAGGATGATTTCTTTTGCCTTTGCATCTTTTCAACTTTCTTGGCATTGGGGAAGGGGGAGGGGGATTTTTAAATTCAGAAATATTTCTATTGTAATCTACAAAATACCCAGAATAATATTTAAAATAAAAGATTTGAGTGGAGTTATAAATATTACACAAAATCCCTATAAATTCAAATTTAATTAATCCTTCTAAAATTTATTAAATTATTATGTAAAACTTCTAATGTAGTTTCAAAAATTCACGAAAAATGTTTTAGAAGATAAAATTTTCATGAATTCATAATTCAGTACATAAAGGGTTAAGTAATGCAAATGAGCAGATAAAGCCTAATCGGGCAAACCTATTATGGAAAAATGCAGGTGTTTTCTGTGTGTTGTGTGTAAATAGCAGACTTGCTCTTTGTTAAGTAATTTTCCTGGTCATCAAAGTAAATATTTTCACATGCATAGTTTCAATTTTCCTGTGATTTTATCTTTATGTAATTGTCATTTTTGCACCCCCCGCCCCCAATCCTGCACATGGGGTAGCTGGCTCCTCTTAGTTTCATCATTGCTTATATATGATAGTAAGCTTGGTCCAGCATTGTTGCAATGTAGATAAATTTTGGTTTGCTGCAGATCAACATAGAAAATTTTGCAACTAGGGTTCAAATTAAGGGTGTATTCGAAAAAATATTTTTCCACCCTCAACAGCTCGAAATTTTCTGAGACATTTTCAGACTCATTTTTAAAAGTAAAAACATGAAACTTGCTGGGGTGATTTCTGAAGACATGTTTAATATGCCGTGTGATTTCATTTTCAGCTCAATTAATTAGAATTTGATTTTTAAACAATTATTTTCTCCGTATGACCATTTTTTTCATTCCCAGATCGCCCGCTTCGGAAAATTCGGTTTAAAACGCCAACTTTGACAGCGTTTTTTACAGTATTTTCTGCATTTATCAAAAAATTAAGAAGCGCGGCACATTATATAGTTTCTAAATAAGAGAATTTCTCAGTTTGATGCGTTTGAGAGCAAAAATGAATTTTAAAATGAATCAGAAAATAAGCAGTTTGGATCGGAATACACCCTTAAATACATGTATTACTATTTAAAGGGGCTTAGTAATTTTTTTTTTTTAAATCAATATGAATTCATAAAAAACAGAAAATTTTTTACCAAAATTCTTGATATATGGTTCTCAAACACTTCAGCTAGAATTATCTCTTCAGCAGCAATATCTAAAAGTCTTTGCAATGCTTCTCTGATTTTGTGAATACGATCAAACTTGTTAACATTTACAAGGTAAGAAACAGGCAGTGTTCCATTGTTTTGTACAAAAGTTATTACTAAAAAAAGATTTTTTCAGATATAAATATATGATTATATGATATATATATATATATATACATATATATATATTATAGTCAAACTTTTTGTAATTATAAACCATTTTATATAAGGGTAACCCTAAAATTTCTAAATACAAATATAAAAAATCTCTTAATAGTTGTTTTTACTTCAGTTTCTCTTTTTAAGTACTGTTTTAAATGTAGGCAGATCAATAAATTAATATCAGAAATTACAATCTTGAAAGTATTATTAAAAATAATAAAAAATAAAAGGAGCTTTTAAACAAACAAAATGAGACAAAGCTAAAATATAAGGAAAAATTAATGGAATATCAAACAATAAGATAAAATTTTTATACTTGTATGGCAGAAAGATTACCGTATTTTCCCGCGTATAATAAATACACAGGCACAATTTTTAACCTTTAAAAAAATTTTCAGCAGATAATCCGCACCGGTGCATAATCCACGGACTATACTCCAGGCTATATGAGGATTACTCATTGTTTTCAACATTCCAAAGTACTACTAATGAACCACCTCCCTATTTATTTAGTTACTCTATTTAAAGGATAATTGGAATAAAATAATTGCAAATAAAATAAAAATAATAATAAAATAATTACAAGTTAAATACAAATACTTAAGTTTGCACGCCAAACTGTTTTTTTTCCCTGCCAAAATCTCCTCGGAATCTCTCTCCAGATTAGAGATGGAAATGCTTGGAAAAAAAAAAATGGAAACTTTGGGGAAAAAACAAATTTTTTTTTTTCAGTTTCTTTTTATAAAGGGCTATTTTTTAATTTTTCCAAATTGGAAAAATTTAAATTTCATTCATAAAATAATATAGTCAAAATTTTATAATTGCTACATTCTGATACTTTTATTTATATTTTTTTCATATTTAGTGTCCCTCATGAAAACCTTAACATGGAAAATCTTATCTGTAAGTTAGGATCTCTTTAGAAAGAACTTAGTCCATTAAAGTATCCTTCACAGTTTTTTCACTTTAAAACATATGACCTTTAACAAATCTCTTTCTCTTAAAAATAGACATTTAAGAAATTTTTTCCAATCTCTAAATTAAATCCTTCACAAATGTAAAGATTTTAGAAAAAAAAAACCTGTTGTATAAGCTGCAATCAACAATGAATCTATTACAGGGTTCATACTCATTTTCCAAAAAAAAAAAAAAAAAAAAAACAAAAAAAAAAAAAAAAAAAAAAATCCCTGACGTATTTTCCAAGATGCAGAACTTTTTCATGTCAGCAATTAACAACATTTTTAAAACCAGTATCATAACCCCCAAGACAAGGTAATCTCAAAGATAAAGCTTATACATCACTATTCCTTGTAATGCTGTCCTTAAAAACTTGGTAGATTGCTGCAAGAATTTAATATAATTTCCTCTTTGTAATTTTATTACCTCTCAGTTTTCAAACCTCACAGTGTTAGAAGGCATGTCTAGTGACTAAATGGATGATACCAAACTTTAGAAGGAGCGCAGATTAAATATAACATACATTATTATTTAACCTGTAAGAAGGAGTGGCTAGTTTCCAATTTTATGTATCACAATGTTAGAAGACAAGTCTTAGTTTGATTTTATTATGACATCACAAATCGTGCAAATAGCAGCGATTGCCCTCAATTTCCCAGAGTAGCCAATCATTTCGCCAAGTTTTCCCAGGTTTGGAGATTTTTTTGCATTATCCCCTGAGATTCCCCTGAATTTTTATGACCAAAATTCATCCTCTGAATCCCATATTCCCCTGACGAATATGAACCCTGTATTACCTAACTGTATATATGTACAAAGGACATCTCAATAATGTCTAAATAAGAACTTAAATATGATAATTTCTAATTTACAAAATTCAGAGACAAATTCACAATTTCTTACATTTCATTCACATTTTTTTACAAGTTCACAAGCTTTTACAAAAGTTAATTTCGCAAAAACATGATCATGTGAAAAAATAATCCAAGCAAATCCCCTGGTAAGATAATTAAATGCAACTTCTCTTGTTAAAAATAAAAATTCACATACAAAATTATTTCAATATTATACCAATTAATGAAAATGGTAAAGTGGAAAATTTGATACATGCATTTATTTTTATTTGCATAGCTGTAATTTTTCACCATTGGTAGAAAAATTTCTTTTGACAAAAACATGCACTTGCATTTTTTTTTTCTTTTCCTGAAATATAAGATTCTTAGAGTAGTCTAAATGTATTTTTTAAAAAATATAAATCCATGCAAACAACATTTGCAAAGAGAATGTAAGCAAATCTCTGTGAAAATTCTAGTTGAAAACACTTTTTAAACATATGGAAAAATCCACCTGTTTTAAAAGTTTCATAAAAAAACCCACTTTCAATATTAAGAATCTAAAACTTAGTAAAACATAATTTGGGTTTAGGCTGGAAAGCTGTATCAAAACTAAATATACAGGAAATGAAAATTATAACTGTAAGGGGAATAAAAATGTAATATTGTAAAATAATACTAATTTTTAAACAATAGAAGATTTTAAAATGATAATAGTATTTATAATAATATCAGAACTACTATAATTTGTTTCTTTTAAACTGGCATCCTTTATATATTTGAAAACCAGTACTATAGAGATGGGATGTACAATACATGTTTAAAATTGCTTTCTAACTGCAGTGATACTGGTTGAAACTAAGATTTTTTTGTTGTTATTTTTTAAATTAGCTCTACTGATATAGTTAAACAGTTGCTACAGAAAAATCATTTCAACAGACACATGATATATTACAAAAACTGGTGTTAAATTAAGCAAGAAAAGCTACTGTCAGAATTCTTGAAACTGAAAGTATGAACTTTTAAGAGCTGGCTTGTCTTTTTATCGTTTTTTTTTTTTTTTTCATAATATATTCATGTAAGGGAATTTGATACTTATCGGTTAGCCGAGTGCCAGTGTTATGTATACATGTATATGTCTATATACATATGTATACATATACATAAATGTGGATATATATGTGTATACATACAATATATGTATACACATGTATGTACATGTATATGTATATACATATATATGTATGTATATATAACATTGGCGTCCGGCTAACTGAAAAGTACTAATAATTTTTTCTAGTATGCATAAATAGTAAAAAAGTTTATTACTTTATATTTTTAAAGAAAATATAACTTATTTTTGAGAAACATTTATGAGAAATCAATTTTACCAATATTTCCAATTTTTCCAGAAAAAAAAAAACTGAAAAAAAAAAAAAGTTTTTTTCTGCCACTTCAAATTTTCTGGAAAATTTACATCTCTACATCCGGATTTCCGCCGAAACTTTATTACGTCAGTGTTTGTCTTGAACTGACTGCAGTTTTACTTTGCCTTTTAACGATTGTTTTAACCCTTTCAGTCCCATAAATTACCTGTTTATGCTAAAATTCTGAAATTCATAAAATAGATTACTTTTATGCTCAATATAAGAAATAATAAAACAAAAAATTTTTTTAAAAATTTTTTCATTAAAATTTTAAATGATTCCAAATGGCATCATTGGGAGTTAAATAACACATCAATCGAAAAAGTTTACGACGCCATTTGGCATCATTGGGACATGACGTATAATAAAATTTATATAAGGAAATTTATACTGTGAATCATAGTAGTTTATATATATCATTAAACATTTTTATTGTTAATACAACATTATGGAAATGTTTTCTAATAACAAAAATTCTTAAATTATTTAATAACAACTTGAAGATCAATTTAAATAATATAGTTTAACACACCAGAATATTATACTTATTACATTATTACTTAAAACTTACACATCAGATTACTTATTACACATTACTTATTACATTACTATTAAATAATACTCACATTTCATGTGAAGTAACCCAGAATATTATACTTATTACATTATTACTATTAAAAAGCATTTCAAACAAAATTTTTCATAAAATATTTATATGAACTAGACAAAATAAATTATTGAAGCATATTTTAATATAATATATAAAAATAAAAACATTTATTAATTATAAAGTTTATAAAAAAAGACTGTTATTCATGACTCGTTTTGCGAAATGAACAGAATCTCATATTAGAAATATTGAAATATTTTTTTTGCATAGTGCTGCCATCTGTTGAAGACAAACAAAAATATTTATCTATTAGGGATTATATGTAGCTTTTATTTTCGTCATTTGAAATAATATGGGAGAATCCAGGTATATAGTAAAAAAATAAAGAATATCATGATTCCATTTGGACTCACTGGGAATGAAAGGGTGTGTTGAGTTGTAGCCAGGACCGAAACAGCCAGTGATTCCAAATGGAATCGTAACATTTTAAAAAGCATTTCAAACAAAATTTTTCATAAAATATTTACATGAACTAGACAAAATAAATTATTGAAGCATATTTTAATATAATATATAAAAATAAAAACATTTATTAATTATAAAGTTTATAAAAAAGACTGTTATTCATGACTCGTTTTGCAAAATGAACAGAATCTCATATTAGAAATATTAAAATATTTTTTTTTTCATAGTGCTGCCATCTGTTGAAGACAAACAAAAATATTTATCTATTAGGGATTATATGTAGCTTTTATTTCCGTCATTTGAAATAATATGGGAGAATCCAGATATATAGTAAAAAAATAAAGAATATCATGATTCCATTTGGACTCACTGGGAATGAAAGGGTTAAGAACTTATTATTTTAGCTTTTAATATGACACTTACTCGCTGCATATCCGGATGAAAGCAAAGTGCTACTTCTATATTTACGTTTGTTTTATCGCGAGAATGAAATCCGAAAGCTGTTTACATTTTTATTTTATGACTGCCGGTAGAAACTGGATATCTGACATGAATTTCTTCTTAAAAAGAATTTCAGCTGATAATCTGCATAGTATATGCAAGAAATTACGGTACTTTCTATTTTAATATAACATTTAATATTAAATTCTATTTTAATACAATATTTAATATTAAAATAATAATAACAAATAATCAAAGAGAAATTAGTACCACTATTTACTAACCTTTTGTGATTGGATTACAAAAACTATATCCAGCAATATTATATTTCTATTGGTTGTTGGCGCCAACCTTGGCATCTAATATCACTTGGCGAAAAGGTAAAAGTAAGTTAGTTGTTTGCCTTTTGCTTTAAGCGTTAGTCTCCATGGGGAGCTCCGTAAAAATCTTTTGTTAATAAAAAATTGTCATTGTTAAAATTAATTAGTTGAATTTGTATATAAAAAAAAGTTATACAGTCCATACACTATTGCCACTGAAACATGTGGTTCCGCTCGTCAGAGTGAAAATTTTGCACCCGTTGGAAGTGTGTGTTGTTAGCAAAATGTGTCATGGAAGTAAAGGTTTTAAATCATAGAAGGGGCAATATAAAAGCCCAGTTAACTAAATTATCAAGCTTTACAGCAGATGAGGCAGAAGAAACTGATTCGGTGGGTATTTCGAACAAAATTGAAAATCTGAATAAATCAGAAGATAAGCTTGATGAATTAAAAATGGAATATTACAAAATTTTAGAGGAAGAAGTTGAAAAATATAGGTAAAATGATATACAGGGCCACGCAAAGAATTGGATACATGGCCGCCTATAGATGACAAATTCCGGAAATGCGATTTCAGTAATTTTAAGAGTGATTTAGTTTGAATTAAAGTTTAGCTAAATAGTGGCATGTAATAAAGGTACTAGGTAAACAACAGGGCTGAACAAAAGTATTCAAGTATGTTTCCATCAATTAGTATAAATTGCTGAAAGAGAAATTTCAACCTGTTATGCATTTTCTTGCTAAACTAAATTTTCTATTATATAGTATATATATCAGCCTAAAGGTCAAAATTAGCACTGGCCACCGGCCACAGGGCCAGTAAAGGAAAAAAAGTGGCTAGTGAAAAATTGTCTATCAGCGGCCACCTTCTGGCCACTTTTTTACAAGGCGATAATAAAATATTCTTGCATTTCATCAAAGATTCTATTTTTTTGGTTCCAATATATTTATATTAACATATTTATTTGGGCTACTCAGTTTTAAATTAATACTTATAGAAATTTTACTGTTAAACATTTTGAAATAAAAAAGTGGCCGCTAGTTTAAAGAAAGTGGCCACTTAAAAAATGAGTCCAACCGGCCAGTGGCCGCTAATGAAATTTCCCAATTTTGACCTATATATCAGCCTACAGATTAAATACAGGGCTGTTCGGAAGAATTGAAATAAATATTTGGCTATGGATGGTAACTGCTGAAATCAGTTTTTTAAATGTTTAGTTAGTTATCTTATTTACCTTATTTCCCTAAATAACGAAGTTTTGTTAAAGCTTTCAGAGAGTGTTTCATAATCTATGCCGTATGCATGATTTTTCTTTCGTGTTTTTAATCAAAGACCAAAACAGCCATTGTATCTCTTAGCAGCAGCTGATTTCGTCTTAAAAATCTGCAATCAAAGGAAAATGAATGAAAACCTGTTTACAGGGAGACCGTCATTGTTTTTTTTCAAATTATAATTCAATCTTTTTAAGGCCGATGAAATTAGCATGCTTTTAGAATCTGGGGTGTCTGAACGGGGGTTGGCGAGCATAGGTCGTAGGGGACAGAGCCCCTAGTGTAATAAATAAAAATATTTTAATTCATATTGTTTTGAATAAACTTGAGATACTAATTTCCAATATATTTTAAATTAAGTTAACAGCAAAGTTATATGCAACATGCTTATATAGTTAACTACATAAGTCCACTATGCTTAATTAAAATTTTCAAAAAAAAAAAAAAAAAAAAAATCTGAAATTTACAGCAAATTTTCTGAAATGTAAAGGGGGGGGGTCACTCCTGGTACTAATTATGCATTTTTTTTTTTCATGAAACTTTAACGAAATTTGTGTTTTTCTGCGATTCATTGGCGATGTTTGTGTTTCTTCCATGATCCCTTGACAAAATGTGTGTTTTTTTCGAGATCTTTTGACAAAATTCGTGTTTTTCCCGCGATATTTTGACAAAATTCGAACTTTTTTCATGATTCTTTGATGAAATTCGCATTCGTTTTTGCAATTCTTTGACAAAATTAACTTTTTTTACACGATTCTTTAACAAAATTCGCGTTTATTTCACGATATTTGCGTTTTTCATGCAATCCATTGATGGTATTTACGTTTCTTCTGCAATCCATTGACAATTTTGCGTTTTTTCCCGAGATCTATAGACGATATTTTGCGTTTTTTCTATGATCCATTGACGATATTTAGCGTTTTTTCCACGGGTCATTGACAATATTTGCGTTTTTTCGAGTTTCTTTGACGAAATTTGGATTTTTTAGCGATCATTTGACGAAATTCAGGTTTTTCTGCAATCCTTTGACAACATGTGCAGTTTTTGTCGCGATTTTTTAACATTTTTTTTTTTTTGACGAAATTAGCGTTTGTTTTCGCAACCTATTGAAGATATTGGTGTTTTTTCTGCAATCCATTCACAACATCTGTGTTTTTTCTGCGATCATTTGACGAAATTTGGGTTTCTTAGCGATCCTTTGATGAAATTTGGATTTTTCTGCGATCGTTTTTATAGCAGTTGCATTTTGAATCCTTTTTGAACTTTGACTGAATGTTTTCATGTTTATTATCCTTCAACCTGTATCGTAAGCAAGAAGCTTTGAGATCGGTGGGGGGGGGGGGGGGGGGGGAGGCTTGATGTTTAATGTGTGGTGGACATATTCTAGCTTTTGGTGTTTACTTGTGAATGATAATGGAAGTGTCCTGGACCGCTGGTGATGTGATATCTTGCAAATCATGAATCAGCATTTTGTGATAGATGAAAGTGGTTTGAATCCACATTTTGAGTTTGACATTTTTGTGGCGTTTTGACTTTTAAGAACATTACCTTAAGGAGCACCGGTTTTTCTACAATATTTTTGTTTTAGGATGTTGGTTGTACCAAGGGATGAATAACCGTCTGTTTATGTTTAATATTTTTAGAATAAGAAATATAGAGATTACTTTTAATTAGATGATTTTCTTATTCAGAAGTTGATTTTTAAAAGTAAAAGTTGGTTTTAGAAGATTGTTATATTTAAGGCTATTTTTTTGATATATTTTGAAAAAATTTTAAAAAGATTTATAAAGTTAAGCTTTCTTGAGTTAACTGATTTATTGATATACTTGGTCTACAGATTTAAAAGAATATACTTAACTAAATTTTTTAAAATTTAAGTTTGAATTTTTGTGTGTTTAAATTCTGAGATGGTTTTTAATTGAACCTATTATTGAAAGATTAATAATATAAAATAAAATTGGATTTTTAATGATAACATATTTATTTTTTATATATAAAGATTAAGTTATGTAAAATTGAACTGTTTTTAAATAAGTATAATTTTAATTTTGTTTTTGTTTAAAATAAAGATAGGGTTAAGTTGCATAATTAAAAGGTTTTTTTTAGTTTAATCTTGTTCTGAAATATATTTTTGAAATAAAAATATGATAATGTATTTATATTTGATATTTATGTTTTTAAATCTATGTAATAAAACCGGGATTTTAAGTGTTTTGTTACAGCTGCCTGCATTTGAAGATTTTTCTTTGAATATGATTTCTTAATAGATTAAGGGTTAATAGTTATGGTCCTTTGAGTTTTTGAGTTCTAATGAATTTGAGCATTTACTATAATCGTGAATATGAGGGGGTCATTTTTCTTAAAGCTTATATAATTAGTTTTAGAGGTAATTTGTTAATGAGCTAAAGTTTTAGGTTGATTGAATCTGGGGTTCAAATTGTTTTGAGACTCTTGAACTTGGTGGGGTAGTTTTAAACGTAAGGATTATATTGGACTTGAGTCAAGAGATTGGTTTGAGTCAAGAGATTTTCAGTTTACACTGAAGTGTAATGTTGTTTGACCCTGAATAGATGGATACAATCAGTCACATATATTTTTCTTTTGACCTCCTTTACATGTTTTTGAAGATATTGATTTTAGTTTGGAAGATTTAAAAATAATTGAATTTCTGGCTGGAATTATTTTTATTATAGATGAAAAGTTTTTGGATGGTTTAAACGGAATTTTCAATCCTGCTTAGCGAATGGTTTTAAGGTATCTTTAAATAGTTGTTTCTCCCGGAAGTTATTGAACGAAGGTGTAAGATGTTTTTCGTTTGGACAGTAATGTTCTGGTGAATCTATATTTAATATAGATATATTTTGAGAAGTGATACCATGCTCAGGGCTCCCAACACATTTTAGACCTCAAAAAGGAGAAAAGGGGACCATTTTTATTTAAAAAGGGGACTTTGGGGGACCATTTTTATTTAAAAAGGGGACTTCGGGGGACCATTTTTATTAAAAAAGGAGCATGGGTAAAAACTTTGCACCAATTTTCCTAAATATGCAAGTAAATTTTTAAAATTATCCCAGAAAATATGTTATGGTTATCTTTATAAGATGTCATTAGACAATGTACACAGTTTTATAGAAACATGTTTAAATATCCTACTGCAAGAATATAGAACGTATTCAATATTTCGGCATTCACCTTGATATTTCTCTTTAAAGGTAAAAAATAACTGATCAGTGAATAAAAAGAGCACAGCATAATAGCGATTCCAGTTGAATATTAAAATTTAAAATTAGATTAATATATATATTATTAATTATTTTCCTCAAACATAAAATTTAGTTTCTTTCTACACAACGGAAGCTAGGATAAGCTATAATGTTCATCGGAAAACGTCTAGTATGGCAAAGCCCCGTGGGGAGTGATCAAAACCAATATTGAATCATCAGTTATTCATAATCATCTTACATATCAAATCTGGTGAAATTTAACCCCAAACATGCTGTGATCTGGCTTTCACAGAAATAATTGAAATTGCAACTCAGACTAGTGCCTGCCACCTGTCATGAAATACATCAAAATCTAATTAGCACCAATTTATGTTAAGGATTAAATGAATGTGAAGTTTGATGGAATCTCAACCTAACAATACTAAGGTATAATTATCATGTAAATTGTGAAAAATGTAACATAGCAATGCCACCTGTTGCGCCATATACACCAAAACCTAATCAGCACCTATGTGTGCTAAAGTCTAATTAAATATGGCATTTGATGAAATTCCATGCTTTAGTTTTGAGATAGAGTAGCTACAAATTTTGTATCACATATATAGAGAGATTTTTAAAAAATAGTCAACTTGTATTCAGGTCAACCTAAAACATGTAAATCCATCAAAAAAATGGAAATTACTTTCATGATTCCAATATTTTCTTCTGATAGACTAGGCCAGAGATGGCGAACCTTTTTGAGTATGCATGCCAAAAATTTCAAAATTATTATGTACCAACATTCTAATGTGCCAGAAACATTTTTACTCAGGTAAAATCAATAATTAATTTTTAAAGAATTTTTACTTAAGTATTTTTATACTTATACTAAATTCCATTCCTGACTTGTTTATTATACTGTAATTTACTCAATAATATAACCATTTTGCATTAAATTCCGTATTAATAATCTATAAATGTGTTTTTATTTTATTATATACTTCCGAATCAGATCATTTTTAGTTTTTCAGGTAGAAGCAGGCTAAAATACACAATCATTTACACTAACAGTTAAAATTCAATTTTCAAAATTAAAACCTAAAATAAATTAAAACCCTAAGTCCAAATAAAATAAAACCTTATAGAATAAAACGAAATAAAATAAAACCTAAGTAGAAGTAGGCATATTACTATGCAGACTATTTCCTACAATTCTATTTGAAAAAATAAAACCATTGAAGTTAAATAGAGAAGCAAGATGATTTGGAAAATACTATATGTTGAATAATTTGGGGAGAAAATGACGCTTCGGTGTGCTTTCACTGATATTGATAATATACCTTAATTCATTCAAAAGTAACGGATTATTTTTAAGCAAATTATATACCTTTTACTCAAAACTATACTTTTTGTAAAAAAAAAAAAAAAAGACACAATAGATTCTTCTCCATAAACTAAATATAAACTATAAGTTTTTTCGCATGCCAGAGAAGTTTTTTTACGTGCCAAGTTCGGCACGCGTGCCATGGGTTTGCCCATCCTTGGACTAGGTGGCGTTACGAGCTACGCTTGACAAATCCCGTTCAGACACCGCAGACTCTAAAAACATGCTAATTTGATCCACTTTAAAAAGATTATGGAAGATTTGAATAATAATTAAACAACCAGTCATGATCTCACTGTAATCAGATTTCCATTCATTTCCAATTCACTGAAGCATTTTAAGGTATAATCAGCTACTGTTCAGACATTTAATGGCTGTTTTCATGATTGATTAAATAAGATCAGTAAACAGCATTTGAAAATCAGCCTATATAAAATGAACAAATCAAACAGAGTCGTTGACTTTTGGAATATTTTTAACAATGTTATACGAAAATTGTCTTAAATAACCCATTTTAAATATATTGTTTTATATCTGACGTAATTTTCACCAAAATTTTATTTCTCTCTTTAACATTCACGTGAAAATACATTTGTTGTTTGAAGGGAAGAATTATTTATTGCGTTGTCTTAGAATTGACACCAACAGTTAAAAAGATCAACACAAAATACTAAATAAATCTCTCGTGTAAATATATTTTTTAATTTAAACTGTTTGGCAATATTATTATTTGTGCATTTTAAATGTGATGTAATTTCTCCTATTTACTGCTTTTAACTAGCACATATTATATTAAAGTTAATTTTTAAAACTTTCTTTCTTTTTTAATATTCCCGTGTAAATACAATTTTTGTGACGAAATTTTAAATATTTTTCTACTTTTAAAACATGATCATTGAATTCTTATTTTACAGTTTTATTTCTCTTTTTAATAGTAACATGCAAATACATTTTTAATTAAAAGGAAATAGTACTTTTTGCATCGATTTTACAATTGGCAACTGTTATGTTTTAAAAGCTTTACATAACATTCCCTCTTCTTAAATTTACAAAAATTTAAATTTTTATACTTTGTTTATTTTAATAAACTACTTCAATTTACGATCTTTCAATTTGACAGCGATTTTTACTAAAGTTTTAAATATTAAATTCTAAATTTTTATTCTTAATTATTCCATTTAAAATTACATTTATTGTATTCTACTATTTTTTCCCATTCCTCTGGTAAAATTTCATAATAATTGCTAAAATAGTTTAACAGAGAGACGAAATTATAACTCCTAGACTTTTCTTTATTTTTATTGCTTTTCATTCACTCCGTGTCTCAAAAAAGCAATCTTTTTAGTTCAGAAAATGCTCTTATCTCGGTAAACACCGGAAATTCCATCTGACGTCACAAGAACTCACAGGACGCTAACATTCCTTTCCTCACGCTTCATAAAAGTGTTGCGATTCCACGGTGATTATTCCGCTGCTAAAACATTTTCCATCGATTCATTATCGATATTCCGGCCTTTGGAGTTTTCTGATTGTCTAGTTTTGCCGAGATCGTTTCCAGATTTCGGCAGGCGTTTCAAAAAAGAGTCAGTTTTAGAATTTTATCGGAAGATACAAGACCGACTTTTGGATCAGCGACTCTTATTTTTTTTCCGCTGGGCCTTTGGCTCGGTGGCATCTCCAGTCAGCAATAGCCATTTCCAATCAATAACGTGATATTCAAAAGAAATTTCAATTATAAAGATTTGTCAAAAAATATCCCTGAGCAGTCTTTCCTTCCGAAATCTCTGGATTAAATCATACAGTGAAAAAGTCGCAAGAAAATGTCTGAACAATTCATAATCACCGAACTCCTTCATTCGACTTTTAGTTGCATACTTTCGAGATAACCAGCTTCAGATGTTTATTGATGATTGATTAGCCCTCTGCAATAAAGGAATTCTCAATTGAAATAATGATGCCATGGATTTCAGGCTTCATCGATCTTTAATACCTTCATCTCGTGTTTCGAGTTTCGCGTGATAATCCTTCACAGACATTATGAGCTTCAAATATTCAACTACATATATTCGCTCGTGACAAACTTTCATCTATCGCCGGCCGTTAAGACAATAATACACACAGCTCCTGTCATAACTTTAGAGACTCTATTATGAAATAACTGTTTTACTTAAAAGGAACATTAGCCAACGTGCTTAAAATAGACTTGCTAAAAATAAAATTTAAATTAGTAGAAGAAGATAAAATATAAATTTTCTTCAATATATTTATGCTTCATTATGCTATAATATAACATTTCATGATTTTAACTAAAAATATATTTATTTATTCCCGGATCCGGCATTGATATAATAACAGTATTAAATAAATATGTTAGATGTGAATTATAGTTTGATCATTTTGCTAATCTTTATTTTCTGTGTCATTATCAGCAATATGGGGTGAGTAGATAGAATTTTCCTTATTTACGTTTAAAGAGTTTCTTTTTCAGATTTAGTTTAATTTAATTACAACGCGTACTTGTTTTCCACTATGCATGACGGCCATAGTGTAATTTCGGGGTATGTGAACTGAATTTATTTCGATTAGATTTGAATATTTCTTATCGAATTTTCGTTCTAATTTACATATCCTGGAGTTACAGTACAGCAACAATTTAAAATAACTTTTTCTAAATGTGAATAAAAATACCTATTAAAATAATGAAAATTTAAATAAAAAATTGAAAAAAAAAACAGTCAAAAAATAAAATAAATTAAAGGCAGTCTGCATACCACAGGCTTGTTATATATATCCTTAGAAAAAAGGACTAAATTCCTATGCATAGCTTTTGTTCAGCTATAAAACTTTTTTAATGGGATGATTTTGACTAACATTAACATTGAATATCTCTTAAAAGGATTCTTCGATTTAAAAACTGTGTGCAACAGCGTGTTTATCAATCATTTCTGTATGAGTACTACCAATGCACATAACTGCAGTGGTGGTGAAAAAGTTAGTTACTTTTTTTTTTAAGAATATAGAAATATATACTGAAGAGGGGGAAAAAAACAAGAAGACATTGCAATTAAGAGTTCCTTTAATAGATTGGATATACTTCTCCATCAAAATTGAAAATAAAACTACATCTATTATAATAACAAAGGTAAAAGTTTGTGTACTAAAGAGATTGTTGCACATAGAGCCACAAGATTTGGTAGGAAGATATCACCTGTATATCTAAATTAGTTTTTAGATTTTTTTTATTAATTTTTTTAATGAGATTTTTAATTTTTAGCCTAATGCAATATTTTTTTTCTTCTTTTCAATAAAGTTTATTCGAAATTTGTACAACATTTTAAAAATCTTTCATAAATTTTTAATGCGAATTTCAGCCTTTGTTGCATTCTGCGGCAATTTTTTGACATTCATAAAAGAAATTCAGTTTCAAACTTTTAGCCCTAATGTAGTAAATTTTGCCCTAATATGATTGTGTCGTCAGATTTCAATTTTTAACGAATTTTAATCTTTTTTTTTTGTACGTATATATGTGTGTTCTACAGCAATTTTTTCCACATTAGTAAAAGAAATCAGGTTTCAATGTTTTAGCCCAATATAGTACATGTCAGGGGTAGTACTGGTCCTAAGTGATAATTCAGGACATACTTTTATCGATATTTCAGGACAATTTCAGGACACATTTGCCCACATACTACTTTTTTCCGCAATCGTCCATCGAAATTTGTGATTTTTTGCCGAAATTTGCATTTTTTTTTCTCGACAGTTTGACAAAATTCGCACTTTTTCCCACAATTGTTTACAGAAATTGGTGTTTTTTCTTCTATAGATTGCTGAAATTCATGATTTTTTTCCGTGTTGTGTTCGTTTTCTGGCATTCAAGATTTTTTTCTCGGATCGTTTGACGAAATTCACAATCTTTTGCCAAAATTGAGGGTTTTCCCTCCCTGCGATCGTTTCCCAAAATTCCAGATTTTTTTTTTTTTTTCACAATAGTTTGCCGAAATTCATATTTTTTTCTTCGATCATTTGCCGAATTTGTGTATTTTTCGTCAATCGTTTGCTGAAATTCACGTTTCTTTTCTTCGATCAATTGCGAATCCGACATCGTTTGCCGAAATTAAAGAGTTTTTCCATGATCGTTTGCCAACATTCGCAATTTCTCTCCGAGATCATTTGCCTAAATTCGTGATTTTATTTCGGCGAACATTTGCTGGACAGTTTGATGAAATTCTCGGTCTTTTTCTGCAGTGCACATTAACGCGAATTCTTTGTTTTCACGATTCTGCGGAAACCACTGATCGATTTTTAAAAAAACAAAAAAGTAGAAATCTGTCAAAATATGGAAAAGTGGCATCTCTGTGAGTTTCAGCGAATGATTGACAACATTTCCCATTTTTTTAGAGATAGATTGAAGACCAGCAGAATTTTTTTCAACGACCGATTAATGAAATTCAGAATTTTCCTTCATGTCTGATTCACAAATTACCGATTTTTTTTTCTGCAACCACTTGACGAAATTTGAAAGTTTTTCATCATCAGATGACAAAATATTGCACTATTTTCTGTTTCTAATATGAACCTATTAATTCCAAAATACAGATTTTGTGGATTTTTTTTCAACAATGAATGATTCGCAGAATTGCACCCTCCCAAAAAAATATTATATATATATTTATTTATTTATTTATTTGCAGAAATATAATGACTGTTAGTGCTATAGTACAAAACTTGTGAAATTTCAGGACATGTTACCATATTTCAGGACGTTTTTTCATTTTTCAGGAATTTTAGGAATTTCAGGACAAGTACTACCCCTGACATGTTGTCCTCCTTTTAATGAAGTTTATTCAGAATTTGTACTGCAATTTTCGAATTTTTATGTGATTTTTTAATTCTTAAAAGGAATCCAGTTTCAATATAGCCCAGTTTAATAAATTTTGTCATATTTTGAATACAATTTATCCAGAATTGGTACAGCATTTAAAAAAAAAAATATGCAGTTTGAGGTTTTTTTTTTTTTTTTTTTTTTTTTTTCATTTTGCGATAATTTAAACATTCAGTTCAAATTCATAACAAGTCAATTTCATTTAAGTATTGCGCGGCAGCGCAATACTTATTTATTTCCAGTGTCACTTCTTAATGTTAATTTAACATAGAAAAGCCTATGGAGATCGTAACTTTTTGATTTTTCCTTCCCACCTTTTTGTCCCTGATGCCACTCACTTTTTATTCTTTGTTAATTTTAATAATATTATAAATTTAAAGTGTAAAAACATTTGCCTGATATCAGAGAGAAAACAGATAATAAAATGCCTTTGCATATGGGTGGATTATAACCCAGAAAGTAGCACAGGCTATGTTTTAAGAATTAAAAATAAGATGAATATGGCGTCATAGTGGAAATAAAAGTAATACAAGAAACATTAATATGAGTAAATTAAAAAGGTGTTTTTCTGACGTTTAGAAGTTAATAAATTTTCAAATAAGTTAAATTTATTTTTCCGGTTACATTGTCAATATGACGTCAGCGTTGCACAAGGACATTTTCACTGTGTAATATATGTATTGTTCATAGGCAATTTCTTTTTTGTATCAACAAGAAATAAAAAATAATGGCCCCCATCAGTGTGACGTCACAGGCAACTTAACTCCGTGTATGAACCGCAAATTGGATTCAAACAAACTCAGAAAGTTGAGTGTATAAGAGATGCACTATGCGTCAAAACGGCTTGCAATATGAAGCCAGGTATCACTCAGATCACTTTCGGCCCAAATTAGATGAGCACGTGGAACCAGTGTTGAATTATTTGGAATGGGAGAGGTTTTCAAAGCTACCCGCAATTGTTTAGACTGAATTGTGAAAGGTTTTAAATTGATTTCAAGGTTAGATTTTTAGCTTTATGCCAAACCATCACGTTTCCTCCCCATCTGTTTCTGAACTATGTGGTTTATTTGGATCCAATTTATGGTTGGTACGCTGAATTGAGTTGCCTTTGACGTCACCACTGATAGGGTCCATTATTTGTAAATTTTAAAAAGATGGGGTCTTTTAACGTTATGTCTATGGCATTTTTTTATCTAAAATTTTCCCTCAAGGTCTTTTTTTTCTGTCATTTTTTTGCCTGGGACAGAAACGGCTGGTGTTGCCGCAAAATAAATACTCAAAGTTTAACTTAGGTAACAATTGCCTTTTGCGTTTACATCGTTCACTGCGAGAAAAATGGGTAAATTTTTTTTAAGGTAAAACTGGCGTTTTTTTTTTATGTCTTACTGTATAACAGCTATACTGTTGTTAAATATTAGCACTAAATATATAACACTATTTTTGCATTCATAGCGTTCCCAAGTGGAAAATGGAGGTAACTAAATTTTGATTTTTTATGATCAGATTGGAAGTTTTTGACCAAACAACGACAACCTGTATTATTGCTTTCATGAACAATTTTGGATTAATCAATGGTAAATTACACCACAAATTGGATGCGATAATCAAACCTTAATGATGGCGCATTCCGTTAATTTTGAAACAAGTTCATCTGAGTGTTTACCTGAATGCAGTAGTTATTAAAAAACTTGACATATTAAACAAAAACATAATTTGCAGAACAAATTAAAAAAGAAAATTTATTTCCTACATTGTCTAAGCCCGAGAAGGTACAGATATTAAAATGTTTCATTCAGTTAGCTCTACGTTTAATGTTACATTTTTGTAACAAATAAGTTAAACCAATTGAACATTACAAAATAAAATTCAAACAATATGGTACTTTAAACACCCTAAAAACTTGAATTCCGTTCAAATGAAAATGAAATAAATCTTAGACTTTTTCCATTTATTAGTTGCAAATATTTATATTGCAGATTTTGTATTATGTTTATGATGATTGTACATAAAATCATAAGGCAAGTCTAAAATACAAACCTTTAAAAAAAGTCTAAGATTTATTTCGCTTTCATTTGAACGGAATCCAAGTTTTTAGGGTGTTTAAAGTATCATATTGTTTGAATTTTATTTTTTAAATTTTAATTGGTTTAACTTATTTGTTACAAAAATGTAACATTAAATGTAGAGCTAACTGAATGAAACATCTTAATATCTGTACCTTCTCGGGCTTAGACAATGTAGGAAATAAATTTTCTTTTTCAATTTGTTCTGCAAATTATGTTTTTGTTTAATAACATTCAGTTTCAAAAACTGGTCAAGTGAGTAACATGTCTGGGTAAGACAAGTCTATCCTTGATAAAAGGAAAGTGGGTAATAATAAAAAGTCCCCACTACCTTTTGTTTTGTGGAGGATAAATAGGAGAATTCTGACAATTTTGTATTGTTTCCAAGAACATAAAAAAGGATTCTGCTTTTTATGAGGCAATAAGCAGTTAGCAGGGCCAGTGTAATATTACACAGGGCCCTGGCAAAGGAGTTAATGGGACCTAATGAATACTGCTATACTGATCTAATAAAATTTACTTTTAAATTGTATACATCATAGAATAATATATGACAACATGAGTTTCAAAACTTGCCTTATCCAGAAAATCAAAAAACCTCTAACTGCGTCCATTGGTTTTCATTGTAGATCAAGAATTTACAAGGACTGAAATACAAGATAAAACTAGCTTTTTTTGCAGACAGTTGTGTTTTGTCAATGCAAGAATAAATTTATAGAGAAAACTCTATTTTTTACATTTTTGATAAGGCGAGTTTTGAAACTCACGTCCTCATATAATATAGATAAGAGATATAGATAATTCTATAGACTTGGTGTCCTGGGCAGTCGCCCCGTTTGACCGATTGTTGCACCGGCCCTGAGTAATAGTACAGATAATTTTTATCTTTCTCTTCAATGAAAAAAATACCTTTAAGCCAAAGAAACATGTTATGATAATTTGGATGTTTAAATATGCATTCTAGCATTGTTCTCAGTTATAAATTACACTACTAAACAATTTTAAATGGTATGAAAAATAAATAATGAGAAAGGAAGAACTATTTCAACTCTTGATTTAACCGAAAGTTTTCTGTAGATGCATATCATCTTGTTTGAAAGAAATTGCATTCCAATAATTGAAAATATGCAAAAAAGGCATTTTACTCTATCCATTTCTTTTTAAATAATTCAGAGTTGGGAGCTTTAAATTCATTATTTCGTCTCATCCTAATTCAATGCTTCTCTCCATTTGACATGTTCTATTATTTTTTTTATTTTTTGGCAGCACGCAAAGGTCTGTCTTTGAAGACTGGTCAGCTTAACATAGTAACTTTTGTGTGGTCTGCGATTTTTTAATTTTTAGGATTTTAATGAGATTTCTTAATGAGTTTCTTAAAATTTGTTCGTATTCCATGGTGATTTTTTAACATTCGTGGAAGAATTCCAGTTACAACACTTTAGTCCACTGTAACAAGTTTTGCCCCCTACGATTTTTGTGCTTTTAGCAATTTTTAGAATTCTTTTTATTTTGTGGTGATTTTTTTCAGCCACTGAAAATGATTCTGTGTAATACTTCAGGTGGGTAGCTGTGTTAGAATTGTTGCTGAATAGTCATTTTTGAAAAGATAGTATATCATGGAGACTTTTTGCAAGTATTTCTAGAATTGTTCAATGTGATTTAACAGTTTTAATGCTGAGATGGCATTGAATTTAATGTTCCTGCCTTTGTGAACTTGTTGAGCGAGTTAGATTAACCCGAGTGTTAAGTGTGGACAATCAGGAACAATCTAGAAAGTTTAGTTTTTCTATATTAGCATAAATCGTATCAGATAAGTATTAAAATTCTTGAGTAGGTATGCTAAGTGCATTACAGACAAGAATACTTGCTGTGTAGTTTTTCTCTTGAACCTTTCCCCTTTTCTTAGTCATGAACAGGGCTTAATTTGCGCCGGAGCCCAGCTCCGGTACTTTTCTGTTTTTAGTAAATATTTAAATATTGGTCGGAATTCACCGGAGCTCATAAATACAGGGCTCCGGAGCCCAGTGCAATTCGTAGCTATGCATTTTTATGAAAAAATGCATAGCTACGAACTATTCATTTTTTGTGTTAACACTATTTCCAAATCATAATCCGTACCATATTCAATCGCAAAATTCTGCAATTAATTAACACTAAAACTAGGCAAATGTTACTATTCGGAAGAAGTGATAACCAAAAAGTGGAATAGTTGATAGCAAGGTATATGCTGATAGATATTTAAAAATTTTTATTTTGCTAAAGGAAAAAAAAAATGCTTTAAATTTTGCAAATAATGTACGAAATATAAATATGCTGATTGATTGACAGGGGGAAGGGGGTATGGGGACGCGGTACAGTTGTAGTACTCTGGTACTTTTTTTCTTAGAAATTAAGCCCTGGTCATGAAGGGATGAAGCAGTGTTAAAGTCATTGCAACCTGTTAAACTCTATCATTAATGGATGCTAGAGAATTTTGAGAAAACTTGTTGGTTTTCCTTAAATGTTTTGCAGTCGTTTATCGGGAGCTACATATGTCTATGTGTTTCCTTTATGTGAGTGATTGATAGATGGAGACTAGGGCCCTAGCAAATGTTCTTTGAGTGAATGAATGTCTTGTGTATATTTTTGCTGAAAGAATTGTGTATGTGTAATGTACCAGTTTAATGATTTTTCTTATCAGAATTTTTGGATATTATCTTGCATAAATTTTTGGAAGTTTTCTATAAAAAGAAAAAAAAAAGTTTTTTAAAAATCTAGATGAGCAGTTTTGGTTAGCTTTGACTGATTTATTAATGGCTACTAGGAGATATAGAAAGAGATTAGAGGACTTTTTAATGATTGCAATGGATTTAAATTTTAATGACTGTTAGTAGATGCTAACCTGACCTGGAGTAATAGTTTTTCATTTTTTAAAATACTTGAGTGTTAACCCTTGTCATACTTATGTAAGAATTACATGAATAGGCTGTATTGTGTTAGACTAGTTGTAGATCGACTAGACATTGTTAGATAACTGGTGGTGTTCATTTTAAAATCAACATTTCAGCCATCTATATGTTCTTGTTGTTTGTGTTATGCTAAATAGTATTATAGGCTTTATCATTATTGTATTTATTGTAGTATTATATATTATGCTTTATTTTTACAGCAAGGACTGGAGCCCAAGGAGTTAAATCTCTAATTACTTGTTAATTCTAGAAGGTTGTTTGAGGACCGGACGGGTTTTTGAAATCGATATTTGTTTAAAATTAAATCTAACTGCATGGGCTTAGGAGGATTTTGATAAATGGTTACATTGGAAATTTGTTGACTGGAGTATGCTGATAGTGCTGAAATTGTTTTAGGTAGCCTGGTCGGTATGCTTCAGGATCACTATGGTTGGTTTTTAATAAGGTTGATAAGGAGGGGGGGTGGCTTTGTTGGGTATATATATATATATATATATATTATATATCCCTGTGCACAACTCCCAGATATTCTAGTCTCATCACCTTATAACCTGTTAGTTTGACAAAATCACTTCTCTTTATTTTACCATGAGACTAAGTCTTTATGGTTTTACACATATAATTCAGGGTCTAAGGTCTAAGGTATAGCTCAAAGTATTATCCTTATTAAAATACCTTTGGATATTTCTTACTTAGTTTAATTATTCAAATGTCTTTTTCCCTTCCACCAGCTTTTCATCTCAATCACCTGTTTGCTTTTGACTTTTGGTATCGCATTTTTAGCTTGTGCATAACAACATCATATCTATTTTTCTCCCGCTTTCCATCCTTACGCTACGGCCTTGTTGTCAATCTGTAATCTGGGGAAAGTTGACAACTGACGACAGATGGCGTTGCCTGTCCATCGTCATTGGCATTTCTCCCTCGTGACAGTCACGGCGCATCGGAGATCGTTCCAGATGCTGACGACGTCTTGAGCGGTTGGGATGGAGAGTGTGCAGTTGATTGGTTCGGTGATCAGCATGCAGTATTTATATCGTGAGCAGCCGCGTGTTCATCAGCTTTGTTCATTGTTCCTCATGTGATGGCTGGCCATGAATATCAACTCATTATCAACTGTTTATAATTTTTAATTGTTTTTGCAAGAAGTGTTTTTTCCGAGTAAATACTCTTCAAAGAATGACTTCACCTTTTAGTCAAGTTGCATTTATCTAGTGATAATGTGCTGCAATGCTAATGTCAATAAAGATGTGAATATGGAAAGATTTTTAAAATGGTTTCGTCTTAAAAATATTTCACAGCTGTTTACTTAAATAACACACACTCATATCCTGCTCTTCATTAGTGGTATCGTACATAGTTTAATTACTTTGAAATTGTCTTTTCTCCTCTTTCATTTAGAATGAAGAAAGTTTGTTTTTTTCCTATTTCTATTTTCTACTTATAAGGTCATGCATGTCATTAGGTTGGATGTTACTGGACTTCGCTTTTTCAAAGGTTTGGGTGAAGTTCCTGTATGTATTCACCAGCATATGTATGACACTTGCTTGGATACCAACGATGTTTTATTGCCGGTTTTTGCATCTAATGTCGGAGGTTTTTCAATGTTGCAGGGTAGGAAATGGAATTGTATTACACTTGCTTGGATACCAACGATACTTTATTGCTTGTTTTTCGCGTCTAGTGTCGGCGGTATTACATGATGCAAGGTATGTAATGGAAATTAAATTTAATTTGGAAATGAATTGCTAGGAGAGTGAAGGAGGGGGCAGGTCAATTTGAACAATAAAGTTTCTATAATAGATTTATAAAGTTAAAAAGTTATTTCAAGTTTAATACATAGTAAAATCTATTTAACTGAGCATTGTTTTTCTTTAAGAAGTTAGAATTATTTATATAAAGTTAAGGATAATTGAAATGGTGTTTTAAAGTGGATATACATTTAATTTTTAGAGGCTCTTTGGTGCTTCAGTTCTTGTTCAACTGTATTGTGATATAGAGGTCATTTTGGTTCTTTCCAAACTTTCTGTGTAATGGAAGAACTGTTTGATGTTTGCTTTGGAACTTCATATGTCTGATAAGTTGAAAATTCCATGTTGTTAAACTCTGGACTCATGTCACATACTTTCCTGGTTTTTATTTTAAAGTTTTTAATTTCTTTTACTCTTGTTATTTTTGTTAAATAAAAATTAGTTTATTTTAAATTTAGTTTATTATCTTTTTACAAACATTACATTTTTCTTTTTCAGCTATTTAAATTGATTTGAACTTTAAATAATTTAGCAATTCTGTTTTAATAAGTTTGGGCAAAACTTCTCAGCAATATACGCTCTAATTGTATATTTATTTTTTTTTGCTCTGCTGATTCAGCTTTTTCCAGTAATTACATTTGGTAATTACTTCAGTTAGTACTCAAACTTCAGATTGCAAAAGCAATTCGATTAATGCCATCGATTCACTATCTTAAAAAAATCACCAATTTCTTTACTAATTTTATGATCAGACTTTACCATAGAAAGAAAAAATAATAATCACATTATCTGTAGCACCATATAATTCACGACTAAATTTAACATATAGTATGCAAATTATATTCAGGAAAATACAGTAATAGAATTTTTTTAGGAATAGAAGTTTTTTAAAATTAAAGCAATAAAATAACTTTTTTAAAATTATGATAAATCACAGTAAATTTAACATTAGTATAAGCAAATAATTTTACTAATAATTATATACAAACCTATTTGTCTTTCTAATGCATGAGGAAGAAATACTGGTAGATACATAAATGGCTCATATGTTACAGAGTTATGAGAACACTGAGAACACACAACCTACAAATAAATGAAAAGATGAGTTCATTTTAGAGCTCAACTCACAAAATAAGTTCAATCTTTAATTGATTTTTTAAAATTATTCATAGTGAACAAGCTAAGATGAAAATATAATGCAAACTATACAATTAATTATTTTTCTATTAAAAAAAAAAAAAAAGTTACTGATACTGCTTCTGCCCAGTGGCATAGCTACGTTTTTTGGCGCCAGGGGCAGGAAGAAATTTTGCGCCCCCCCCCCCCCCCACCTAAATAAAAAAATAACCACATTATTTTTCCTCAAGACTAAAAAAAGTACACTGCTCAAAAAAATTAGGGGAGCAAGCAAAAAAGTGAAGAGAACAGTGCAAGACAGCCACGTAGGGGCATAAAATGGAATAGTACATGTGTATCATGCGCAATACAGAAAAAAAGACGGAAAAAAATTTGTAAGGGAGCTTTTATTCTTTGAAAAGATGGAAAGAACATGAAAAGATGGTTTGGGGCAACAATTTGGTTTTATGTAAATGATAAAAAAAAAGTATTGTTTAGAAGTGATACAAGATTTTTAATATGGCATGTGGTCTCTTCGAACAGCTAAGACTGCTGCACACCTGTTTTCCATGGATGCGATGAGGTTATCGATAAGACTTTGGGGAATACTGTTCTACTGCTCAAGAATAGCAATCTCCAAGTCCCGGACAGTAAAAGGTGGCCTTGGTCTCTCAGCAATGCATCGTCTGAATAAGTCCCAAACATGCTCGATCGGATTTAGGTCAGAAGAGCATGCTGGTTATTCCATACGCTGTATTGTTTTAGCTTCAAGCATGTTTTCCACAAAACGAACTGTATGAGGTCTGGCGTTATCATGCATGGAAAAAAAGAAATCACTAATTGCTGCAACATAAAATACCACATGAGGTCTCATTACCACGTGTGTATAACTTCGGACCGTCAAAGTGCCATTCCGAATGATATGCAGGCACGAACGTCCACCTATGTTGATTCCAGCCCATATCATCAACCCACCTCGTCTGTAATGTGATCTTTCACGAAAGAATGTGGGATTATTTTGAGTGCCTCCTTCTCTCCATTCCATGCCAAAACAGCAGATGTCACATCCACACTGAATCGGGACTCGTCTATAAACAGAATTCAACTCCAACAATGTTGCCTCCAAACTCAATGTTCAGTTGCCCACTTCCTTTGGGCCGCACAGTTGCTTGAGATCAACGGAATACAGACCATTGTTAAAAAGCAGAAAAACCAACGTTTGGCTTACGTGCATAGAGACCATTGTGATGGAGCCTATTTCGACTGTTTGGTTGGACATCCTTCGTCCTGTGGCCAAGAACAACTGTGTTTGCAGCAGAGTAGCATTGCTCGTTCTGTCTTGACGAGCTGTTAACAGGATATATTGGTCACCAGTTTCTGTGGTAGCACATGGACGACCTTGCCCTTGTCGATGTTTACCATTCCATGTGTCTTGGAATAGATTCCACAGCCTTGCATTGACACTTCTTGCGACCCAACAGCGTCCGCTAAACTTCGTTGGGTTTCCCCAGATTCAACTGTCCTGATAACACTGCCAAGCCATGGATTTCTGTAAATCACATTGTTATGACATTTCCATGTCACCTTTTCTCAAAACACAAGCTGAGCAATTGAATTTCACAACTGAGACAGTGAAATAGATGTTTCTGCAAAATCCTGATTTCTACACTTATCTCCTTTTTCTACTTTTTGACGTCATAAACTTTAATTTGCATGTGAAGTTTCTTTTATCTGTTTTCTACTACGCTTTAAATTATGGATGTTTGATTTTACGTTAGTTATCAATGTAAATATTTGCGTAATTTTGTTAAAACCATGTGCTCCCCTAATTCTTTTGAGCAGTGTATTTTTGGCTTGTACCGGGAAGAAAAGGGTGTGTATGTGCTTAACTCTTCTTTGTTTTTAACCCCTTCGGGACGGGAGCCTTTTACGAAATTTTTAATCTTTTGTCACCGTTTTTAAAAAACAGAAATTTGTGTTTTCTTGAATCGAGAAAATGCGCTGATTAAATAAGGCAAATTTTACAGTAAAATTTTACTGGTGAGGAAAAACAAGGATTCTGAGCGCTTCATGCAGCACGTATATGTGTCGTTTGTCCCCAAGGGGTTAAGGATTCAGCTCAAACACACGAAACTAAAATGCGTGGAACCCGATTATAAAAGATTTCTAGTTTTCATCAATACTGAATTTGAATGGGAACTTCAAATACTTAGCGGAACGTTCCCACGATATGACTGTTGTTTTAAGTGTATGGGATTAGCAACAATGAAAATAAATTTACAAAAAAAAAAAAACACTTGCTAAAACTTATAAATTATGCCTGATTATGGGGAAAGAGTCTTTGTTTCAAAATGGCAGCCACCCTAGAATTTCAAATTGCTCTATTCATCCATTTTTAACACTTTCCAACAAAGTTGAAAAGTGTTTATGACTTTGGGGTGTCTGGCCATCTGTATGCGCTCCAACTCTCGTAAATATACTCAGATTGCCCTGAAATTTTTGGATGTTATTGACGTTTACCATAGCATGATCCCTATTTCAAATGAAGTTTTTAGCATGTTTACTTCATCTACAGGGATAGGCAAAAGTATTCCGTTACATTACAGCCAATGGGAAAATATCAATTTTTAATGATGTTACACGCATCCAAACATAACAAAAGTTATATGCATTTATGAAGTGCACTAAAATATGCATTCTGTAGAATATGCGGTGCAAAGAATAGTTATTATTCCTTTACAGGGCCACACAAAAGAATTCTGTTACATAATGATATAGGGGGGGGGGGGGGGGGTTGTTTGCAGCATATTTTAATTATGTTAAACTATTTCATATATAATGAATTTGATATACGTCGCTGAGGTTTACTATAAGTTATTTCATGTATAATACGAAGTGCATAGCATTTAAAGGGACACACAAAAGATTTCAGATACTAATTTATCAGAAGTACTGCACATTAGTGGCGATTGCTGGAAATGCATTTTCAATTATGATATGCGCTTTTATGTTTCACTATATTTATGCATATTATATGGTGTGTATAAATCAGGGTTGCAAAAAAGCCGGCTAAAATTAAAAAAAGCCAGGCCGGTGGCTTTTATTGGTTTTAACCGGCTTTTTTTGGCCAAAATTGGCTTTTATACAATGAAACATTGTAATTATAAACCACACAAACATTGTAATTATAAACCACACATTTTAAAGTGTTTTTAATTAGTTTTAATGACATTTAATTGATTTAGAGTTTAATAAGTAACCCAATTTCTCAATAATGAGGACATTAATACTGGAATAAAACTTAGATGATTTTGCTAGTGATTTGCAGTCAGAATTGCAAATATGTCAGCTAAATTTTAAAAGGGCCATACCAACTGCCAATTTTTTCATTTTTACTGCTTTATAAAATTAAAGGTCAATGGTTACTTAAGTTACAGGTTTTATTACTTAATTTTAAGAGCTATTAATATACAAGTCTTATTTTATTTCTAGTAAACATTTAAAATTATACATAGTCACATTAAAAAAAACACCATTTCTCACTATTAAAAACATTGCAAATAGCATATGCATGAATATGCTTAACAACAAGCTTTTCAAAATTTTATTTAGATTTATTTTTTTTTTCTTGTTTAAATGCTCTATTTTTTATACACTTATGTACCACTCTCCTCAAATATTATATCCTTTCTAATTTCTCTTTTAACATTTAAAACTTAATATCTCCATATGGACACACAAGAATGTTTCCATTTTGATGTGCTACATTTTGTCATTAATTAATTATAATCTTTAAAATGTGTAGTAGATGTGGAGCTATGCAATAAAGAATTTCAAAATACCAGTTTGGAGCCTAACTTACATTATTTTCAATGTTTATAATTTTTTTTTCCCCCCCAAACATAATGCTTTTACAGTTGCCTTCGAGAAGTGAGACTTATTTATTTGACAAAATTTAATAGAAATCTATAATTTTTTTAGTAGAAAATATTTATAAGTGTACTAAAAATTAATTGATCCAAATTTAAAACAAATTAACTGTAAACAAACTTTAAAAAATAAAAGCTGGCCACCCTGGTATAAATGCTATAATTTATATACAGGGCTACAGAAAAGAATTCGTAAGGGTTACTGGGTATGAGCGTAAATTGCTTAAAAGTGGTTTTTAAATGAGTTATGCATTTTTACACTGAACTGCATTTAGTTTATTAACAAATGTTTGTAGAATATAAATAAAATGATATACAGAGTCACGTAAAGAATTGGATACATGCCGTCTATGGATGATAATTTCTGGAAATGTGATTTCATTAGTTTTAAGAGTGTTTTAGCTTGAATTAAATTTTAGCTAAATAGTGACGTGTAATAAAGATACTAGATAAACTACAGGGCTGTACAAAAGTATTCAAGCATGTTTCTATCTATTAGTATAAATTGCTGAAAGAGCAATTTCAACCTGTTATGCATTTTCTTGCTAAACGAAATTTTCCTGTTATATAATATGTATATAAAAATAAAGATCAAATACAGGGCTGTTCAAAAGAATTGTAATACATATTTGGCTATGGACGCTAACTGCTGAAATCAAATTTTTAAATGTTTACTTAGTTATCTTATTTACCTTATTTCCCTAAATAACGAAGTTTTGTTAAAGCTTTCAGGGAGTGTTGGAAAGTATTTCATAATCTATGCCGTATGCATGCTTTTTCTTTCTTGGTTAAGATAAAAAGATAACCAAAAAATGTTCTTGAATCCTTCTATCATGACCTAACGATTATGCAAGAAATAAACTTGCATTTATGTTTTTTTGCATATACAGTACAGCCCCGATTATCTGCAGAATTGGATGGCAAGGATACCGCAGATAATAAAAATCGCAGATAACCCGAAAAATACTGAAAATGGGGATCTAAACACGAAAAAAAAAAGAAAACTCAACATAAAAACTATGTTTTAGTGTACGAAAAACATAATAAAACATTTAAAATACATAGATACATATGCACAGTACATCAGAAACAATTGCTTTACGTCTAAATCACTAAAATAAAGAACAGTAAACAAGAAACAATGCCATGCATGGTACAAAAAGAGTCGAGTTACACTTTAAAAAAAAAATCTGTCACTTGTTTTTGCTTCTTGCTTTGGAAACATCTTTTCTTTATTCTAAATTGTAAACTATTGTTTTTCTTTTAGTATGGAATAATTTTTATCTCAAAAATGAAGTTATTCTTGATGTGCTCTCCCGGAATTTAGCATAATAGTCTTATGTTATTCTTAAGTATTTTAAATGTTGTGTTTACGTTTGTTTAATAAAATCAAGAAAAGACATAAAGACTTTATATATGATATTTCAAACATGGCAACCAAATCTAGAAATATTCTTCTATTACTTTCGAATACATGAATTTTTCTGTTTATATTTATTAGTAAGGCTTATTGTATTTTCCTTGCTATTGGTTTGAATTAAAAAAAAAAAATTGCTTTGTGGATAAACCGCACTGTGGATCATCTGCTCGCGGATAATCGAGGCTTTACTGTATATTCTTTTTAGTTTGAAATCTTAAAGGGGTCTCCATTTTGAAACAAGATGGCGATCAAGATGTCCAACGAATTTGGTCGAGATCTTTATAAATTCTTAACATATGCTCAATCACATCTAAATTGGTTTATAAATACGAGTGCAGTCGCATTACAATTATACTATTTATATAGAGAGATATTTACTGAATTTAAAGATGAAAGGGATAAGAATTAAAATCCTCTTATAATTCAAAATTTAAATTAAATTTCAAAAATATAAATTAAAATTCTTAAAATTTGTTTTCCTAACTTTTAATCACATATTCTAAAATCCGTTTTACCCCTAGTAACTTTGTTTCCCAGCATTATATTTATTACGTTCACCATTACAATCAGAGAGTAACTTAAGACAGAAAATGCTGACTAAACAATTCCCCTTCGTTTGTGGTTAAAGCCTTGTACGTCACAGATCTCGGTAATTGTGCGGGTCTTGACCACAGATCTATCAAGAGCTAATTAACCAACACGTCCTACAAGACGTGTTGAATATGTTATAGGACAGGTTGAATCCCATTAAACTAAATGTTCCTCCGAATTTATACCTTCGCACCCTGCTGGAAAATATTACAAGCCTCAACATATTAGCAAGAACATGCACGAAAAAGATTAGATTTTGCCCATTCGAGGTGCGTACAACCAATGAGCAACGACCATGTAGGTCTCGCAATCGACAGAAATGGCTCGAGGGACATCCGATCGAACTTGTGAAGATGATCGTAAGATGCAGCAAGGAAATAAACTAGTTCGATTCACAAAAAGAGAGTCAAATTCTTTACTCCCATCGATCTCCCAGTTATTCCTTACATAGATATAGCTATGGCTTTCTCTAATACACATGTGCTGAATTTAAGTATAAATGAAATACATTTAACTTTTAAAATGCCGAAAACAGCTATTTGTACTGGCCGTAGTAGGAAGACTGAAAAGTCCTGCTTTGTTTTATATACGATTTAAGAAGGGAAAATTTTTGGGGTAGGTTGCCCACATTTTATAGCTGTTCTGAATGCCAATTCGAACGAAAAATGGAATTTCCAATAAAGACAAAATAAATAACATCTTTACTTGTTTTTCTTCCAGCTAAATCCATTTTGCATTGGTTCACAGAAGCCCCCATTACATGAAAATATTCATACGAAACCAATCTTTGTGTATGTGTGACGGAGATGGCTAGAAATATCTACTGCACGTGTAAGTCTGAAAATTTGGGTGAAAGTAGATTATCGATCCTGATGCACATGAGGCTCAGATTTCTTATTTTTGGGTCGGTAATGTTTCTTAATTTTTTGAAAAAATTGACAGCGACAGTGCAAAAGTTCGGAGAAAGAACCATGCAGTGATGAACATTCATTAAAAACCGAACTAAAAAGAGATCTCCTTTCCGACCGACCCCTCCATTTAATTTCTGAAAATCGATGGATCAGAGATTATATGACATGTAGACAATCAATTATTAAACGCTGCCAAATGCTAAAAACATAATTTAAAAGCATTTTATCAATTTAATCGAAGATTATTAATGTGTTTTGAGGTAAGAGTCCCGTGATATCAGTTAGGAGTTTCTCTATGAGGGTTTCCCCCCTTTATTTACATTTAAAAGTATGTTTTCCAAAATATAGACTTCTTTTACCACCATTATCGAACATTAACGGTGCATTCTTTTCTCGGATTCCATTGGCCAGCTTTCAACGGGAATTGATTAATTCAACTTAACTTACGATTCTCTTGCAGTTTTTAGCTCCATCTTCCAATGCAGGGGGCGCATTCCTATCTCGGGTTCTATAGACCCAATTTCAACTGGACTTTGCTCATTCAACTTGGTTTTCTATTGTCTTACAGTTTATAGTTCTACCTTCCACCGTCAGTGGGCATTTTTATCTGAGGTTTCATGAGACCGATTTCTGCGAAATTTTTTTCTTTGAAATCTTACGATTCTCTTCATTGAACTTAGGATTCTCTCTTTTCCAGTGCGTGCGCAGCACGTTTGCTATACGGGGACACAGAAAGAGGAACCTGTGCCGGAAATTCATTTTGGAACAGATAAATTTGAATGTACGTTTTTAGTGGTTAGAGAAACGTGCATAGGAGGTTTCCTGCCGAAGACAGTGGGGACCCATCCCAGATGTACATATTGATTGTACATATTCTTTATACATTTTAAAATTTTAATTTGAATAGAGGTTTTAATCATTAGCGATTCGTTTGGAAAAATTGACTAGCGGGTCAGTTAGTATATAAATGAACAATGTTCTCTTTGATACCAGGAATGTAACGTCAGGTCGGCAACAGGCCTTTTGATTTATAAACTGGAGGCTAGACAGTTTGAGACCTACATCATCGATTGATAATTACGGATCTCTCCATTCCCCCCACCTTTACTGAATTTCTTCAAAACTTTTACACACACACGAATAGAAAATGTCAACAATTCTTATTTATTTTCAAAGTATGTGAAATAATTTCAGTTTAAAGCTCCTCTCAATTTGACGCTGTGGGGGGGGTGTAGGTTGCTTGCCCCTTCCACGTAAAAATTCAGCAGAGTGACTTGACAAATTAGTTTAAGTTAGATATGAAAGTTTGAAAATATTGTTAAAATAATAACTTTGAATAAGAATATGTTGAAATATATGCAACTTCATGAATCCTATATATATTATATGATGTTTCTGTGATAAGGTAAGTGTAAAATGTGCAGTAATGTGCCAAAATGATGAACAGAAGAAGGTTTCCTTTATTGGAGCTTGAAATACATGAACGTGACTTTGTTCCAGGATTAAATTAATGGACACTTGCGACGATAGTCTACCCGAACTCGAGAGCACTGCATTATTCGACGACATAAGTAATATTTAAGCAACTTGAAATATATTATACACAACTCTATCACCGATTTAATTAACAATTTTTCGATGAAACGTCTTCTTACTAAACCATTATGCTTAATAAACTTTAAGTTCTTACAATTATATCGGTATTTAGCCATATGCCATAAATATTCGCTGAAACCTCATAAAAACATACCAGATAGTACCATAAGTCAGCCATCAGACATCGCACACCTTGCACACCGAAAACATGAAATCGCTGTCCCTTTAAATCAGGACGAAAACCTATCGGCCAATCAGAATCGACTACGCAATTTGCATAAGTCGGAAGATACTTAACATTTACTTATAATTTGAATAACATTTAATAAATATTACGATGACTTTAGAAAAATTACTTTAATATAAAAATGACTTAAAAAGATGATTTTATATGTTAATTAAATTTAAATACTTATCTTTAAAAAAAATAAATACGAGCGAATGCGATCGCAAGTAAAATTGCCGTATACGGTCCACGACCGAAACGCGATACGCAACCATCCAACCGTGGCGGTAAAAACGTAAACAAATGCCGAAAGGCGGCAATGAAAATATCGTGTTGTCGAGTTCAGGTAGACTTTACAAATTGTTTAATGGAAAAAATAGAAACAAAAAATCCTTGGAATACTTTTCCACAGACGCCCCTTGTTTAATCGCTTTGCGCCTCAATTCAGGTACATAATTATCTTAGGTATGAATTGTGTTAACCTTTAAGTAATGTTACTGGTCTCAGAGACCGCTGTTTTTTTTTCTTTTCAATTTTTATAGTTTAACTTGTAATTTTCAGTTTAACTACAAACACTACTGAAATTTTGTGTCGTTTGGAACTTTAGTACTAACGCCAGAGACTTTTGAACAGGTGAATTTTAATTATAACAGTCCTGTACAAAAAGTTTAGTACAAAAACATCATCCTATGAGTTAATCGCGCCTTTTATTCATCTTTCGATGGAGCGGTCTGACAGACCGCTTCACAATAGTTATGTGACAATTTCTGCCACATCAGTTAAAGGTTAAGCCATCCCTAGAAACATTTACAGAAGCTTTTTTTTTTCTTCATTATTTGGATATAACAAAATATCTTACTAAAGAAAACATTCACAAACAGACGCACACACACACACACACACACACACACACACAAAAATTCAACAATTCTTATTTACTAGCCGCCTTTGGCGACCAGTTTGGTCTCCGTTAGATGTGTGCTAAGCATTGTACCATGTTACTTTTATCCAAAATTTAATTTACTTTCTCAATACTTCGCCAAATCAGAAGTTTCTAGTAGGGAAATCAAGAACTCTGTATTTTTATGGGTACTACTTGGTTACCCCGTTGACCAAAAATATATCGCCAAACTATAAGATTAAATATCAATAATGGTTGATCGTAAATGTCATATTCGCT
The DNA here is from genome assembly GCA_963932465.1 of Maratus speciosus. Taxonomy (NCBI): domain Eukaryota; kingdom Metazoa; phylum Arthropoda; class Arachnida; order Araneae; family Salticidae; genus Maratus; species Maratus speciosus. The sequence continues at coordinate 42,434,165 of OZ010788.1, read as the reverse complement.
TGTTTTTAAGCAAGTTACACGTGTTTACGTCATCAAGTTATTTTTACTTCGACTTTTTATTAATGTTATACTAATTTATTTGTTCTTTCGCCATTTAAAATAAAAATTATGTCAATTTGTATAATTTGGCGATTTATATAATTTGTTGAAATGGGTCGATGGTATAACTAAGTAGTACCTTTTTATGCTAGCCAGGCGCAAGTGATAAATCATCAAACATTGTCTTTCCAATCGCATTTTTTCATATTTCATTAAATTCCCCTAAAATATAATAATTTCACTCATTTTATTTAAAATACATAATTTTAATTTGAAATTCATGACTTTCACTTCTTTCTTTCCTTTTTTTAAGAAAAAGAAAAGAAAAATAATAAATAATACCAAAAACCATGACTATTAATTTCAATATCAAAGCATTGTTTTAATTTACCACGCAAAAAAATAAAAAATGTAAAAAATAGTCACCTGGCAAATAAAAAGTGAAGCGGTCAGCCCAGAACTATTGATGACAGTCACATGACTTAGGCTATTATTATAGAGATTGTCAAAATATGTGGGATAATTTCAGTTTAAACCTCTCTCAATTTGGTGCCCCTTGGTGCCCGGGACGGATGCTCCCCCTTAGCTACGCCACTGATCTATTGTAATTTTTTCACTTTCTCTGCTTAAAGTATTGGATGTAAAACATGAAAACTGGTAGTTTTATAAAGAAATGTATGATGAAACGCATGCTGAAGCAGACAGTTTTTAAATCAAAGAATTATTTAAAGCGCTATTTAATGTTGAAGTATCAAAACAGTTCTTTTAAGAAAGTTTTGTAGGATACGCATAGCAATTTAATCATCTTTTGACCACATACCTGATTAGATTGTGTTGTACAGTGTTTCATCATTTTTTAAAATTTGTCTATTTTTTAAAACTTTTTAAAATTTTTTATTCAAATTTCATTATTTGAATAGAGATTTAATTCAAATTTTAAGATAGCCATTTTAAAAAAAAAGGTTTTTTTTTTTTTTTTTTTTTTTTTTTTTTAATCTGTCCAAAAAAATCACTTATAAATTTTTCTTCTTCTATTTCAGGATAATATTTTAAGATCAGAAAATAGTGACACAGGTCAAATAATGTAACATAAATACTGTGTGTTATAACAACGGAATACCGTTTCAACATCAAGAGCTTCTTTCACATATATTTATAATAATCGGTGTAATGTGACTCTGGAATATGTAAGTTGGAGTGAAAATTCGATAAGAAATGTTTAAATCCAATCGAAATAAATCCAATTCACATCTCCCAAATTCACACTATGGCCATAAGTATAGTGGAGAACAAATACGCGTTGTAATTAAATTGAATTAAATCTGAAAAAGAAAATCTTTAAATAAATAATAAGATATGCAATGAAACCTTACTCACCCCATGAAACACAAATAATCCAAGATGATTAATTATGGAAGAAATTTTATTTACCAAAACATTCTCAATTTATTAATACTGGATCCAGTAGGAAATAAGAACATAAAATATCTATTCTGAAAATATGAACATCTTATCATAACACTTAATGAACTTAAATATTTTGCACATGGTTAGGTTTAAAGGTATGAAAATTGTTTATGATACACTTATCTTCATGATGCGAGTGGTTATAATTTCAAATAAAGTCAGCAAAGTTTTTAAGTTGATAGTTTGTGATTATTTAATAGACTGAGATATGAATGAAGACTTCTTTTGTAAATACCTTGTTTCATTGTGAAGAAACGCAAACACCAAGGCGTTAAAGTGACGCATTGAACTTCTGTAAAAAAATGACCATTCTAAGAAATCAGAAATAACTCATTTTCGATTGGATTTGTAGCAGGAATATGACTATTTGAAGAATCATCATCCACAAGAATCAATCTGAAGAAGATATATATAATCTGTAGGAAATTACAAATTCGGGAGGCATCTGTTATTTACTTGTAGAATAATCGAAAATGATGGATGGCATAATCTGTCTTCTGTTTATAAAGTGGTGAAGATAAAGGATCTTTCATCTACTTGTATATTTTTTATTTAAAACTAAAATAAGCAGTGTCTTCATCAAAGATTTGCAACATAAAACATATTTTAATAAGAAATACTTGTTTATTGAATACTCTTACGCATCGGCTAGACCCAGAGGCCTAACGGGAGAAAAATCCCCTAAAGATATGCGTGTTACATTCTCCGAGATTTTCTTCAAAACTGGCTCTTTTTTGAAACGTCTGCCACATTCCAAGTCCTTTCTCGGCAAAATGAGCCAATCAGAATGCTCCAAAAGACGGTATATCGATAATAAGCCGGGGGGAAATGTTTTTGCGCTGGAATAATCACCGTGGAATGGCAACACTCTTACGAACGGGAGAAAAGGAATGTTTGCGTCTTGTGAGTTCTGATGATGTAGAATAAAATTTCTGCCGTATTCCGAGATAAGAAACATATTCTGAACTAAAAGCTTGCTATTTTGAGGCACAATGTGAATAGAAAACAATTATAAATAAAGAAAAGTCTAGGAATTATTTTCTCGTTTATCTGTTAAAATAGTGTAGCAATTATGCTCAAATTTTACCAGAGGAATGAGAAAAAATATAGAATACCCAGACCTGCCAACCTTTGAAAATGAGAAATCGTAGCACACAAAATTAAAATTAATCTGGAGGTTGGTTGGTTGGTTTTTCGTGTTTCACAGTCATCTTTTGACATTCGTAAAAGGAATAAGGTTTCAGTCTTTTAACTCAATATAGTAAATTTTTCCTCTGAAAATTTTTGTATGATTTTTAGAGTTTCATCTCGTTTCGCAGCGTTTTTTTTCACTTTTGTAAAAAGAGCGTGGTTCCAATTTTTTTTAGTCAGGTGCAGTAAATTTTGATGAAATTCGCGATTTTTCCCCGCGATCATTTCAGGATATTCACAATTTTTCCCCCACAATCGTAATTCACATTTTTCTATCACGATTCTTTGGTGAAATCCGCACTTTTTACTATGAACTTTTGACGAAATTCGCATTTTTTACCTCGATTCTTTGACAAATTGTGCGTTTTTTACCACGATCCTTTGACGAAATTAGTGTTTTATTTCTGCGATCTTTCGATGAAATTTGCGTTTTCTTACTGATCTTTCGATGAAATTTGCATTTTCTTACTGATCTTTCGATGAAATTTGCATTTTCTTACTGATCTTTCGATGAAATTTGCATTTCTTACTGATCTTTCGATGAAATTTGCATTTCTTACTGATCTTTTGACGAAATTAGGGTTTTCTTTCTGCGATATTTTGACAAAATTGACGTTTTTTCATCAATCCTTTGACGAAATTAACTTTCTTCTGCGACCAATTGACGAAATTGATTTTTTTGCGCAGTCATTTGTCGAAATTCGCGATAGTTTATCGCAAATCGTGTGATTTTGCACACTATGTCAAACCTTGCCCCTCAAAGAATCCCCCCCCCCCTCTAGAAATTCTTAAAATGGCTCCCTTGTTTCTAAGGGAAGGCATTCCTGTATAAATATTTACAAAAACACGATTCACTCGTGGTTAATATGCACATGCATATTGTTTTATGTTACGAAGTTTGTTTTGCAGACCAGATTTTTTTCCCCCATGAGCATTTTTTAATGCCCGAATTTTCGGACTAATGGCCACTTATTTAAAACTTTCGGAAATGAATACTTTAAATTTTGGAAATTTCAAAACATAATCACTCCTGAAAAAAATTTGCTGCTCGGGATAAAAATCGCAACTAGAAGCAAAAAATGCGTTTGTGTTTTTTGCAAAAAATCGTAGTTTAAGACCGATTTTCGTAGCATCGTAGTTTATAGGTCCAAATCGTAGCAACTACGATTTTTTCGTAGCAGTTGGCAGGTCTGAATACCATAAATGTAATTTCAAATTAAAATAATTAAGAATAAAGAATTTAGAATTTAATATTTAAAAACTTAGTAAAATTTGCTGTCAAATTGAAAGATCGTAATTTGAAGTAGTTTATTAAAATAAACAAAATATACATATTTAAATTTATGTAAATTTTAAATGAGGAATGTTATGTAAAGCTTTTAGAACATAACAATCGGATCTTTAGGTATCTTTGCCATAATGTGCTATGGATAGCTATAAATGCAAACAAAAAATTGGAAACTTGATATTTTCACAATTTTCTGCAAAGTGAAGGGTGGGGAGTCCTCTTAAAAGCTAACTACTGGAAATTCCTTGAAAATTTAGATGACAAGAAAAAAACAAAGATGGACATACTGAAAGCAACAAAAGCTTGCTGCAATGTTTTGAAAGAACCCATTGTTACCACACTTTCAGGGCTACCAACACATTTTAGACCTCAAAAAGGGGAAAAGGGGACCATTTTTTTTTAAAGGGGGACTTTGGGGGACCTTACTTACACAATGGTGCTACAATCCATGTAGGATTTTGACCTCCCTCAATATACTTCTCCAGACCTTCCGATCTCTGGCCTTTACTTTATAATTTGGTTTACTGCAAAATCTTTCTCTATCTCTTTTATCCAACTCTTCTTGGGTCTACCAATACTTCTTTTCCCAATTAAATTACCACTATAAATCTTCTTTGTGCTTCGCTCATCCCTCATTCTGATTAGATGGCCTAACCATTGCATTCTTCTTATTTTTATAGTATTTATTATATCTTTTTCATTATATAACTGTTCTAACTCCATATTTGTCCTTATATGCCATGTATTGTCTTCTTTAATAGGTCCAAAAATTTGCCTTAAGATCTTCCTTTCCCAAGTGATAAGTAGCTTTTCATCTTTTTGTGTAGTGGTCCAGGTCTCACTACCATAAATTACTATTGGTTTTATAACAGTTTTATAAATTTTAAGTTTGGATGTTCGAGATATTAGAGATGATTTTAGAATGTTTCGAAGAGAAAAATAGCATCTATTTCCTGCCGCAAGTCGGGTTTTAATCTCTGCTTCTACCATATTATCACAGGTGATTGTAGATCCTAAATATTTAAATTCTGTTACTACTTTGGGGGACCATTTTTATTTAAAAAGGGAACTTAATAATTAATTTTTAAAGAATTTTTACTTAAGTATGTACTTATACTAAATTCCATTCCTGACTTATTTATTATAGTGTACTCAATAATATAACCATTTTGCATTAAATTCCGTATTAATAATCTATAAATGCGTTTTTATTTTATTATATACTTCCGAAACAGATCATTTTTAGTTTTTCAGGTAGAAGCAGGGCTAAAATACACAATCATTTACACTAACAGTTAAAATTCAATTTTCAAAATTAAGACCTAAAGTAACTTAAAACCCTAAGCCCAAATAAAATAAAACCTTATAGAATAAAACCAAATAAAATAAAACCTAAGTAGAAGTAGGCATATTACTATGCAGACTATTTCCTACAATTCTATTTGAAAAAATAAAACCATTGAAGTTAAATAGAGAAGCAAGATGATTTGGAAAATACTATATTTTGAATAATTTGGGGAGAAAAGGACGCTTCGGTGTGCTTTCATTGATATTGATAATATACCTTAATTCATTCGAAAGTAACAGATTATTTTAAAGTAAATTATATACCTTTTACTCAAAACTATACTTTTTGTAAAAAAAAAAAAAAAAACATAGAATAGATTTTTCTCCATAAACTAAATATAAACTATAAGTTTTTTCACATGCCAGAAGTTTTTTTTACATAATAAGTTCGGCACGCGTGCCATAGATTCGCCATCCTTGGACTAGGCGGCGTAGCCACCTACGAGCTACGCTTGACAAATCCCGTTCAGACACCACAGACTCTAAAAACACGTTAATTTGATCCACTTTAAAAAGATTATGGAAGATTTGAATAATAATTAAACATCCAGTGATGATCTCACTGTAATCAGATTTCCATTCATTTCCAATTCACTGAAAGATTTTAAGGTATAATCAGCTGCTGTTCAGACATTTAATGGCTGTTTTCGTGATTGATTAAATATCAGTAAACAGCATTTGAAAATCAGCCTATATAAAATGAGCAAATCAAACAGAGTCGTTGACTTTTGGAATATTTTTAACAACGTTATAAGAAAATTGTCTTAAATATCCCATTTTAAATATATTGTTTTATATCTGATGTAATTTTCACCAAAATTTTATTTCTCTCTTTAACATTCACATGAAAATACATTTGTTGTTTGAAGGGAAGAATTATTTATTGCGCTGTCTCAGAATTGACACCAACAGTTAAAAAGATCAACACAAAATACTAAATAAATCTCTCGTGTAAATATATTTTTTAATTTAAACTGTTTGGCAATATTATTATTTGTGCATTTTAAATGTGATGTAATTTCTCCTATTTACTGCTTTTAACTAGCACATATTAAAGTTAATTTTTAAAACTAACTTTCTTTTTAGGGTTCCGTACTTAAAAAGTAAAAACGGAACCATTATAAGATCACTCCTGTGTCTGTTCGTCCGTCTGTCTATCACAGCCATTTTACTCGTAAACTATGGAACGTGGAAAGTTCAAATACGGGGAAGTAATAAAGACCATTGACCCACATATTTTCAGATTAATACACATTCATAAATATATTTATTAAAAATGTAGGGGGGCAAATTATGCTACTTGAATAAAAAAATCTTTTCTTTGTATATCATGTGGGGTATCCTGTCAAAGCTTTCATAACGCTGAACTCAAAAATACATTCCCTTTAATTTTAGGTATTATATTTTAAAAAATATTGTCGAAAATGTAACGCAAAAATATGTTCCCCCCCCCCCATCTAATTCCGAAACTACTGAAACTAAAATTATGAAAAAAATAGAGGTAGTAGATGTTAATATAAACCTTGCCGGAAAATTATAGCGATTATCCTAGGTCACATAGTTTTTGAGAAATTAGCATGTTTCTGTTATACACAAATTTCGATTTACAGGCATTCAGAAAAAATGTTGAGCATCGCTGGATATACCTATTGTTGCAGAAGTATAAAAGCATTATTGATAATGATTTTCGAAAAAAAAATATTCAGTAATTAGCTGAGATATTAACCCTTAAAGATAGGCCAGTTTGGACATACATAAGGACAGGGGCGGCGTACTCTATGCCTAGTTAACAACTTTTAATGATATATATGTGTAATGTAATGTCCAGTAACAGTATAAAAGCAATAAACGTCAAATTGTTAAAAGCATACTAAGTCTCAATCAGGGGTCTCAGGACTCTAAAAAGTGGAAAAAATCAAAAGAAGACCCTTTTCAACATTTGATGTCTTAAAATGTATATAATTTTGAAACAATTTTAATTGGAATGAAAGATATAAGTATGTTCTTTCATTTCATGTATTTAAAAAATTTCAAGATACAGAATTAGTGTTTATAGGGGGCTCGAAACTGTTAGACTTTTGTCGAACAAAAAATTGGGATAAGAGTTTACGTGCCGGATGACAAAATAAATATTGCAACTAGAATGAACATTTTGGTGCTTACTTATACTTCAGATTGTAATAATTTCTCTGAACTTAAATAAATTTGTATTTAAAGCATTTTTATATTTTTAATGCGGTGTTGCATTTAGCTAATACAAAAATTTGAAAATATCAACAGTAAAATCACCTAAAAAAATATTTCTTTGAACAATAAAAAGGAAAATTTAGGTTCAGTTTATAGAGGCTAACATGAAATACATGTTTTGAAAATTTCATGAAAAAATATTCAGAAGTTTTTGAGGTATCCTGCGCATTATGCCCAAAAAACACCATTTGGAGAAAAATGACTTCAAAGTTTCGGAATCACTGCTTCAGTTATTGAGCGGGTATAATTCTAAAAGCCATAACTTCTGTTCTAACGGGAATTTTAAGGAAACAATTACATCAAAATATTCAGAAAAGATAGGAGTTTAACATCTAAAAAAATTAAACTTTCTTAAATTTTGAAGTTTTAAGACTCCTGCGACTACTTAACCGTTTCTGGTGCAGAGTAATTCTATTTATAAACTTATGAAATAACGAACTGACACCAGAATTTATAAACGAATTTATTAGAAAATGCGAACTTGTTTATTTTCACGTACATGATAAAAGGAAAATTTTAATTAAATATACTTGGTGCCGATTGTCTGTTTTGGAATTAAAATTAGGTGTCCTTTTTTTAAGGGCACCGCCCTCGAAAGGTTTAATTAGAATGAATCGCATAAATACTGTGAGATTCGCGATAGTTTGCATTGATTGTATCTCTCAATACGCCTCGAGTGACTTTAAAAGTTAATTAAACACCTATCTGGAAAAACGTGGCACTGACCAAGGAGGCGTTACAATTTTGAGACCTCCTTTCGAAGCGCGCTTAGCACAATGCCAAATTACAACTTTGAACAAAGGTTTTGTTTTAGCTACACTGTAGAAATAAAGGCTATTACTACGCTGAATTTAGTTTCATGAAATGCGAAATGAAGTTTAACTATACACTGCTTTTATTGTCAGTACCGAATTAAGTTCATCATAAACAGATTAGGATAATATTAAAAAAAGAGTTATACGAATAGCTATATTTGATATTATTTAGGTTCCATATCTCTTTGAACTATCATGGTATACCCATTTACACTTTTCTAATATATACAGTTATACCCAACACTATGTTGTATAGTTTTTTACAAAATCTTAGTATTCTTTTAGCAACGTTTTTTTTATAATACCATTACAAATTCATATACTTATTCTACGGAACCCTCTGTGCACGAGTAATACTCGCACTTGACCGTTTATTTAATATTCCCGTGTAAATACCATTTTTGTGACAAATTTTTAAATATTTTTCTGCTTTTAAAACATGATCATTGAATTCTTATTTTAAAGTTTTATTTCTCTTTTTAATAGTCACATGCAAATACATTTTTAATTAAAAGGAAATAGTACTTTTTGCATTGATTTTACAATTGGCAACAATTTAAAATAACTTTTTCTAAAAAACTTTTTTAATGGGATGATTTTGACTAACTTTAACATTGAATATCTCTTAAAAGGATTCTTCGATTTAAAAACTGTCTGCAACAGCGTGTTTATCAATCATTTCAGTATAATATAAGTACTACCAATGCACAATACTGCAGTGGCGGTGAAAGAGTTAGTTACTTTTTTTTTAAGAATATAGAAATATATACTGTTTGTGTACTAAAGAGACTGTTGCACGTAGAGCTACAAGATTTAGTAGGAAGATATCACCTGTATATTTAAATTAGTTTTTAGATTTTTTTTTATTAATTTTTTTTAATGAGATTTTTAGTTTTTAGCCTAATGCAATATTTTTTTTCCCCTTTTCAATAAAGTTTATTCGAAATTTATACAACATTTTAAAAATCTTTCATAAATTTTTAATGCGAATTTCAGCCTTTTTTTGCATTCTGCGGCAATTTTTTGACATTCATAAAAGAAATTCAGTTTCAAACTTTTAGCCCTAATGTAATAAATTTTGCCCTAATATGATTGTGTCGTCAGATTTCAATTTTTAACGAATTTTAGTCTTTTTTTTTGTACATATATATGTGTGTTCTACAGCAATTTTTTCCACATTAGTAAAAGGAATCAGTTTTCAATGTTTTAGACCAATATAGTACATGTTGTCCTCTTTTTAATGAAATTTATTCAGAATATGTACTGCAATTTTCGAATTTTTATGCGACTTTTTAATTCTTAAAAGGAATCCAGTTTCAATATTTTAGCCCAGTTTAATAAATTTTGTCATATTTTGAATACAATTTATCCAGAGTTGGTACAACATAAAAAAAAAAAAAAAAAAAATATGCAGTTTGAGGGGTTTTTTTTTTTTTTTTTTTTTTTTTTTCATTTTGCGATAATTCTTTATCATTCAGTTTCAAAAACTGGTCAAGTGAGTAACATGTCTGGGTAAGACAAGTCTATCCTTGAAAAATGGAAAGTGGGTAATAATAGAGAAGTCCCCGCTACCTTTTGTTTTGTGGAGGATAAATAGGAGAATTCTGACAATTTCGTATTGTTTCCAAGAACATAAAAAAGGATTGTGCTTTTTATGAGGTACTAAGCAGTTAGCAGGGCCAGCTTCAATATTACACAGGGCGCTGGCAAAGGAGTTAATGGGACCTAATGAATACTGCTATACTGATCTAATAAAACTTACTTTTAAATTGTATACATCATAGAATAATATATGACAACATGAGTTTCAAAACTTGCCTTATCCAGAAAATCAAAAAAACCTCTAACTGCGTCCATTGGTTTTCATTGTAGATCAAGAATTTACAAGGACTGAAATACAAGATAAAACTAGCTTTTTTTGCAGACAGTTGTGTTTTGTCAATGCAAGAATAAATTTATAGAGAAAACTCGATTTTTTACATTTTTGATAAGGCGAGTTTTGAAACTCACGCCCTCATATAATATAGATAAGAGATATAGATAATTCTATAGACTTGGTGTCCTGGGCAGTCGCCCCGTTTGACCGATGGTTGCACCGGCCCTGAGTAATAGTACAGATAATTTTTACCTTTCTCTTTGATGAAAAAAATACCTTTAAGCCAAAGAAACATGTTATGATAATTTGGATGTTTAAATATGCATTCTAGCATTGTTTTCAGTTATAAATTACACTATTAAACAATTTTAAATGGTATGAAAAATAAATAATGAGAAAGGAAGAACTATTTCAATCCTTGATTCAACCGATAGTTTTCTGTAGATGTATATCATCTTGTTTGAAAGAAATTGCATTCCAATAATTGAGAATATACAAAAAAGGCATTTTACTCTATCTATTCCTTTTTAAATAATTCAGAGTTGTGAGCTTTAAATTCCTTATTTCGTCTCATCCTAATTCAATGCTTCTCTCCATTTGACATGTTCTATTATTTTTTTTATTTTTTGGCAGCAAGCAAAGGTCTGTCTTTGAAGACTGGTCAGCTTAACATAGTAACTTTTGTGTGGTCTGCGATTTTTTAATTTTTAGGATTTTAATGAGATTTCTTAACGAGTTTCTTAAAATTTGTCCATATTCCATGGTGATTGTTTAACATTTGTGGAAGAATTCCAGTTACAACACTTTAGTCCACTGTAACAAATTTTGTCCCCTACGATTTTTGTGCTTTTAGCGATTTTTAGATTTCTTTTTATTTTGCGGTGATTTTTTCAGTCACTGAAAAGGGGACTAGGGGGACCAAAACGCATAAAAGGGGACTTTGGGGGGGAAAAAAGAGGACCACTTGGGAGCCCTGCACTTTCAGTTTCAGGAATTTTCCCAATATCTTCCAAAAACTGTTGGTAAATTGAAACTGTTTCACTACCTGAAATGGAAGATACAGATAAACTGATATCCTCCTTAAATCTGACTTTTGTCTTTAATTTTGATCAATAGATTAATGCCGATGAAAAAATAATAGAAAATGGGAAGTTAAATATTTTCAAGAAAAGTGCAGAAGATGAGTCATATGATGGAAGAGTCAGTGAGAGATATGAATTCTTAGAAGATGCTGAGAAACTTTCAACATCTGATGCTGTTAAAGAATGAAATTAAAATGTATGTTGACAAAATAGAATGTACAATATTAGACAATGCTGTTATGAAAAGAAAGTAGAGCTCATTAACTTCATTTTTCAAACCAATACAGGTATGTAAAATTCTCCTTTCAGAAAATTAAATCCATTATTTTTTTACATTTATAGTTCTTTTATGTGTAGCATTGTAGTATGTATTATATATACAGTTAAAATAATATAACAATATTCTAATCCCTCGAAACCCAGTCATACAGATCAATATCACAAAATAAAAACTTTGTTATATGAATTGTATATATTTATTCATAAAAATATAAATTCCTGGAAACTCTTTTTAAAATCAAAATTTTTCTTTTCTTTTTTTAAAACTGTTTTTAGTATAAGGGATCTTATAAAGACTTATTACGATGCGAGTACATAAAGCTACATTTTTTATTATACAATGGTAATTTTAACGGAATTTTTTATTTAAGAAAATGAGCCTTTTTATGGTTGTTCTCATAATCGGTATTTTTGTATATCCAGATTACATTCACATTCAGAACACATTAGTCTGGATAACCAAGAGTTTTTTCTGTGTCATGAAATAGTTCATTACAACATTTTAACGAAAACACATTATGAGGAGTAAATTTTCAGAGCGCTTTCGATTTTGTTATAAGTCACTTTGACTGCATATAAGATTGTACAAAGATGTTTCAAGAGCTTAGTTAAAGCATACAGAATTGTAGTTTTGAGTTGCTTTGGAATAATTAGTTGACTGTAAATAGTAGATTTTTATGAATGCAAAATATTTTTTTTTTTTTTTTTTTTATAAGCTGCAAAGATAGACAAAGAAGATTTAGAGATAAAATACAGTTAACTCACTTTTGCAAAAAAGACAAAAAAGATATCTGATCTATACATCTCTTTTTTTACGAATCAAAGAAACAAAAAAGAAACAAAAAAAAAAAAAAAAAAAAAAAAAAAAATCATTCATTCAATAAAATAACGTGGACCTTGAATTAAGTATTGAAACAATTTCTTTATTTTAATTCCTTTTACTCAGACCAGATAGATCCTTTAATTTCTATATCAGAATACGAGTACATAATAATTTTCACAAAAAGTGAAAAGAAAATTGATAAATTTTCCCCGAGTAATTTTCCAGAATCAAGCATTTTTCCAAGTCAACAACCAATGATGAAAGATGGTGAATAGCAGTGAACTGGCTAATGTGACTTTAAAAACAGATTGGATGTTTTTTCCAGATTAACTGAACAGTTTTTTCAAATTTAATGGCTTCTTCCCTAAGATTGCATAACCAAATCAATTTCCCCGAGTTTTTCCCATTTTCTAGGTTTCTCTTAGGTATATAAACCCTGCATAAATCTAAGCTTTTAATACAGTCAATTCAACAAACGAAAAAAAATATTTTAGTTAACTAAAAATTTTTTTATTAATTTATTTTGAAACAAAGATATAATTTTAAAAAGTAAATATTTTTACACATAAAATTGGCCTTTTTAAAAAAAACACTGAAAATTATTTGTATCATAAACAGTAGATTTCAAAAAACTGTGGATCCGAGAGTCTATTGTGATATTTTTCAATTAGAAATTCTTTAAAATTATTATTTAAAAATGGCTATTTTAAAAGCTGAATTTGCTGCAACTAAAAATATATAAAAAAAACATTGTTTCTAACAGAACTATTATTGGTGTTTCTCTAAGTAAAATGTAAAAATCGAAATGCTTAATTAATGTAAATTTTTAATATTTCACATTATAGATGTAATATAAGGATGATATAAAGATAAGATCGTAGTTAATGAAAAAAGGAGTTTAATGATTCTAGGTTATAGTTTTACATATTAAATAGAAATTATATTTACAAGTACTGGTAGGGGGTTTTTCTGCGGCATACGCACTCACAGAATCGTCGGAGATCGGCCTCTGCTCTCGTCTAGAGCGAGCCGCGTCAGAATGAAATCTGCTATCGGTTGTTACATGTTTCCAGGCGAAGAGAATGCAAACTGCATATCAGCAAATTCAATACATCTACTATTCTGCGGTTACAAGTTCTCATGGAAAAGTGCTGACCAATTCCTGTTGCTATGAGTAGAGTTTTATGGGAATCTAAAACCACAACTCACAAAAATATATACATATATTACAGTGTAGAACGATTGGTCCAGAATGGTTGGTGTCAGATGCATCCTGGATAACTGGTTGGGCATTAAACCAACATTCATTTGATCAGATTTATAGAATGTGTGTTTGTTTGTAGCATTGTTCCAGATTTCAGATTAAATATTAGATTACTCAGATCCAACAAAAGAGCAGAGATTAATCAGAGATTGAAAGAAGACAATTTATGGGAATACAGTTGAACCTCGAAAATCCGGACACCCAAAATCCGGAAATCTCTAAAATGCAGACATTTTCCCAATTTTAGTTTTATTAATTTTTAAAATAAGACTTAGCTCTAACTTTCATATTTCTCATCAAATGCAATTAAATTCTTTTATCTGAACACTAAATAAATGAATGTAGATATATTCTGGTAGATTTCTATAATGATTGACCATTAATATAAAGACTTTAATTAGAGTAGAACCTCGATTATCCGATGTAATTGGGATCGAGCCTACGTCGGATAATCGAAAATTTAGCAATAATCATTAATTTAATATGCAAAATCGTCATCGAACTGCTATTATGACTATTTAAACTGCTAAATAAATTTCTTTGGAAATAAAAAAACTTACAATGAATTAAATGGAAGTTTCATCTGGCATAATTTGGCCATATTTTGCATGCAGCTCTGTCAGGGAGTTGGGGGAGGGGGAAGAGTACATTTATACCAGAATCCGAACTAGTGGGAGCTGAAGCTAATTTCAAAGGCATTCTAAGAAAGGGGAAAGAAATATTTATCTGTATTCTTAGTTCGAAAAGGCCCGCTTGCATACACAAGGAGTGTGGAAAAAAAAAAAAAATGTCAAGAAACTGACGTCGGTTTATGGCGAGATCCAGTTAAACCAGGGTCGGATAATCGAGGTACTACTGTATTACAAAAACTGGAAAGTTAAAAAAAGGCATAAAAAACGAAGACTTGACCGGATACGTTGATGACTCGAAACTTCATGTATTTTAATTCTAATAAAACCACTCAAGTACATATTTATAACTAAAGAAACAAACATGAAATTTCGTTTTCTTTTGATTGAACTAAAAGATTATCACTTGATATTCTTTCTCCTGCTCCTTCTCCACCAGAATGATCAACCTAATGACACATTGCCCTGTGACCTTGAAGTGGCCGAAGGCGATACGTTTTGTTTGTTTAAGTTTTGTTTTAAAAGAACTTTGAATGCAGTAGGAAAGTAAGAAAACAAGATGCGTTTTTTTTTTTCACAACCATTCGAGGAAATTCTCGTTTTTTTTTTGTTCTTCTTTCCTCGCGATCCTTTGCAAATGCTTTTTTTTTTTTTTTCTTTCACAATCACTTGACAAAATCGGCAACTTTTTTTTTTTTTTTGCGATCCATTGACAAAATTAATTTTTTTTTTTGCGATCATTTATTGAAATTTGTGATATTTTCCCCGTGACAGACTGACAAAATACACTATTTATTTTCTCAATCTGATGAAATTTGCGATATTTTTCTTCGGTCGTTTATCGAAATTTTGTGATTCTTTTTTCCACAACCGATTGATAAAATTCGCGATTTTTCTCAATGGCCGATGGAAAAATTTTCTTTTCTTTTTTTTCTTCAATTGTTTAATGAAATTAGCATCTTTTTACAGCGATCAACTGAAGAAAATCTCTAATTGTTTCTTACATATGTGACAAAATTCACGATATTTTTCCACGATCATTTGAATTCACTTTTATTTTCCGTGACCGACTTATGAAATGATTTTGTGAAATTCCAAAAAAATAATTAAATAAAAATCGCGGATTTGCACCGAAATTAAAAAAAACTTTCTCGAAGGATTTTATGTTCAGAAGTTTGTTTTCTTTTCCAAATTTTTTTTGGGGGGCTTCTGATTTTTCGGACTGATGACGGATTTTTTTTAATTTTCGGAACCAAATGACTAAAATTTTCAGAAAATTCGGAATAGAATCACTCCTGTATTATCTATTGTGTACTATATTTTAATTTATTGTGTTTTAATATGAATATTTAATTTCAGCCATAAGTGTTATGTTTTAGTGTAGGATTCCTTTGTTATTATTAAATTTGGTGATTTGATCGTCGTTTATTTGTACTAGGAGAAAAAAATTGCATTTTGTATTTTATAATAATGTCATAAAAATATTTTTTAACAGACCTCCAAAATCCGGAATCGTCGCGGTCCCGCCGATTCCGGATTTTCTAGGTTCAACTGTACCTTGGAAACAAAAATTACTATACTCTATTGATACACAAACGTTTACGATATTCAGTGTTCCTGACCTCGGAACCTCCCCTTTTGAGTGAAAAAGTGTTCAGGTTGGGATTTGAACACAGGATCTTGGCTGTGGCTGCTAAACAACTTCCAACTGAGCTATCCAGGACAAATATGGTAGACAAATTTCACCCAGACAACCTCTAACTGTTTCAGATAACACACCAGACATCATTGCAAAAAGGTTGTTTGAGTGAAATATATATGCCAGAGTTGTCCAGGACAGCTTAACTGCAAGAGCGTTGACAGCTAAAGCTAAACGTCTCAGGTTCAAATCCTAAATCTTGGGAGTGTGTTAAATCCATTTATAATATAAAGTTAAACTAGGGATGCACCGGATATTGATTTTGCCGGATATCGGATACCGGATATCCGAAGCTCCTTTGCCTGCCGGATTCGGATATCCGATCGGATATCCGGCACTAGATATGTTTTTAGTTATATGGTGAATTATTTCCTTATATAACGCCATCTCAGAACAATAAATTACAAACATGTTTCGCACATTATTAGTACATTTTAAATGTATTGAAATGTAATTTACAAAAACTATATCTCTTTGAATATCAGGGCTTGAAATTCAAGTTTTCCCAGGAGGAGAGTTTCCCACCCAACATTTATAAATGCAGGGTAGTTGAACTGTTGAAAAGGAAAAAAAAATCTTTAAATCCCGTTATTTTTTATGTGCCTCTTAAAGAATTACATTTATACAGACATGACAAAATACCATTAAAATAATTTAAATTAACAACTCAAGATAATTATCCAAAATGTTTATTTTTATTAAAACAAAGGAACAGAATCAAGTTTTATATATATACCATGTCTATCTTTCAACTTTCACCTAATGTTATGGGCAATTAACAATTGGGTTCCTAAATGAATTTCTTAATTTAGATTTTATTCCATTTTGCGTGATTTAGCCTCTTTCACAAGTTACACTTTTGACAAACAGCACAGACCAACTTTTATAACTTTAGAAATTATCGGAAACACATGGTTATGCTCTGTTAAAAAATTTTTGAAAACTTTGCAAAATCTGATGTGCATTAATTTTTAACAGTAAGTTAAAAATGAATGAATAATGCATATCGGTTATTCTATTGTCAATATCCTACGGTGATTGTATGTCACTTCTGAACAAACTTCTTTTATTATATCCTTAATGGAATTATAGTCAAAACTGTAATCCCTGGTATTTTTGTTAATTGAACTATATTCTATGCATTGGAATTTTAAATCCATATCCAAAGTTTGAAAAGGAAATAGTCATTGTTTTTTTCTATTACACGATAAAAGGTTGATTTCAAAAAGTCATGTCCTAATCTGTGAATTGCAAGAATCAACTAGTTTGTTAGTTCTAAACATGTTTTTTTAAGTT
Source organism: Maratus speciosus (assembly GCA_963932465.1). Classification (NCBI taxonomy): domain Eukaryota; kingdom Metazoa; phylum Arthropoda; class Arachnida; order Araneae; family Salticidae; genus Maratus; species Maratus speciosus. The sequence goes on along the minus strand of OZ010788.1, from coordinate 42,416,823 downwards.
CAACCAAATTTTTTTTTCTTCATGTCACCACAAGTGTAATCTCATTTTGTTGAGTGCTGACTATTCGCCAGTTTGGTAGGGCTCGGTCTCCGGTGGCCATTACTGCCCTTTTAGTTATTTGCTATTTTGAGCATAGGGAAAAAAACATCGCAAAATACATAAATCGGTCATAAAAAAAATATCGCCGATTTCGTCAATCATGGTGAAAATAAATAAAAAAATTTGTCGACCGGTCGCAAGAAAAAAACTGAAGTGCAGGGGAAATCAGCAGCGGGAAAATATCACAAAATTCGTAAATCGATCATGGAAAAATATCGGGAAATTTGCCAGTCTATCACGAGCAAATATCATGAAATTCCTCAGCCGGTCGCAGAGAAAAACGTGAAAATTTTCAATTGGATGCAAAAAAACAATCGTTATTTTCATCAGTATGCCACAAGAACAAACAAGGAAATTTGCCAATTGGTCACAGAATAAAATAGCTATATTTGTCCATTGATTTCGAGAAAAAAAGATTATGAAATTCACCGATCGGTCTCTAGAAAAAATTGTGAAATTTGTCAGTTGGTCGTGGAGAAAAAGAGCAAAATTTTGCAGTCAGATGCAGAAAAACAACCATGAATTTTGTCAATCTGTCGTAAGAAGAAACTGTGAAATCTGCCCATCGATAGTAGAAAATATCACGAAATTTGTCAGTCGGTGCTGAGACTTGCTCGTCGTTTTACAAAGAAACATTTTCGGAAAATGATTTTTTGGAAACAGGAGCCGCCCACTCACAATAGGGCATAATAAATAGGGCACAAATCCTGCCATCCCGCTTCGAAATTCAAGCCCTGTAATGTATATTAATAATATTGCATAAAAAATGTAATTTAAACATTAAAGTATTCTGTTTATTTGTACAATGAAATGCTGATAATTGCTACTGGATTTGAATATAGGATTGCCTATATCGATAATTGCTAATAATTAATTTGTACAATGAAATGCAGATAATTTGTACGACAAATTTTAACCAATTAATATATGTATAATTGTAGAGTATTTTCACAAAGAAATACTACATACTTTCTTTTTATAATTTAAACACATAAAATATCTACTAATATACCCATGATTAAAGAGTTATTTTCTCCAAACATAGGTTTAGTTGATGCCCTTTTTCTGTTTTAATTATTTAATACTGTTTTTGCTCTAAGTCACATTTAGTTTTATTTTAAGTTAAATTATTTTTATATTTAAAAGTAAAAAGAAAATTACTTTTAATTTTAAATATTTATAATGAAGTAACAAAATCAACTAGTTGGATTTGCCAATCACAAAACTTTCTTCTATCTCATGCATCTTAATATTTCAAAAAGTAGTTCCAAATATTAATACTTCAATATTATTAGTTCAATACCCGGTAGCAGAAAGTGCGTGACGCGCGACGTGCGTCGCAGATTTATTTTGGGCCTTGCAGATAAATTTGCCAACTTGGGGGGGGGGGGAGGGGGGGAGTATTTTCTTTTTTTTAAAAAGTACGAAAATTCTGACAAAAAATATCGCGAATTCGACAAATGGTCGCCGAAAAATATCAATTTCGACAATCGCTCTCATAAAAAACCGGTAATTTATAGCCAAAGGGTCGCTATAAAAACGCGAATTTCATCAAAAGAGCCCGGAAAAAACATGAATTTCGTCCCAGGGTTGTGGAAAAAATGCAGATTTCTGTCACAGGATCACGGAAAAAACACGAATTTAGTCAAACGATTGTGGGAAAAATGCAAATTTAGTCAAACGATCGCGAAAAAACGCAAATTTATGTCAAAGGATTGCGGAAAGAACGCGGAATTTCGGAAAAAAGATCTCGAAAAACGTAAATTTCTGCCAAAAGATCGCTGTACAAACTTGAATTTCACCCAAAAATTCCTAAAAAAACATGAATTTTGTTCCAGGGGCGCGATAAAAATGCAAATTTCTGTCACAAAATCGCGGAAGAAACTCGAATTTTATCAAAGGATCGAAAAAAAAAACACGATTTTAGTCAGACAATCGCGGAAAAAACACAAATTTCTATCAAAGGATCGCGAAAAAAAGAAAATTTGTCAAAAGATTGGAATTAAATTTGTGGAATTTCGTCAAAAGATCGCAAAGAACGCAAATTTCTGCCAAAGGATCGCTGTAAAAACGCGAATTTCGTCGAAAGATCCCGGGGAAAAACGTGAATTTCGTCTCAGGGGTGCCGAAAAAACGCAAATTTCTGTCACAGAATCGCGGAAAAAACACGAAGAATCGAAGAAAAAACGCAAATTTCGTAAAGGATCGCGAAAAAAAGCTCATTTTTGTCAAAGAATCGCGAAAAAACGGCAAATTTCTTCAAAAGATCTAGGAAAAAAACGAGAAATTTCCTCATAAGATCGCGAAAAAACAGCATATTTCGTCAAAGGATCGCGAGAAAACGGCAAATTTCGTCAAAAGATCGAGAAAAACGGTAATTTCATCAAAAGATTGCGAAAAAATGCAAATTTCATCAAAAGTGTGCGAAGAAAAACTCATAATTAGTGCCGGTAGTGGATTTTCGCTCCCCCCCTCTGTTGTAACCTTTCGGAAAATTTGCTGTGAATTTCAGATTTTTTTTTTTTGCTCAGAATCACCCCTGATATTAATCAGTAAGAACGCTGTTTATTTTAACACTCATAATGTTTGTAACATAAGAAAATGTAACATGCTACTCCTACAGACAATTTTCATCCCACTAAATTGCTGTCGCAGACACAACCATAACTTTCTGCTACTGGGGTTCAATATTATATCAACTTTGATTTTGGTCTAAAATTTCTGCTTCAGTCAATTAATCAGAAGAAGAATAAGTTAATCTCGATCATATTTATTTAAATCAAAAATTTTTTCGTTATTCTGTTATACATCAGCTGTTTGTGAATAGCCAGCTTAGCAGGATGCGAAGTTCCCTTCGCTTCATGAGCCGCCAATATACAGTACCAAAAAAAAAAACTGCGAAAAATCGAGAAAATTTTACCAAAATCTCTGTTACAATGCCACCTTCTGGCAGAATATTTCCAAATTCAAGGAGGAACTGCTGGCCATAGTCAAAAATATACAGCACAAAATTGGTTCAATTATATGCTTAACTTCATACACTTTTCAATGGTAAAATAATGAAAATAACACAAAAATCCATATTATAGCGACCCCTTCCAGCAGAATATTTTCAAATTGAAGGAGGACCTGCTGGTCATAGCCAAAAACATACCCCCGAAAAATTGGTTCAATTCTATACATAACTTCATACACTTTTTGATGGTACAAGAATGAAAGTGGCACAAAAATCGCTATTACAGCGCCCCCCCCCCTTCCAGTGGAATGTTTCCATATTGGCTATATGCCTAGCTATAGCTAAAAACATTCACAAAAAAAATTGGTTCAATTCTATGCATAACTTCATTGTGATGGCAAAAATCGCTATTATGGGAAATATCCCCATCCTGGCGGAATATTTCTTATTTAAGGAGAACCTGCTGGACATAGCCAAAAACAAATACAAAAAATTTTGTTCAGTTATATGGATAACTTCATACACTTTTCGATGGTACAATAATTAAAATGGCACAAAAATCGCTATTACAGCGCCCCACCCCCACCCCCACCCCCTTCCAGTGGAATGTTTCCATATTGAAGGAGGGCCGCCTGGCTATAGCCAAAAACATTCACAAAAAAATGGTTCAGTTCTATGCATAACTTCATTCACTTTTCGATGGTACGATGGCGACATACGGACAGAAAGACATTTTGTATAAACATGTTTTGAGATATCTGACCCCTAAAACATCTAAATCCGTCGAAAACCAGAAATCGAAAAAAATTCTATTACAATACTTTCTTCTAAAAATCCTGTTTAATTGTTTGTTTAGTTGCCTGTTTAATTGTTAAACTTAAAAGAAAGAAAGAAAATGAAAGTCATACTTTAATAAACAACTTCAAATTTTGTTTTACATTCTGAAAGTAAAGGTACAATTTTCCAAACGAAGTAAACGTAAATTCTTAAATTTATTATAAAGAGTTCAAATATCAATGTTAGGAAAGCTGGCAATTCTTTAAACTTTTGAGAATTACCTTTTACTCATGAATAGTGAACTTACTTTCATATTTTACATTATAAACAAAATTGTTCGCATTGTTTGGGGTCAAACGATTTCTGTTATCCTTATATATTCGCTTTGCTGCACTCTGCCGGATATCCGGAAGAGAAGTCGGATATCCGGTGATTGTGATTCGGATATCTGACGGTATTTCGGATATTGAAAAATCAGCCGGATATGCCGGATATCCGTTGCATCCCTAAGTTAAACTATGAACAATTAATTATACATAGAATGACACTAAGTGTATAACGCTTCCGGGGTTGAACTCATCCGTTTCCTGATAATCCAAACGCGGCCATGTTAGGCTTAAGCATTCCGATGCCGTATTTGCCGACTGCCTTATTTAATCTGTCTATCTATTCGTTGTGTAACATATTCTTCTTCAATTTTTCTCAAACCTTCAAAAAGTATACAATTATAACGCTTTAAGATCTAATTTAAAAATAACCAGATACCAACAACAGGGTTCCGATGTATACAAGCGATTATAGTTGCCATTCATAAGCACAAATTACAAATCCAAAAACAAATGAATGACTCTTTCAGCTATTCACTAAATGCTCTTAAAATATTTTGCAAAAGCATATTAATATTTTGAAATACGTTTTTCACTTTTGTTTACATTTATTTACAGTATGAATTCAGTATACACGGTTAAAAATATCGCGAAAAATTACCTCTGTTTTTCAAGGCTATCTATTTTCTGACCAATGAGAACGCTTCGTGGTGCTCAGTGAATATAGCTATATTCTGTGATTCATTCCCGTGAATTATTTTGTACCGGATTAACGTTTGCTTTCTAAAAACAAACGTATTTCAAATTATTTAAAGGCTTTATTATGGTTTTACAAATATTTTAAGAGCAAAATCAGATGCCGACCGTATTTTTTAATGATTCGTTCAAATGAGTCATTCAATTGCTTCTGGATTTGGAATATTGGAATTTGTGTTGTACATGTGGCATCACGAGTGAATGTTGATTTGATTTTCAATCTTAAAACGTTGAGTAAAATGTGCTTTCTTTCCACTATTCGCAAAAGTTACATTTTTAGACAGATTATTCAAAATAAATTAACATTTAAGAGATTACATTCAATTATCTCATATTCTGCTGTGATAACTTCAGTTAAAATTAGATTGGTCCTATATGAATCCCTATATGAAAGTCTATCCCTATATGAAAGTAAACAAACAATTGATTCATTCGTCTTGAACTTTTAAAATATTAAAACAAACGTTTATATGCTCTGTTGCGCCATCTGTCGGTAGTTAAAAAAAGAAATTTTCTTTTTTAAAAGTTTTTTGAATTCTGAAGACATTAGGGGGAAAATGAATATTTCTTATAAAATGAAATTAGAATATCAGAAATATGTAATGCCGTATATATATATAGATATATCAATGCATTATTATAATAAATAAAATTTTGTATTTTGTAGGGAAAATAATTTGTAATTTAATAACAGAATTTGAGAAAATAAATTATTAATGTAATTAATAGTTGCAATTTACTTATGTGATAAAAGATGATTTTTAATTATCAAAATTTATTAAAGGTTTCTTTTAGGCATGTTTAAAAAAAATTGGGATTTTCTCTGTTCAACTTTTTAAAATTTAACTTATATAATTATTATTTTGGCAATTAATAAAAACAAATAAACTTTCTGTTAGAATTGTCTTTTATTTTACCCCTTACCATCAGATAAAATAGTTAATTGACAATATATTTTAAAATAGCATTATTAGTACTAATTTGAATGTTTTTGTGAAATATTTCTTCAAATTTTGTGAGTGAAGTTCATTTGCATACTTTATATCAGTATTTTACCAATTCAATTAATAATTTTCTTGCCAATTAAATTTCAATGAAAAATGGGCTGTTTTTATTTTACCCCACCTGACCCTATTAGTCAGACAAAACAAAATTTATTACTTCACAATTCTGTTTATAATGCAATGCTATATAATTTTTTTGAAAATGCAAACACGTCATTCTGACGGGCTATATTCTAGTATCTAATGACTTTGAAACTGAAAGATAAAGTAAACAACAATGATTTATCAAATGAAATAACTCATGAAAATGTAGACCTAAGAAAGACTTTTGAAAATCTAAAGTACAAGATATTCAAAGCAAATGCAAAAGCACAAAAAGCTGTTATATTAAAAGAAAGAAAGCCAAACAAAAATAACAGGTTGTCTATCTGTTGCTCATCTGTGAATAAAAAAAAATGAAACAACAGACTTATGTCATATCAGAAATAAATCTTTTTCTTTCTTACTATCTTTCAACAAAATGAAGTTATGTAACAATAAATCTTTTAAATTACAAATTATTTAGAAATTTATATTAGTCAATATTTTAGACTACAATCATAACATGTATATTAATATAACAAACACTATTTATTATTGAAAGAATTTATTTTTAAGTGAAGTGCAAGAACCTTCTTTTGTTTTAACTTAATTGACATATTTCAAAGATTGCAAAAGTTAAATTTCAGAGAATTTTTAAAATTAATTTTGTAAATAATAAAAAACCATTTTCTTAAAAACTAATAATTAGTAAATAAATTTCGATACTTACAGAACTACGAAATTGTCCATGAAAAGTATCAACAATCACAGACTGATTGAGCGACTTATATTGATCCCAATGACTATAGGCTCTGCGAACTTCATCAGCAAAAATAAGTCCACGGCATTCTGTACTTAAAGCAAATAATTCACTAGATTGACTTGAACCTTCTGAAAATTCATCACAGGGCACAGGCTCCATTTCAACAGCGTCATCTTGTTCTGAAGTAGGAGAATCTAAGTTTGTTTCCATACTTTCAATTTTTAAACGTTTATGAAGTCCTGAACAAGATGTCTCTGAATTATTTTCTATAATTTTATGTTTCTCGTGCACAATATTTGTAATTTTAACTCTTTTGACACCACCTTGTTTCACTCCAAAATCTACTATTTGGCCCAGATTGTCCACTGTTTCTTGAAGTCTGTTTGAATCATGCTTAGGAAACTTTTCACTGTCAAATTTAAATAAATTGTTAGTTTCATCAGAAATTAAAACATTTGTATTTAGAGTTTTGGTATCTTTTACAAAATCTTCAATGCTTGGAATTTTGCGGGCAATATTAAACTGACAAGCTAATTCATTTTTTTCTAGTTTATTAACACTGAGCATACGATTTTCTTCAGCAGTTTTTGGCTTAAGGTAAGTATTTTGACTTGAATTATGTCTAACATCCAATTCATTTTTGTTCAAAATTTTACTAAGTTTATTATTGTTAATCAATAAATCAGCCATTTTTTCTGTATTTCTTTCAAACAGACCTGAAGAGGATCCTGAAGTATTTTTCTTTGTTAGAGGTTCAAACACACTATTTAATTCTTTAACATTATTAGCAGCAGGTTCTATGCTGGCAATGTCACTAATTACAGATCCTGAATCTGAAAGAGACTGTTCAGATGTCTCTGGTGAACTAGATTCAAAAACTTTTTCTGTTTTGTCTTCTTTATCACATACTTCCATCTTCTTCTCATAATCACCTTCAAAATATTTGCTTTGTGCAACATCTTCATCTACTTCATTTGTTGGATTAGATGAATCACCCTTGTTTCTCCTATTAGCAACATTTAATTCTTCATGCATGGTATCTAATAACAAGGCTAAAAATTCTTGACAGTCATGCTAGAAAGGAAAAAACAAACAAACATAGATTCACATAGATAGAAGTCAGTAAACAAGGAAAATATGTTATAGTTATTTTCTAAATCATTTTTATCAAACATATTAAATAATACAGGATGTCCGAATCAAATGTCCCTAATTTAAAACTTCCATTAAAAAAATATTTCTGATGCAGGATGCCACTATTTAAAGAATCCAGCAGACGAAAGTTTAAAGTATGCCAAAATGTTGATGCTATGACGCACCTGCTATTTCTGTGAGCAGACAAAGGTAAACATGGTGGCACCGCTGATGGCCCTTTGTGTGTGGCATTTGCTATGGAGATGTTTTCTTGCACCGAAAATGAACATGATTTCCTCAAGCAGGTCTCCATACAGTACAGGAAGTGGAAGGAAACAGCCCAAAAGTCAATGCATAGTGCTAAAGGAGTACACGAGGAAGTGCACTTATTTTTCATTAAAAACTTTGAGTATTGTTATCTATTTTTACATTTTTCTCATGGTTTCCACCTTTTTGTTAACTGCACAAATGTCTCAAAAATCAGGCACATTTGATTCAGACACCCTACATACTGTAGATTTCTTCATAAAGTGACACAATTTAGAAAAAAAAAACAATTTTTGAGATATTAATATGAGTGAACCATAAACATTTCATATCTGTAATTAAAAGCATGTTCAAAATGCCTAAAAAAATTATCAAATTAAAGCAGTTTTACCATTTGCCACTTATGACATTATACAAACCTATTGCCTATAAATCTTCATATAATCAGATGCAACATAGCTCATCTTGAAGTAAATAAACTTACTTTAGATTCTAGATATAAAAATTTTGTATTATTTCCTCATTTTATGATTCATACATAATAATAAAACAATTTATGTTTATGTCAAAAACTTGTTTGACCCTTTTCTGAAAATTTCATATTTTGAGATGTTTCACTTTACAAATAAATGTGCAATATGCTCCATGTTATACATACACATATATATACTACAAAGACTTTGCCCATATAACTGGTGGAAACATTCGACCTAGTCTACTGTATATATATTTTTTTCATTCAAAAAATTTTCAGGACATTCTTTTGAAACCCAACCCAAGAAAGTCAAACATGCCAGAAAACCGAAATGTTTAAAGTCAATCTGGCCCAAAATGAAAAACAAATTAATGTAACTCAATTCAACGTAAGATTCTAGTTTTGATTATGGAAAATGCTTCATTTTGATATGCTTGGTAGAAAGCATGGATATAGCTTGAAATTATAACTTTTGCTCAATTTCTCTTTTAACATATGGCAACAGGAAAGGAACAAAAATATTATTCAAACTATCTACTCATGACTTTTAAGTTGTTTTCTTAATGTATAATCATCTAATCATAATTTAATTGGGAGAAAAGATTTCCAGAAAATGTTTTAAAAAGAAGTAAATATAAATATTTTTAAAATCAAAGATCAAAAAGATTACAATCAGGAAAATACTGTGAATAAATGATTTTTTTTTTATATTTCCATCTGGAAAACGAGGACAGCAGTTTCAAAGTGTAGAAAAAACAGAAAATATGAAAATGAATTCGACTTTCAGGAAATATTTTTAAAATAGTAAATATTAATATTTTTTAAAACAAAAAATACCATTCCAGTCGAGAAGGTACTGTGAAAACAACTCCATAGAGACCTGGTGATTGATATTTAAAAATACAGAAGAAATGTAATACTGGCTATACCTGTACTTGAAAAAATACCCATTCTCAGGACATGCACTAAAGAGGTGCCGGTGAGGACGAACTGCTGAAAAATTAGCTCAGGGTTAAGATTAGGTCCATTGAGACTTGTCTTCATCTATGCTTATCCAAATTTGGAATAGAGTTTCCCACTGATTGTCCACACTGACAAACATCTTTATTTTATTAATATAGATATAATAGTCTGCCCTGGTCCAATTTCATCAACACAGAAAAATATTCTATATAGCAAATACAGCAAAATGGGAATTTTGGATTTACTTTAAAGAAAATTAATTATTGTACTGTGACTCTGTGTTTAGTAAATTGGAATGTGAAATTCAATTGGAAATTCAAATTGAACAAAAATAATTCCAATTTATAAACTCAAAATCACACTACGGCCGGTCGTGATAATGGCCGACATTAACGAAGCACGCAAATTGAGTATTAATTAAAAAGTGCATAAATGATTTGAAGTTGATTTTTTACTTACATACGTAGCTGTAAAAATAAAAGTAAAGAACACTCAACCCAAATGAAGCAAATGAAGACTCACTTTAAAAGACACTAAAATGTTTATTTGATAATAAAACATATATATATATTAATATTTGATGATAAGGTGTATCCACCAATGCTATCTTAAAATATGTTGTTATTTGACACTTACATACTTTTCACAAGAAAAAGCAATCTATATTGCATTTGGAAGCAGATATAATTTTATTGTATATCAAAACAATTCGTTTAATTGATTTCATCTGAAAGTGATGAAGATTTAAAAGGGAATAAATAATACTATATGATAGTTTCTAAGTGAATGAGAAATTGTAAATTAGATATGATGGATTTTCTTTCAATGTCACTTGACAGTCAAGATATTGTATTCGAAAAATAAATTTAAACAAATTCAAACGCTATTAGATGATGGATGCGGAGATATTTAATATAAACTTGAATAGTGCACGCCGTGGTGGAAGATGATCAATGGATGCTTCGTCGCGAGTTAAGCGTCAAATTTGTGGTAGTAATGTTTCAGTATCGAGAGTTCCATATTTCGCTTGAAGACGTTGGAAAGGTTCAACAAGATTTCTTAAGATGTTGTTTACTTATTCTAGAAGAACATATTGGCTAATAAGGATCCGCATATTGAAGTAATGCTTGCAGCAGGTATATTTAAAAGTAGCTGGGAAAATTTTCGTGTAAGTTGGTACGAAGTTATGTTTCATATGCAGTTATGTTCGGTGAAGTCTTCAACAGGATACAGCGATGTTTGTCAGGATTAATTAGATAGTACGATAAAGTATACTATGATTGCTGAAATGTTGCCTCCGGCTGTCTAAGCTGAAGAATCAATGGTACATATCTATCTACCAAAACGATAAACGATGGCGAATGCTTTAGAAAATGTAGAATAAAAAGCGATGGCCTCCTTCCAATCCGATCTCTCTCGATGACTGCCAGCCAAGCACGCACGCTCCCACGGCCCCGGCTTAAAGCAACTTCTCGCAACGCTCTCAGCCCGATGAGTGATTTTTGCCAGAGCCCAAATTCAAAATTCGAAAGGCATCGCGAAACGGTCCAGCCAATACGCGACGCCTATCTCCCCAAAGCCTGACATCACGCAAGACTTGTGAGTTCTAAAAGGAATGTTGATCACTTTAGCATGCTACTGCAAGCATCTGATCTTCGAATGTAGAGTCTTTTTGGCAAAGGGGATTACTCTTTTTGAAGCATCTTTCTGGTTCTTTCAAAATGTCGGAAAGTATATTCTCATAGCATTGCACGCCGAAATTAAAATGAAAAGAAATAGAAAAATCATTTTTTCGTATTTCAGCTAAAGTATTTATCCCAAGTTGCTGAAAATTTCGCAAACGGCTGGAAATAAATATTTCTATCCACAGAATATATTTTAAAAAGGAAATATTAATAAATACTATTTTTGATATTTTAGACTTAGAAAATTATGATATGTTCACAAATTCTGCGATGTATATTGAAGAAAAATCTGAAAGTTAAATTAGTGAAATATAATAAAATACTAATTGCACTTAATGAATCTTAATAAAAGATAATGTTTACATTATAAAATAAGAAAATATTGAATTATTTATTACTTAAATTTTCATTGTAAGTTTATAACTTGTGTTTTGAAATCAGGTGTTTGAAAATGTTAATTTAAGTTGTAAAGTGGAAATAAATTATATTATTTAAATTAGTTTGAATGGGAAATGATGCATTATAATTTTTATAATGCAACAATTATCTTCGGGTTTCCAATCTGAAAACAAATGAGTATGTTCTGAAAGACAGTCTTAAAGAACACATATTGCCCTAGTGTTGCATAGATGCCAACATTGTAAATACTGTATCAGGAGTAAACTAGTAAAATTTCAGGAGTTTTGGACACTCATCAGGAGTAAAATAGTCACGTTTCAGGAGTCATTTCAGGAGTTGCACATAATGTTTTTCGAGCTGTATTTTAAAATATTTTTAGGTACTTTATGAATCCTCACCCCCTGACAGCTTTTGTATTCATCCATACAAACATAATTTAAATACTAATTTACTTTTACTTTTTATGTAATTAATATTTTTTGTAATAAAGAGACTTCTTTCCACAAACAATTGACAAAATTCGCGATTTTTCGCTGCGACTAACTGGTGAAAATCGCGATCTTTTGTCGCGACTGACTGCCGAAAATCACTATCTTTTGCCGCGACTGACTGACGAAAATCGCGATCTTTTGCCGCGACTGACTGACGAAAATCACGATCTTTTGCCGCGACTGACAGACAAAAATCGCGATCTTTTGTCGTGAAGGACTGACGAAAATCGCAATCTTTTGCCGCGAACGACTGACGAAAATCGCAGTCTTTAGCCGCGAACAGTGGACGAAAATCGCAGTCTTTAGCCGCGAACGATGGACGAAAATCGCAGTCTTTAGCCGCGAACGATGGACGAAAATCGCAGTCTTTAGCCGCGAACGATGGACGAAAATCGCAGTCTTTAGCAGCGAACGATAGACGAAAATCACGGTCTTTAGCAGCGAACAATGGACGAAAATCGCGGTCTTTAGCAGCGAACGATGGACGAAAATCGCGGTCTTTAGCAGCGAACGATGGACGAAAATCGCAGTCTTTAGCTGCGACCACCATACGAAACGGACAAAAATCGAGGTCTTTAGCCACGACTGACTGGCGGAAATCGCGATCTTTTGCCGCAAACGACTGACGAAAATCGCGATCTTTTGCCACGAACAACTGACGAAAATCGCGGTCTTTTGCCGCGAATGACGGACGAAAATTGCAGTCTTTAGCTACGACCGATGGATTGACAAAATTTGCAACTTTTTTCACAGACCGGTTAGAGAAATTCGCGATTGCCGAAATTTGTGGTTTTATCGACTAATAGACAATTTTTGCAATATATTTCGATGGCCGATTGAAAAAATTCGTGAATTTTTGCCGCGATTGATCGAAAAAATTCACCATTTTTTTTTTTTTTTGCCACGAATGATTGAAAAAAATTCACGATTTTTTTGTCGCAAATTTACGTATTTTTTACCTTATTGCCGTACTACCGTATTTTAACCTACATTTCCGGAGAAACTCCGGAATTTCCGGAGATGTTGGCATCTATGCTGTTGGACAATAATGAGATTATTTTTATTCATTTTATTCATTGTATGGACACCTCAAATTTTTTTATTGTGTCAAATGTTTCTTGATGACTACAGCCAACTAATTACTATTCTTATCCGATATACAATCTGATCTTATTAAGAATCCCCTGCGCTGAAAGAATATTGAAATCGTCAGAGTCGGACACAGACTTTATTTTCCTTTCTTTCTTCCCATACTGTGTTTCATATGCATTAATGCGATTCTGTTTGTTTGTTTAGAATGCAGCAAAGAATCATCTGCATACAGATATATTTTTTTTTTTTGTGCGTGGGGGATATTCGAAAATTTCTTAGCTTGAATCAAATTGTTCCTATTTTCAACAAAAATGATGTGTGCAACATGTGTAATAATGATCCCTATGCCAGGGCTTGAATTTCAAGGCAGGATGGTGGGATTCGCGCCCAAAATTTTGAAATCCCGCCCAAAATAATATCGTGGGCAGGAGACTCCCGTCCAAAAAATTTCACCATTTTCCTGAAAATTTTGCATTTTGAAATTACGATTAACTCCCGCGAACGCCTTGCAAATTTCCCGATATTTCCGCGCGACTAATTGACACATTTTGTGTTTTTTTTTTTTTTTTTTTTTTTTTACTGCGAAGGATCGTTGAAACTCACGAATTTTCGATGCGACCAATAGACAAATTTTATTATTTTTTTTCTCAAGATCAGTTGACAAGTGTCCGTGACTGATTGGCGAATTCAGGGGTGATTCTGTTACGAGTTTTCCGAAAATTTAAGGCATTAGGTTCCAAAAATTGTGAAAAATAGGTCATCAGTTCAACAGAAAAATATCGCGAATTTCGACAAATGATTGCCGAAAAAAAAAATTTTGTCAATCGTTCGAGGGAAAAAATCGCAAATTTCGTCGCTAAGGATTGCGAATAAAACACAAATTTTGTCAAAGGATCGCGGAAAAACGTGAATTTCGTCAGATTGCGGGAAAAAAAACTTGAAATTCATCAAAGGGTCGCAAAAAAAAAGCAAATTACATCAAAGGATAGCAAAAAAATCATAAATTTCGGCAAAGGAACGCGTAAAAAAGCTAATTTCGTCAAAGGATCGCGGAATGAACACAAATTTTGTGTTTAGTCAAACGGCCGCTGGGAAAAAAAATGCGAATTTCATGAAAGAATCGCGGAAAAACACGAATTTTGTCAAAGGATCCCGAAAAAAACAAGCAATTCGTCAAAAGATTGCGGGAAAATGCGAATTTCGACAAAGTATCGTGAAAAAAAAAAAAAAAAAAAAAAAGCGCATTTCGTTAAAGGATTGCGGAAAAAACACGCATTTTGTCAAAGAATCGCGAATTTCGTTCAGGGATCACGGAAAAAACACCCGTGAATTTCGTCAAAGGATCGCGGAAAACCGGCAAATTTCGTCAAAAGATCGCGGAAAACGGCAAATTTCGTCAATAGATCTCAAAATAATGGCAAATTTCGTCAAATGATCGCAAAAAGCGGAAATTTCGTCAAAGGGACACGAAAAAACACATAGCTAGTGCTGGGAGCTTCCCCCCCCCCCCTCCACCCCCCTCTGTTGTAACCTTTCAGAAAATTTGCTGTAAGTTTCAGAAATTTTTTTTTTTTTACTCAGAACTTTCTTACTTTTTTTGGGCAAAATACATCGAAAAATCATTTTCGATACAAAATACAAAATACATTAGTTTTAGAACCTAAAATACGAAATACAAAATACTTTTCAAATTAAAGAAATTCCAAATACAAAATACATGTATTTTCAAAATACATTTAAAATACAAAATACATCTGAAATTTTGAAAAAGTTTGTGTATAAGATAAGAGGTTTGCATGGGCCGTGCCCGGCACGGTCAGCTGTCTGGTTTAGGGCCAATTTTTATTCACGACACTCGGGCCGGGCCGGACCTGCTCTTCTGTTGTTCCGGTATAGTCCGACCCGGGTATCCGGTTTATTTTTTTCTGAGGGATAGGCTCAGATGGGCCTCGTCATCATTCTTTCGAGTTCCGGGCTTTACTTTTTTCTGCAGACTCGGGCTGGGCCTGACTTATTCCTTCCAGACAGGACCGGGACTGGATTTCATTCTTCCTAGATGTTTGCACTAGCCAAAATTTTTAGTATTGGTCCCGACCCAGCCCTTATGAAATCACCCCGTATGGCCCACCCCGTCCCAGCCTATGCAAAAATCAGTAAAATTTGGCCCGACTCAACAATTGTTTCCAAAAAAGTATGCATTTTTAAGTTACTATGATTTTAAAATTAACAATTTTAATTTTATTATTTTTAAAGAATAGTAAATATATTTATGTGCAATGAAATTAAAGTACAGTAAAAGAAACTCTGAAAATGAATCTGTCTATAAATCCTGTCTTAAACGGCAAATGTTTTGGTTCATGCAAAAGGAATTTAATAAGAGGCAAAAAGAACATAACACATTTAGAACAAACTATGTACCTGCTAAGAAGGGAACCTATCTATAATGGATTTTTTTTTCCTATCTTGCACGAATCCGTCTTAGAAGATTCTACAGTATAGCATTTTTCAGATTTTTAAGTTTCCAAGGCATGGAATAGAGATTAACGATATTAATTATAATTAAAACATTTACATAAAAATAAAGATTAATTAAGAAAATAAATATCACAGTCAAAGGAGCTTTTAAAGGAAGTCTATAAACATGAAAAGAAGCTGAAATAAGTATTTTTGATCAGAATTCCTCGTACAAGACGATTTTTAACCATATCGCCACAAAAATTCATGTTTTCTGGTATTTAGTTGGTCTAGTCTAATCGAGTTTTTGTACGAGCAGGGCCATGCCGAACTTTTAGCTTTTATATCGGGCCGGGCTAATTCCGCGATTTTACTTTTTATACCGGATTGCAGCATAGAAGCGCTACCTGTTGGGGATTTACACCAACACTTAATTAGTAACAAATTATATCAACGTCCAGCTGAATCTGAGTTCTATGAAAATCCGTGCATTAGTACTTGAGATAGAACTAATGCAGAATTCGGAAAAATGTAGCATAGTAGTGCCACCTGTTGCGTGATTTACACCAAAACTTAATCAGCAACAACTTGTGTCAACGTTTAACTGAACCTGAAGTTTGATGAAAATCTATGCATTAGTTCCTGAGATAGAGTTTTTGCAGAAATCATGAAAAATACAGCATAGCAGCACCACCTCTTGGAAGATTTACACTAAAACCTAATATACAACTTATTTGGTCTAGGAATTAATTCGTGCGGTTTTACAAGAGATGGCGTAACTAGCGTATTGTCCCATAGTTTCGTTTGTTCAAACATGCATTTAAATCTACTGTTAAAAAACAACAATTTTTATCCAACTGAAAATGTCAAATTTTGTGCCTGATAAAGTGTTTTTGCGGGGGCGTTCTTCTTCATTACTTTAACATGAAGAAAAGTGCTACTGAAAGTCATCGAATTTTGGTGGAAGTTTATGGTGACCATGCTTTAGCTGAACGAACGTGTCAGAAGTGGTTTGCACGGTTTAAAAGTGGTGATTACGGCTTGGAAGACCAAGCACGACCTGGACAGCCAAAAAAATTTGAAGATGAAGAATTGACAGCATTGCTGGATCAGGATTCGTGTCAAACGCAGGAAGAACTTGCAAAATTATTAGAGGGTTGATCAAACAACAGTTTCCAAACACCTCAAAGCAATGGGAATGATTCAAAAGATGTCACATCAGGTTCCATATGAATTGAAAGAAAGATAACGTCCGACCACATGTCGCAAAACCGGTCAAAACATATTTGGAGAATGTCGGATGGGAAGTGTTACCCCACCCGCCGTATTCACCAGACATTGCTGATTCAGACTACTACTTGTTTGATTGCATGAATAACGATTTGATTGGACAGCAGTTCACTTTTTCAGAAAATATAGAAAAATGGATCTCTGATTTGATCGCTTCAAAAAGTGAGGACTTATTTCGACAAGGAATTCGTAAATTACCTGAAAGATGGTAAAAGGTAGTGGGTAGCGATGGACAATATTTTTGTTAACGTATTTATGTATTTTGCTAATTTTTTATTAAAAACCGCACAAATTAATTCCTAGACCAAATATGTCAACTCTAACTGAATCTAAAGTTTTATTAAACTCTGTGCATTAGTTCTTGAGATAGAGCGCTCACAAAATTTGTGTCACATGCAGACAAACTCACAGATAGGACATTTCCTAAAAACAGTCAAATGGTGTTCAGGACCTTCAAAAATATAAATCCGTCGAAAACCTGAAGTCGAATTTTTTCGCGATTCGAATACATTCTTCTTGTAAAGATAAGGCAAAATAAAAAGAGTGAGAGATTGAAAATCGAAGCGTTAGTTCAATAGTTATTCTTGGACGTATACATTATAAACACATATATAAAAGAGTTGCATAATCTCCTCCGTTGGAAGTTGGTTAAAAAGTATACATAATTCATTAATGCCTCGATCACTATAACTCTAATATGAGTATGCTTCCCATGAATAAAAATAAGAAATAATTTAAAAAGGAATATTAAATAAACATGTTAAATGTTTTCGTTAAAATCCTGGGACCGTTTAGATCATAATGTGTAGAAATACGACGTTCGGGGTATCATAATACCAAATAACTTTTTTTTCCTTTTTTTAAGTAATATTTTTTAGTTTTTAATAAACAATAAGTATCTTCCATCAATACATCGTTCTTCGTCATGGTCTGTTTTAAAGACCCTTCAATCTTGAATAAGTCATTGTTTTAAAATTACTTTAAATGCTCATAACGTACTCTCCATCATTTATATTGTAAAACTGCATTTAAACATATGCATACTATACTTGTAATAATGATTTCAAGTTAAATATTGCTATTTATTTTCTTTAGGTATGAATACACTATTTATTCTATTAAAGAATCCTTTATTGATATTTGTTTTT
Organism: Maratus speciosus; assembly: GCA_963932465.1. NCBI lineage: Eukaryota > Metazoa > Arthropoda > Arachnida > Araneae > Salticidae > Maratus > Maratus speciosus. The sequence goes on along the minus strand of OZ010788.1, from coordinate 42,398,663 downwards.
GATTAATTTGCAAGCTAAATGTTAAAAATTTTGAAACTCTCTGTACAATGAACATTGATCTCGCTTCATACATAAATAATCTCGGGATACATAAATAACTACACAATTAATAATGTATAAATTTCAATGCTTATAAATCCGTACAAAATAATGTTTCATTAATTTTTTTTTAATTTTATTCTAAACAAATATATACACATTATAAATAAAACATGAAATGAGTCAAAAAAATTTAATTGTGAAGTCACACTATATAAACATGTACCTCCAGTAAGGGCAGGTTCAATATTTAATATACTCAATCGTAAATACAATTAATGAAAACCTGAATTCTATATCAATAAATATAACTATTTATGTAATAAAATTCGCTCTCAATTAAATGAATATAATGGGTGGCTTAAAATATACCCGAACTTTGAAAAAACGGATACAAAGGAACTAGAAAAAAATGTTTCAATCAATGTATAACAGTATAAAACTAAAAATCTTACCTTGAAATGTGTTTTAAAGTTAGTTGTTGCTTCAAAAGTTCCACTTATAATGGTAGATCTTGTTTTACATATTTGGCATGCAGTCTAACTTTACCGTTATTATCAACAGAAATTATTTAAAAAAATTTCCCATCTAGTATAGCGCAACGTGTACTATCGTAATTCATTAATTCACTTGATATATTATTATCCGGAACTGGAGGAATATCAGTCATTCTTTCACGAAACTTAAACATACATTACATTTCTTTCTACAACTACACTACATTTCTTTCTACAACTACACTACATTTCTTTCTATGGTTCTTTAAAAAGTACTATGCACAGCAAAACTCTAAAGGATTCTTCCTGTTTATCACGCAGTAGATTTTGTCGTTCTCATAGCAACGTTATAATTATAAAAGCTAAAACGTTAGAATTGTAACAGTTCAGCAAAAATGCTTAATTAAAACAGAAGCATTCATTCTAATCCTTATCATATCAGCAGCTGAAAAAGTATGTTTACATTAACATCAGAAACGAACCCTATAAGACAAAACAAAACAGACAGGCCCGTATTTTGCTTTTGTGAATCTTGTGTTTCTGTAGAAGCAGATTGAAATCTACAGGAATGTATTTTTGAGTATTTTCAAAATACAAAATACATGAAAAAATCATTTCAAAATACATTACCAAAATACTTTCGTTTAGTCGGCTTAAAATACAAAATACAAATGTATTTTGAAAATGTATTTCAAATAAATGTATTTTCGATACTGCCCATCTCTGATTGATTTACACTTGTCGAGATGTCTTGAACGCGATTTAACTATTTTTGGGAAATGTGTGCCTGTCTGTTAGTCTGTGTGTGACACAATTTTTGTGCCCTCTCTATCCCAAGAACTAATGCATGGAGTTTAATAATCATTAAACTTCAGACTTCTCGAGATGTCTTGAACGCGATTTAACTATTTTTGGGAAATGTGTGCCTGTCTGTTAGTCTGTGTGTGACACAATTTTTGTGCCCTCTCTATCCCAAGAACTAATGCATGGAGTTTAATAATCATTAAACTTCAGACTTCTCGAGATGTCTTGAACGCGATTTAACTATTTTTGGGAAATGTATGCCTGTCTGTTAGTCTGTGTGTGACACAATTTTTGTGCCCTCTCTATCCCAAGAACTAATGCATGGAGGTTAATAATCATAAAACTTCAGATTAAGTTAGACCTAGATATAACTTGGCTTTGATTTTATATCGCCCAACAGGTGACGCCGCTATACTTCATTATTTTATTCCATGATAGCTATATTGTAAGAAAGAATATACAGAATTTCATCAAACTGCATATAGAACTAAATAGTTGCCAATTAGCTTTTAGTGCATATCGCTCAACAGGTGGCGCTGCTATGCTGTGTTTTTCACGATTACTGCAATAACTATATCTAAAAGACTAATGGACAAAATTTAATCCAATTTCATATTATTTTAGGCCTTCAAATAAATTAATGTTGATAAAATTTGGGGTGCATCGCTCAACAGGTGGCTTTGTTATGCTGTGTTTTTTAGGGTTAACGGTGACATGTATGTAAAGCTCTCTTTTTTTTTTTCTTTTTTTTCCAAGTCATATTTGTAAATTAAATTGAAATGAAATGTGTATCACGTAGATAAAGGTACCTTTTTAAAATAAATTTTCTGTTTCGTAGTACATTTATTTGATTTAAAAAACATCTGAAGTTGGCATGTGTGCCGTGAGAGTTATATCTCAAGAACTAAAGCACGGAATTTCATCAAACTTCGTCATATTCAGTTAGTATCGACGATATTTTGGTGTATATGGTCCTACAGATGATTTTTTTTTTCTTTTTAGGATTTCGGAGATTTTTATATCTTTGCACCTATTGAATAGAATTGCGCCAAACTTTTTACGTTTTTTCTGAAATTCAATACTGTCTTAATTTTGGCTTCGAACACGCAATAGCGTTGCTGCTATACTATGCCTCTTGAAGGAGATTCCTTATTGGATCCACAATCAATTGATGCAGTTTAGCAAGCGTGGTTTGCTATATAATCTATTCCTAGTGAATAACTACCTTTAAAAGATAGTTTATTCCTTATTAGTTATTTTTGTAACTTTTATACACTTTTAAACACATTGTTACTGCAATCTTTCAAGTTTTGTTTTTGCTATCTTTCGTTAAGTTTTAATTGATTTTGCTTCATTATTTTGAAATTTATAATTTCTAAAAACGTAATTAGTTTTGCAAATGAGTTTTGCATTTGCATAATGCAATTTAATGCATAAAAATTAAAAAAAAATTTAAATGTATTTCGTATTTTAAATGTATTTTGCATTTTGCAAATTTGAAAAGTATTTTGTATTTTAAGTTGTAAAACCAATGTATTTAGTATCGAAAATGGTTTTTCGAGGTATTTTGCCCAACTCTGGTCAAAAGATCATGAAAGAATCGCAAATTTCGTCAAAAGATCGTGAAAGAATCGCAAATTTCGTCAGAAGATCGTGAAATTACCGAAACATTTTGTCAAAAGATCGCGAAAGGAACGCAAATTTTGTCAAAAGATCGCGAAATGAACTCAAATTTCATCAAAAGATCGTGAAACAACTGCGCATTCCGTCAAAAGGGGCAAAAAAAACCCCCGCAAATTTCGTTAAAAGATCGCAAAACCTGCAAATTTCGTCAAAAGATCACGAAGGAACTGCGAATTTCGTCAAATGATCACAAAACAACCGCGAATTTCATCAAAAGATAGCAAAACAACTGCGAATTTCGTCAAAAGGAAGGCGAAACAACCGCAAGACTTCAAAAAATCGCAAAAAAAAAAAAAAAAAAAAACGCAAATTTCGTCAAAAGGTCGCTAAAGAATGCAAATTTCGTCAAAGGGTCGCGAAAAAAACATAGTGCTGGGAGTGGATTTCCCACACTCTGCTGTTGTAACCTTTCAGAAAATTTGCAGTGAATTTCAGATTTTTTTTTTTTTTTTTTTACTCAGAATTACCTTGTCATATATACTTGCACAGAAGTTGAGAAATATTGGAAAAATAAATTTTCTATACCTACCGTAATACAGCATTTACTTATAACATATCGTAAAATTTTGGGGAAATTTTCATGTGGATTGGGGGAAATGTTGAGAGTAGATACATTTTCTGCACCCCTGGAATTTTGAAGATAAATGCAAGAAAAAAAAAAAAAAAACCCCTAGAAAACAGGAATTGTGCTTTTTCAGAATTTAGTGTTGCCTCCCCATGAAGAAAAAAAAAAAAAAATTATATAGATAGCATTTATTTTATATAAACTGACGCCATTTGCATTCACTGAAGAATTCCACTTTTACGATCCAGTCTTAAACACCATCTATAGAAAAGTATGCATATGATGTCACTATCACGAAATAACACACAAAGCCAGCAAAAAGCGATGTTGTTATTCTAGAAACTCGATAAAAAATTGGGCACCTAATGATTCATAAGGCTTCATTTGTTTGTAACTTTAATATGAACGCTGAAAATTAAATTTAGTTTATAATAGCTCCATGTTTTATCAGAAATCATTCATTTATATTTTCAAAATTCGGAAAATTTTATTACACATGGATTAATAAAATTGCATTCTTTCAACTTTTTGATAGGAATTAAGTAAATACAGAGAATATAAGTCACACAAATATTTTTCAAAATACATTTTTATAGCAGGCACTATTTTTGGCATAAGATGTATTTTAACTACTTTTTTCTTTCAGTTTTTATGAGAAAATGGCAACAAAAAGATTAAACCATTACAGAATAGGCTTTAAAAACTACAAAAGAATTAATATCTCAAAAATAAATTGAGAGGCAGTTTTCAAGCAAATTGCATTTAAAAGTACTTTTTCCCCTATACGACTGTGTAAGAATTGAAAATGTGCAATGTTTCGAAGTTAAAAAAATTGTAGTAGATATTATCAGTATTTAACCATACAATGATAAATCTGCTTTGTTTTACAGCTGAATTATGTAACGGAATGCTATTTTTTTTTTTTTTTTTTGGATGACACTTTCATTGCCGTCCGAAAGAAATAGCATATCAAGAGAGAAAAAAAAAATTCCATATGCTTAATTGGTGTACATTTAGCTTTTAAATGACTTCTTGGTGGTTTAAAAAAATGCGAGTATTAACACTTTGAAAAAAATTCATTTTGGAAAGTCACTTTTGCCAAAAATCAAAACAGACCGGAATGTGCATAGCACACCTAGTGTACGGTGCCAAAGGCAATGGAGCACCAAACTCTAATTTTGTTTAGATAGATTTTCATTTGAAAATAAGAAAATATGCAAAATCACAAAATTGCGAAAGTACACTACTGAAAGCACTGGGGGCCCCAGGATTAAGATCGTTTAGAAAGATTTTCGGTGAAATATATAAAATCCTTCAACACTGATTTTAGATATATTGAAGGTTATATCATAGGCCCTGGACTTGTCAGCTAGTATGTTGTACAAAAAGTACCCTTTTCAGTACCGTTAGCAAACCATGGAATACAGAATAACAACATTGTTGATAACTTTGTATTGACTGCTGCTACTCGTAGAACAGGCAGGATTGGAAGTCCCTTCTTTCGAGATAAGCCGGAATGGTATTAGACCCGATCGCGGCAGACTCGCAGGAAAAATTAAAAAGATAAATTCAATAAATTAAAAGCATCGACCAGCAGATCAGGTAATGTCAGGGAGTTTAATACATTCATTGACTGCAGCAGCTTCGAGCTCATTATAGCTCAATACATTCAAATGAAGACTCATTAAAAATAATAATGCAGGGTTCATGAGAATTCTTACAGTTGAATTTCACTATTTCCAAATAGTATTACTCGCTTTATTTAATGGCAAAATTCTGGAATTAAATAAGGTGAATATTCTTTTGAAATAGAAGCACAGTTTAAAACGAAAAGAAAGACAGTTACAAAAAATCAAAATTTTGAAGCTCTATAACAGGTCTTTTTTGAATCCACAAAAAAAAAAAAAAAAAGAAAGAAAGAAAAAGAAAAAAAAAAGTAAGACATGCAGATCTCGATTTCTCTCGTCAAAAAGATAAATATTACCAATCCTTTTCTCTTCAAAAGCACAAAATAATAAAACTCTTTACATGATTCCTCATTCCATCTCTAACCACAGAGGAGATTAGAAAAAAAACAGTGTTAAAAATGTAAGTAACACAGTCTACATCCATCCTACTGCTTCCTTTCATTCTTTATCTGCTCCTTGCAATCAGAAAGAAAGGATTTTGCACTTGCGGCAACCCCACCCTACTGTAAGCATCATGTCCCTCTAAATATCAATCAAGAGATGATTCATCCCTATTTTTTCTCTCTCAAACCTCAATCAGGAACAAATCATTGTGACAGCAAAATTATCGAGCAATCCCTGTCAATACAATAAAATTTCCTGCCAGAATAATTGCTAAGTTTTGCAATTACTGCTTTAAGTTTCTTTGCATAACAATCGTTTGTAAAATATCTCAATAAAAGAATTTGGGAATTAATCGATGACTGTACTGATTGCTTGCTATTTTTTATGATGACTTTATTTATTTATTTATTTTTTTTGTAGTTGAATTACTCAGAATCGTCCATCATTAGATTGCACTGCATATACATGCAAGTTTAAGGTAATAATTAAAGAAAAAAAAAATCACCTACCTGTCTGAAGTTTCTGAATTGAATATGCATAGAACCAAAGCACTCTTTAAATTCTCCCAGGTGTAAAGTAGAATAAGTGCCACTCCAGAATTTTTTCATTATTTCAGAAAACCTAAAAGTTAATGTTCCTTTCACAAAAGTATCTAGTTCTCTGTCACAAAAATAGCTTTTGAAAATCTTGTTATTCAGAAGGCATTGCAAGCCAGCATTCATAAAACATGTGTTCCCTAAATTACAGAGGCCACAAACACCAGGAACAGCATGGATATCTAAAATAAAACACACACAATTATTTACAAACACACACACACACACATATATATATGTGAGGACATGAGTTTCAAAACTTGCCTTATCCAAAATTTAAAAAACTGTCTTTTCTCTATCAATCTATTCTATTGGTAAATCTGCACAGGAAAAACACAACAATCTGCAAAAAAACTAGTTTTATCCAGTATTTCTGACATTGTAAAATCTTGGTTTTCAGTGAAAACCACCAATGGACACAGCTAAATGTTTTTTGCAGTTTCCCATAATTTGATTTTCTAGATAAAGTTAGTTTTGAAACTCACATCCTCATATACACACACACATACATATATATAATTTGTTCATATATTTGTGATTTCAAATTTATTATTATATATAGATATATATATGAGAAACTTCAAAAGAAAAAAATGCACAGCTTTTACAATCAATCCTCTAAAAAAAATTCATTGATTAGTTTTCAAAATTTGATAAGATGTATGAAACTATTTCTAAAAATGAACCTTATATTTTTCATTACTAAAAAATGAAAATTCAGGGTTATATTTACTATTGCTACTATGACAATTTTTCAACAAATTACATGACGCAAATATTTAACTATTTGGGTCATTCAAAGGCATGAAGATTCACATGCTCTGTTGATTTTGATAATCACATTATTTTATAAAAATTGCAATAAATAAATAATGTGAATTGAATATATTTTATACTAGCTGAGTCACTCTGCATTACCTGGGCCTGTGATAACATTCTTAAATGAACCTTAAATTTGTATGATTTTATATCTCTAACTAAATTTTGTCTAAAATATCACTGTCGTGCCCACTGACCATGTGAAAAATCACTAACAAGCTTATATTTAGTGGTAAAAAGGCTCGAAATAACTGTCATGAGAAACAAAGGGAAGGTAGATAAGTTTCCAATGACTGCATAATTTTCGTGCTAAAATACTGATAAATAACTGTAAAAATCAATGAATTACACATAACCGTTTCTTTTCACATCAAATTACTAAGTGAATTTTTTTCATTTTCAAACTGATTATTGGCAGAAAATCTTGTACAGTAGACTCCCTCAAATCCGCACAGCTTGGGACCAGAGGTTGTGCGGGTTTTAGAATTTTGCGGATTTCTGGTCATTGATTTGTTTACATTTTTGAAACATTAATTTGATTGGTAATTAAGCAAGTGAAATTATAATGAATGCTTACAATAAAGTGAAACATAAAATAAGTAAAATATTAAAATAATTTATTAGTTTAAAAGTAAGTAATTATTAAAATAATTATGTAAAATAAAAATATTAAATTATTACCAATCAAATCGATTCTATTCGATTCCAAAAGTCCTGTGCTGCCATCTAGTGGTAAAGCTTGAATTTTTGATTATAGATATGCTAATTTATATCAAAATCAAAAGTAATGAAAATTTATTTAGTAATATATTAGCTGCTGTAGCCAAAAGAGAATGATTATCAAAAAATTTAGTAAAAGACACACTGCGGTAGTTAGCGGATTTCGGCGCTATCTTGAATTTTGTTCCTGCAACTTAACTGTAAATTTCATTGTTTACATCTGAAAAAATATGCGGATTTTAGGCGTTCGCGGAGTTTAGGGTCGCGGATTTAAGGGAGTCTACTGTATTTTGTTGTACTGCCAGGTGGTGCAATATGTTCTAAATGAATCTCCGACATGTGTCCCGCTGCCTGTGGCACCATATTGCAGGCGTTCTGCACACATGCTGCAAAATCAGTTAATTCAACTTTCTACCACCAGATGGCATATTCTGTTCTAAACAATCCACCTACCGAACAAAACTTTTACACATGTCCCTGCTACTTCTGGCACTGTATAGCAGGCGTGTAAAAATCAATGAATTACACATAACCGTTTCTTTTCACATCAAATTACTGAGTGAATTTTTTTCATTTTCAAACTGATTATTGGCAGAAAATCTTGTATTTTGTTATACTGCCAGGGGGTGCAATATGTTCTAAATGAATCTCCGACATGTGTCCCGCTGCCTGTGGCACCATATTGCAGGCGTTCTGCACACATGCTGCAAAATCAGTTAGTTCAACTTTCTACCACCAGATGGTGTATTCATTCTGTTCTAAACAATCCACCTACTGAACAAAACTTTTACACATGTCCCTGCTACCTCTGGCACTGTATAGCAGGCGTGCTGCGCACACACTGCAAAATCCTTCGGTTCCACCTTCGACTGTCAGGGGGCGCAATATGTTCTGTATGAACATCCGAGATGGTCTGCAATGCTTGTGGCACCGTATAGCAGGCATTCTATGCATGCTCTGCAAAATCTGTTAATTTCTCTTTCCACCACCAGGGAGCACACTCTGTTCTAAAGAAACCACTTTTCAAACAGACATTGAAAAGTATGTGAATGAAACAAATACCATTGGGATCATGCCCATAGAGCCCGAGATAGGAATGTTCTCCCTGACAGGTGGAAAGTGGTATTAAAATATGTAAGGCTATCAATATCAAGTTGAATGAACCAAACCCCATTGTCATCGGGCCCATTGAACCCGAGATACTTTAATAAAATCTGATAGCGGGAAAAGTCTGCTAGTCTCTGTTATAAAAATATCCATCATGTGGACTAATTGCCTATTTAATCAAAAGTATATCACACCCCCTCCCAATCCCCACAAATATAACAAATACAGGACTCCTGACACATTTTAGTCTCTCAAACAGGAGAAAGGGGATTATTTTTATTTAAAAAAGGGACTTTGGGGGACCATTTATATTAAAAAAATGGATTTCGGGGGACCATGTATAAAAATACTATACAGAGTTTTCCTAAATATGCAAGGAAATTTTTTAAAAATTACTCTAGAAAGTATGCTAATTGGTTGAGTCACTAAACAATATACTCAGCTAAATATCATACTGCAAGAAGATAAAAAGTATTCCAATATTCAGCATTCACACTGATAATTCTTAAACAAGCTTTTAATTTCAATTATTGTGGCAGCCCTTTTTAACTAGTTTATGAGCCCGACGGCCCTTTTTAAATAGTTTAAGAGTCCAGCAGGCCTTTTAAATTATTTTACTCACCCAATGTCCCTTGCTGCCATTTTTGACAGGCCCTTTTAATTCATATCTTTTTCTGGTCAGAAGTGGGGTGGGTGTGGGGGGTGGACTCGCAAAATATGTCTATTGATTCCGGGAAATAAATGCAAATTTTATCAATTGGTAGTGAAAATTTGTCAATCGGTCATGTGAAAAAAAAGAGAAAATCGAAAGTCTGTTACGGGGGAAAAACTGTGAAAATCAATCGGTCGCAGTAAAACATCGCAAAATTTTACTGATAAAACAAGGACTAAACAAACCAATTCAAAATATTTTTGTGGACAAGGTACATGAGTGCCCTGTTTAAAAATAGTGTCCCCTTTCTTAAAATTTCCCACCTGGCAGTCCCTTTTTTCTAGAGTCAACACTACTTAAGACTTAAATGTAAAAATCAGATTTTTTTATATTTAAATTGGATTTTTGTGATTTTTTTCCCAGCGTTCAAATACTGAACAGCTACCAAGAGTTTTAGGTTTCCAAAACAGTTAAACCACTAATTGCTAACATAAACTATGTTTTTACTCTTTAATTAATAAAATTATAACTATTAGTTAGTAATTACAGAAATTATAAAAACTGAAAATTAGTAGTTTCATTAATTAGTATCATACAATAATGTTATGTACATTAATATTATAATAATTATGTAAAACTTTATTAAATACTAGTGATATTTAACATTTATTAAAATTATTAATAACTGCATTTAATATTAATAGTTAGTACTACTACAAATTAATAATTATTAACAATTAACTCTCTAATTAGGAACATATCATACATTTTTAAGCTTTAATTATTAAAATAATTAATAATGTAATTCGTTTTAGAAAGAAAAAGAGCAGGATGCTAGTTCCAAAACAGGTCACTATTTCATGAGGAAATATATTAGTAATGTGTTTAGTAATGATATAAGGGGGAAAAAAAGAATTTTTAGTATGATAAATAAAGTGTCCTTAATTTTTAATAACTTTACGAATTACAAATTGAAAAATACAATTAAACAACGTTTTAATAATATCCTGCTTTTTCTAAAGAAATAAAGTTCTATTATTTTTGCAAGATCTTGGGCACATGAATTTAGGAATACTGTTGAATGAGGAAATTTTTTAAAAGAAATCTCTGGCACAACTACAACTTTTTTTTTTTTTTTTTTTTTTTTTTTAAAGGCAGGGTCATTTTGCCAATTTCAAAAATTAAAAAAAAAAAAAGGCCTAGAAGAAACAGTAAGTAATTACAGAATTAATAAAAAATGCAAATAAGTAATTTTATTAGTTAGTAGCACAAATAACAAAACTAATATATTATTTGCAGCTCGTTTTGCATTTGTACTTAATTACTGTTAATCACCAAAATCTAAACTTACACACATGTATGTGCACGCTAACCAAAAAACTAGTATGTTGTGGCCCTCACAAAACTTTCTTCTATCTCATACTTGTCAATACTTCAAAATTCATTATCACAGTGCATCTATGCTCATCATGAGAATTCTAAAAAGATGAAATTCCGTGCATTAGTTCTTGAGATATTACTGTCCATGAAATCGTGTAAATCCATCAAAATGCAGCATAGCAGCGCCACCTATTGGGTGATTTACACCAGAACCTAATTATCATCAACATATGTCAATTTCTAACTGAATATGAAGTTTGGGAAAAATCCGTGCATTAGTTCCTAAGATAGAGCTATTGCGCAAATCATGACAAATGCAGCATAACAGCATTACCTGTTGAGGGATTTACACAACCACATAATCAGTATCAACATTTATCAAGGTGTACTTGAATCTGAAGTTTGATGAAAATTCGTGCATTAGTTCTTGAGATAGAGCTATTCAGGAAATAGTGCAAAATGCAGCATAGCAGCGCCACCTATTGGGCAATATTCACCAACACGTACTCAGCATCATTTCATATCAAAGAGTAACTGAATCTGAAGTTTGATGAAAATATGTCCATTAGTTCTTGAGATACAGCGATTGCAGAAATCGTGAAAAATGCTGTACAGCAGCGCCACCTGTTGAGCGATTTACACCAAAATGTACAAAATGTCAATTCATATTAAGGATTAACTGATTCTGAAGTTTAGTGAAAATTGTTGCATTAGTTCTTCAGATACCGCTATAATGGAAATTCTGAAAAGTGCAGCATAGCAGTGCCACCTGTTGAGCGATTTGCAGCAAAACACAAACAGCACTAATTCATATCAAAGTATACATGAATCTGAAGTTTGTTGAAAATCCAAGCATTAGTTGTTGAGATAGAGCTATTGCGGAAATTGTAAAAATGCAGTATAGCAGCGCCACCTGTTGAGCAATTTACACCAAACTGTACAAAACATCAATTCATGTCAAGGATTAACTGAATCTGAAGTTTGATGAAAATCCGTGCATTAGTTCTTGAGATAGAGCCACTACGGAAATTGTAAAAAATGCAGCATAGCAGCGCCACCTGTTGAGCGATTTACACCAACACGTAATCAGCATCAAATCATATCAAGGACTAACTGAATCTGAAGTTTCATGAAAATCCGTGCATTAGTTCTTGAGATAGAGCCATTTCGGAAATCATAAAAAATGCAGCATAGCAGCGCCACCTGTTCAGCATTTTGCACCAAAAACTAATCAGCATCAATTTGTATCAGGGACTAACTGAGTATGAATTTTTATTAAATTCCGTTCCTTAGTTCTTGAGATAGAGCGCCCACAAAATTTATGTCACACACAGACAGACGGACGGACAGACAGACAGACAGACTCACAGACAGACATTTTGTAAAAACATGTTTTTCGGGTTCTCTGACCTCTAAAACGTGTAAATCCATCGAAAACCGGAATTCGAAAATTTTCATGAATCCAATACTTTCTTCTTGTAAAGATAGAAGAAAGTAAAAATATGAAAATGAGTTAAACCCAGTCATACACACATACAGAATAAATATAAGGATAGCCAGTTATATCTCAAATCCTCAAAATATATAAATATCTAAAATCCTCAAAATATTTAAATAACAGCATTATTACATCTCAGTGGGGGAGATTATTAGCTTTCAACAGTTAATTTTTTTTTTTTCTTTTTAAGAAAAGTTTTCCTGCCTTTTCAATCCCTAATTAATTTTTTTATTTAGTGTATGAGTTACAAAGTTAAAAAACATTTAATTCAACCTATACCGGAGAAGGTCTTGCTGTGCTTAACATTTTTATAACAATTAGCTCTTTTTCTCTTATGCATTCATTTAAAATTTAGCTGTTGAGCAGACGTCACTCTTTTGTTCTTTAACTCGAGATTGCTATTAATTTATTATTACAAAAGTAGAATGAGAAACTAAGACACTGACTATTTATTCTTTTACGTGCAGACATTTATTACACTTGCTATGTTTATTTTATATAAAATAATGCATAAATTTATTACATGAAGGAAATTATGACATTACAAACTATATTAGATTTAAATATCATTTTTAAATGAAACTGTTTTATGTTGGATAAAAACAATGCCTTTTACAAACTTAACTGCTTTTAATTTTTTACAATACTCAGGAATTAAGCTTAGAAACAATTATTTAGATCTTTTTTTTTGTTTATTCATAAGTCAAAATACTTGTAGAAACTTTCAAATTATGTTCACCTTAGATTTTTAATACTTTTTTTTTTTTTTTTTACATTTTAAACATTTAGAAATTTTTTTATTTTAATCAATGATTTTTTTTTAAATTGATTAATTAAAATCACGATTTAATCGCTGATTTAAATCAACTGATTAAAATCATTGACACCCTTAAAACTAAGGAAAATCAACTCAAAATTCAAATTACATTACATCTCTCATGGAGTAGAAATCTTTCATAATCATGTTACCGATCAATGATCAATAACATTGGAGAGAATGCCGTTTAAAAAAATATAACAATAAAAAGTTTGTTTAAACCTATGAAAAATGATTTTTTTTTTCGAAGTCAAGACCTTATAACGTGTTTTTCTTGTGCTCAAGTCTTATTTCACGATTATCATCAGAACAGCTTCTGATTTATAGCAACGTTTTCAGTGCTCAGGTTGTTCAACCTATCAAAACAAATTTTCTAGAATTTGATTCTTAGCCAGGTTGTTTTCTTGCATTAGTGTGATGCAGTAATCACATTTACTTTTCAATTATAGTGCAGCATTCTTATTTTGCACCTTTAATGTTTGTTTTCTGCTCGAATGCATATTTTGAAGCACTTTTTTTCCTTTTTACCGAAAGATAACAAACAGTTTTTATTTCAGCTTTTCCCCCTCTCCTCTGATCTATTTTTAGACCAGCGTGTATCGTAGTGACGTCGACCATGTCGTATCAGAGGTGTGTCTTCACTGAGCCAATTATCGTAGTTTTGGTTTCTCTCTGTTGTTATTTGTTCTACGATTCATCACGTAATTTTAATTTAACTAACAGATTTAAAATTAATTTGCATGCTCTAATGTAAACCCTGTTTGCATGGTATATATACCAAGTGAAGCTAGTTTTTTAACAGATTTTGCGAAAATTTGATAGAGTATTTTTGACAAATTGTCCCTTTTCAAATTCGGGCCTAGCGTCTAATTCGAAGGGGTGAGAACAATCGTTCTATGAATATGGTGTTCTTCTAAAGTGATAATTCGATCCATAAAAGTCTTTCTTCAATGGCTGATATTATTTAATTTTAGTCATCTCAATTTGGACATTTTATTATCAAGTCATTCTCTTCGGAATAAATTCAGCCAGCATTCATTATTGTCATGGAATTTCTTTAAAGTTTAATTCTCTACGTGAAACGTTTTTGCCGTGTACGGTGACCAACTAATTTTTCTTCTATGCCTTCCTACCTCTCAAGACTGAATCAATAAACAAGGTTTTTATTCAACTTCTGTGTCATCAATATCTCCTCCCCATTAAGTAAGATTGTTTATTTATTTATTTTTACTGCCATTCTAAGAAACCCTTCTTTAATTTCTACTGCAACAACAATATTTATCTACGGCACAACTAGAATTAATATAGGAGGCAAGTTTTACAAAAATCATCAGAGACATTTTGATTTATAGCAGTATTTTCAATGCTAAGTTTGTTATAAGCTGTTAAAATTAAATTTTCTCGAATTCAGGATGCTCATTTTCTTGTGCTTGAATTAGTATAGATGATTAGTATAGATATTGAAAATTATTATCGCATTTTCTAATTGATAGCAAGCAGCACTGTTAGTGCGAAGTTTGACCTATCATAATGATTTTTTTCAGTTTTGGGACCTAACTAGATTGTTTTCTCATGCTCAATAGGAGGCAAGTTTCATGAAAATCATTGTAGTCATTTTCAAGATCGCCTGCACACACCCTAAATTGCTCTTTTAATATATATGATACAAAGTGACATTTCTTATTATTGACCAACAGCTAATTTTCAAACCATTAGTTGGCAGGTATAATTACAATTTGCTAAAATATTTCAAACATCATTTATTTTCATCACATGAAAAAAAAAAAAGAAAATTTCATAAAAATAGTTATTTTTTCAAAAATTATGAAGTTTAAATTTTTCTGTGGTCCATGTGTTCAATAAGTTATACAGTCAAACCTCGTTAACATGAACACGCTTAACGGGAATTACTTTTAGCACAAACTGTTTCCGATTGTCCCGCCCAGTTGTATGTAATGTAATGTTCGGATAACACGAACAGAAAAGTTTCCCCTTGAGTGTTTGCATAACGAGGTTCGACTGTATTTAGAAAAACTTTCTCCAAGCTCTAAAAAGGATAACAGTAAAAATTACATTTCTGTATGGCTAAAACCTACAGAGTTACGTTACTTTGAATTTTATGAATTTTCTGGCATTAAAAATGCATTTTTCTAATTTTTGAATAAAAGAACATATAATGATGAAACTGAATTTTTTAATACATCATTCCAAAGACTGAAAGCAAAAAAAGTCACAATAACAATACATGCAAGAATAATAACACACAGTAGAGTATCACTAATTTGCAAAGCTGTAATCTGCACTGTATAAATGAATGCAAACAAAGAATATTAATTCTTAAAAAAATTATTTCTCAATTTTAGTTATGCATCATACATCAATTTAACTTATTTCGTACAATTTAAAATGATATTACAGATAACATAAGTTACTTATTTAACCATTTATATGGTAAATTAAAAAAATTCTTTTAAAAATTTACTCTTAAAGTATTTGTATTAATGAAAGATGGTTACTTAGACAATATATTTAACCTCTCATCTTGAAATAATTACAATATATAAAATTGAATATAAAACAGTTTATACAAAAACCGAGCAATCATTTCCTTAAATCAATGTTTATAAATACAAATATCAATAAATTCATATTTAATATTTATACACGTATTTACATTTGATATAAGATATTTAAATTTCTGAAAACAAAATCTTATTGTTTAGCAGCCAATTATGGCTATTTATAGAAGGCTGTAAGATACAATATAGAAACATAAACCGCATGTTTCAATACAAAAAACTATTAATGATATATTTAAAAAACCTAAAAATTGATAAATAATTTTTTAAATAATTCCTACTTAATTCATATGCTTAAGTGTGTTATTTATTTATTCTTAAGGGGGCTGGTCACTCAGCTTCTAATTTCCCCTCACTAATGTAAAGTCTGTGGGCATTTGATGCATTCATATATTTAAAATATTTCCCTGGGAAATTAATATTTTAAACTTCTATTTTTTGTGTACACTTCCTAAAAGATGTCTCTTTTTTTCTTAGTTCTCTAAATATTTCTAAAGTATAGACTTAATTTTATATGAAATGTTAAAATCTTACTCACAGTTCGCCCGCTTTTAATACACAAAATATTAAATTCAGCAGAGACATACTTTAAGAAGAGTGCACAGAAATTTTTTTTTTTAAATATGAATTTCCTGAGGAGATATTTTAAATATACGAATACATCAAAAGTCCATAGACTTAACGTTACGGAGGAGAATTCCGAAGCTGAGTGACCAGCCACCTTAAGCATTAAGAATCTAAATTTGTCCAAACTATGTATAAAAAAGTGTAAACAGATGTTAAATACACAACATGTGAACTGCAAAAAGACTCATTTCCACAAACTGCTTGGAACCAAGCTGAGCAGATTAGCGGTCTTCTACTGTATATATATTTATCAAACTAATCATCATCAGCAATACGAAGCAAAATTAGAGAAAACTACAATGACAATTTTTTTTTCTCTCATTAACCCATTTCATAAGCTATATATTTAAACATACCTATAGCATCTGTTTCAAAAGAAGGTTGAGATTCAAATTCAGGATACGGTCCATACATAGGCAGAACTGCAAAATGTGTTTGTCTTTTACATACTTTATGTACATTTATATAAATACAATTAATAACTATCAATAAATAGAATATGGCATAAACAGAAAATAATTTCCATAAATCACAAAACCTGTTAAAAATTTTAAAATATATATGCAATGAATCAGACTCATTACTTTTCTTAATCCTTTGCACTCCAAGCTTTTTTCCGTGGCGGAACTAGCAACTCCGCGAAATTTTTCAAGAAAATAAAATATGGTCTATTATAGTCAAATAGAAAATAATTTTTTTATTTGAATGTTTTACATATTTTTACATGTTAGAAATATAATATTTAAATCTTATGCTCTATAGTTCTGTTGGGTGTGGTATTTTATAAATCACTGAGCAAGGTGCATTGCAGGTGACAAGTGTCACAAAAGTATGTCGTTTGATGTCTCTTACCTTTTCCAGTTCTGTGAGATCAGACTCGACAATCTTTGACTCTACCCTGTTAGCATTACATGGAGCCCTCTATTTAATCAAACACTTGTGTGGGTATCAGTGGATGTTGAAGCCCCATGGCTTTCTTGAAAATCTCCTTCAATTGATTAATCAATAGTTTCACGTATTTTAAATGGCTGAGTGGACGCTCATTTCTCTGCTGTTTTACAAGTTTATGCTCAACAAAGATAATTATTATCTATTAAAAAAATATGTCTCCACGTGCTTCTTCTTTAAACAAAATTTATCAATTAATCAGTACGTTCTAATGCCATGACAATATTATACTGAGTGAGTACCAGTTTTATTTTTCTTATATCATTACTTTGTCAAAAGAGAGCACATTGAATAACAGTGCCGTTTTTTATAATGCTAAATTTTGTTTATGATACATATCAGTCAGTTTTATCTTCACAAAAAAATTGTTATAAAATACATTTTGCATACTTCCTTTTATCACATCTGTACAGATTCCAATTAGATCACTTCATTAATGTATATAATAGAACAGTAAGTAAGGACCAAGGTTGTAATTAATTTAAATTGTTCATGTACACTGGCCTCCAAAAGTTAAGGTACAGGGACTGGATGCTTTCGATTGCACACGTTTTGTCGAGTATCTACAAAAATTATTGCCGAATTGTTCTTGAACTTCTGGGATGAAAAGAACATGTTTGATTTCATATTTCTTGGTGAAGATTTAGCCGGGCCGACAATTAGGGGGCTAATAATAAATTTAATAACAAAATAATATTTGCGATCAGCTATGCAACAGAAAATGCAAAATTTTCTATAAAATGCTTTAAGAGGGATCAATATTCACAATAACGGTAAAGCTTTATAGCTTTTTAATAATAATTAATTTAAGATTTGGCAACGGGGGCTAATCACCCCCCCTTAATTTAGATAAATGGGTTTTTCATGCAGAATTATCCGATTTGCTTCACATTTTTTTTCTAGGTTCATTCTGATAAGGCGCTACACTGATTTATTAGTTTTGGGGAATCATTGGTTAAGTATAAAGGGGGAACGGAGGCTAATCCTCCCTATTAAGTTAGATAAATGGATTTTTCATGCAGAATTATCCGATTTGTTTCAATTTTTTTTTTCCTAGTTTCATTCTGATAAGGTGCTACCTTGATTAGTTTTGGAAGTTCATTAATTAAGTATGAAAGGGGGGGGGATGGGGGTTAGTCCCCCTTAATTTAGATAAATGGGTTTTTCATGCAGAATTATCAGATTTGCTTAAAATTTTATAACCGGTTTATTCTGATAAGGGCCTTCCCTGATTAGTTTTGGAGGTTCATTGTTTAAGTATAAAGAGGGGGAACAGGGGCTAACCCACCCTCTTAATTTAGAGAAATGCATTTTTCATGCAGAATTATCTAATTTGTTTCAATTTTTTTTTTTTTCCCCTAATTTCATTCTGATAAGACACTAACCCTGAGTAGTTTTGGGGGTTCATTGGTTAAGTACAAAAGGGAGGGGGGACTAATCCCACCATTAATTTAGAGAAAGGGATTTTTCATGGAGAATTATCTGATTTGATTCAAATTTTTTTTTAGGTTCATTCTGATAAGGTGCTTCCCTGATTTGTTTTGGAGGTTCATTGGTTAAGGGAGAACGGGGGGTTTACCCCCTTAATTTAGATAAATGAGTTTTTCATGTAGAATTATGCGATTTGCTTCAAATTTGGTATACTGGTTTATTCTGATACGGTGCTTCCCTAATTAGATTTGGAGGTTGATTGGTTAAGTATAAAGCGGGGAACAGGGGAGGTAATCCCCCCTTAATTTAGCTAATTAGGTCTTTCATGCAGAATTATCCGATTTGCTTCAAATTTGGTATGCAGGTTTATTCTGATAAGACGCTTCCCTGATTAGATTTGGAGGTTCATTGGTTACGTATAAAGGGGGTGGGAGGGGGTTATCCTCCCTTAATTTATTTTTCATAGGCATTATTCTTTGAAATAAGAGTATAATATACAGTAAGTGTGAATAGCCTGTGAGCACAATGACACCAGTTTAACTGGGCACTTTCTTTTTATTTACTACTTTTCTCATCACGGTAAATAAACAGTCTTCTGTTTTAACTCAATAGCTTTTTAATTCTGTGTCAGTAAAAAAAAAAGTGTGTGTATGTTGTTAGAGTTGTGCTATTTGGCTGGGCTAGGAGAAAGTCCTCCCTCCCTTAATTAATTTAGATTATAGCCACCATAACAAGTCAGACAAAAAACAAAGACAAGAAAGAAAAAATCATGTATCAAGCATAGGTTATGAAACACTTTCCAACACATTCAGAATAATGTAAAAAAACTGCACTGTTTAAAAAATTAAAATATTTACATCTAATTCAACCATATGGAAACACATAATACATTTCAAAACCAAATTTCAGCTGTTCCCGTTCCCATCTTCAATCGGAAAATTATCCAAATTTTTTTTTTGCAGCCCTCTATATGATATATAGATTTGTATCTATTAACTACATGCATGCCAAAATTTAGTTCACTTAAGAAATACATATACTTCAGTTGAAAATTCCTCTTCAGCAATTTCTTCTAATAAGAAGAACGGTACGCGAATAATTTTGTGCAGCCCTGTATATGAGGTATAGAATTTATATATAATGAGTAACATGCAAAAAATTAAATTTAAAAGTGCATACCAAATTTAAAATCGTATACTCCAACAATAATTACTCAAAGACAGTACTGTAACCGATTTTAATTGTGTTCCCCTGTAAATTAATAAAAAATGCTATGAATGCCCTGTTCTAACGTGAACATAGTGAAATTCAGTAACTTATATCAGTTTCAATACATTTGAAATAGCGTAATGTGATTAAAATACTCTGCAAACGAATTTTCCCCATAAACCCTAATGTAATTGAATACTTTTGAGTGCCTTTGTAAATGAACTATTAATCCTACATACTTCACATCAGGGTTGGCATTTTTGCCGGCAAAAAGGTATTTTTGGCAGGACAGTGGCAAAAACTGGAAAAAACCAAGGCAAAAATGGGAAAAACCGGCAAAAATGGCAAATTCTTATTTGTCTTTGATGTGTAATTAAATCTAAGCTAATAAGGATAATAATGGTATAAACAATTAAATTTAATAACATATCATTTAATACTTTTATTTAATTTGCTAATTAATAAATATAATTAAATAATTTTACATATTTTAAATCTTTATAAAATAGGTGGAATTCAGTCTAATACTTAGGAATTTAAGAATCACATTAAAAATCGGATATCTAATTTTTTTTCTTAAGTATAGTATTTTGTCAACCATTAGTATTTTTTTAATTATCAAAAGGTTTTATATGACTTTGCTACTTTTGTTTTATGTAACAAGTCTTAAAAATAAGTAAATAGTTAAGTCTTTAGTACTAATTAATAATTATTTATCTAATGAAACTAGTCTGTTACAGATAAAAAAGTAATTAAATTGAAAATTATATATTGAAAGAACTCTCTGTTATGCCTTGTTAGGAAACTAGAATTTCTTTCCCTCCCTCTTACACTCTAAGAAAGGGACAAAAAGTTACATTCTTTACTTTCAGGAAGTAGCCTGTAGCCCTTTTATCTTGTTTGCCATTGTATCCATTTTCTATCTATTATCGAAAGATTTTTTTCAAATTTTTCATTAGTGGAAACTAAAATTTGAAATAAACTGTCAACAAATACTCTTTCTAAACTAGTTTATTGCTATGCTAGATGCTAAAACAGCAAAAATTAGGTTATGATGGAGATATCGCTGAATTGTTTGAAATTTAAGTGTTCTGCTTTAAATATAATTTTATATTAAAAAATTGAATTTAGAATATCATTGTTTATTTGAATTTCTAACACATATAAACATAAATATGCTTTATTCATTTAGAGCCTCCACAGTTCTATTATGTGAATATAATCATTAATAATTGTATAAACATGAATAAATAATCAAGTTTTCCATTTAGTTATATAAAATTAGTATTTTTTTTTTTTTTTTCATTTATAATTTTGTTATAAAAGTTAGTGTTCTTTCATAAAATGCATAATTATAATACTTATTTAACTTAAAAATTCAAAAATAAATTTATAGTATTGATCTTTTATCTAAATATTAAGTTTCTTTTTTCTTTCATGAAATTTTTCTCTTTTCCTGAGAAAAAAATTAAATGGACAGCCTATTTTTGCCACCACTTTGGCAAAAACCTATTTTTGCCAGGACGGTTTTAACCAGGTTTTTCCCATGGTTTTTTCCACCTATGGCAAAAACTTGCTGACCCTGCTTCACATACAATACCAAACATGCTTTGGTGACCCTAAATAACCTTTATCAATTGCATGAAAATCTGAGTATATTTACAGGAGTTAGAGCGTGGACAGATGGACAGACAAACCGAATGCATAAACACTTTTCAACATTGTTGGAAAGTGTTAAAAAAGAAAGAAAGATATCCTTTTCTTTTATATTATTTCTTAAAAAAAAGAGTTTGTAAAATTTATTAAAATAGCTCACTAATTTTTAAAAGGAAAAAAAAAAACGTGTGTTTTGGGGCATTCAAACTTTTGTTACATGTAAAATATGTAACTCTTTTCAAAAATATTTGAAAAATGAAAAGCTAAGTATACTATATAATACAGGAGGAGGAGGGAGGGGGGGGGGGATGCATAAAGACCGTATTTTGTTACTAAAAATTAAAAAATAGTCTTCCATATTCTAAAAGGTAAAATCTGTTAAATCACGATGTTAGATGGATGATAAATCGATTTATGAAATTCCTACTTCGCCCAATCCTAGTGGAATTATTAACTAAAAAATATACTTGCACAAACTTGATTATATTTTTGCAAGTTAAATTTTTTTTTAATTTTTTTATATTTTTTGCTGAAAGCTGAAACAGAATTTTCTAAAGCTTATTTGCCAAATCTTCTAGGGCATTAACTATTTACAATTTCAATAATATGATTAATATATTTCCGTTATTGTCTTAAAATGCTATATAAAACAGAATATATCGTTGCCTCACAGCAACAGTAGGACATCTCTATATAATAAAAGTAAGTGTAACGCTGGGCGGGGCGAATCCATCAATCTTACCAGGAAGAGACTCATGGGGGAAAGGATCCATTCTTCCATTGGTTGACAAGAAACAAGAATCCTGCGATTACTTCTCAAGGTTACAAGTCCTGATAATTGAGCAGTAGTAGACACTTCTTCCTAACAAATCAGTGCAAGGCACATCGCATTAAACCACCAAAATAAATCGCCAAGTGTCACTTGAGATTATTTCAAGTATTAAGTTGCAATCATATTAAATTTTCTTTGCGACATGTAAGGAATTTTAATTTATTTCTCATATAAAGTGATTCACAGAAAACAATGATATGGTATTTTTAAAAATATCCTTTTTTTTCCCGCAAAAAATTGATAAAACTGACTTTATTTTAAAAAAGTAATCAATTTAAATATTTTAGGCTTATTATTTTGTAACTTATTTTTAAATTACACATTACTTATATTTTCCTTTTCTATATACAGGTGTATGTAAATTTAAACTTTAAAAACATATCCATATTTTAAAAGTAAAAAATTAATGTTTATACGAAAAGTAAAATTAATAATTTTTGATTTATAGCTTTGCATCAGGAGGACAGAAACTTAGGGGATTAGACGGTTGGGATTCAACCGGAGATACTTATTAATCAATATACATATTTTAAAAAATTTGGAGGGGGGGGGGGGGGCGGTAAACGATAAAATACAATTTCAAAGTGTTATTAAAAAAATAGTATTATTTAAATAGTTGCAGCAGACTGTTTTAATTATGCATTTTTATTGCATATTTATTAAATTTTTGTTTTATTAAGAAATCTTAATTTTGTTATAGTAGTATATTAGTCGGAAAACCTGGTTTACCCAGAAATATTGTAAATGCTAATTGTGTGTTTATTAGAACATAAACTAGCCGAACTTTGCTCATCTAAATGCTTCCATATTGCCAATTATTTTTTTTTTATCAGTTTTTCAAGTTTTAAGTGAAAAACACAATTTTTACCCACCATCCTAGGACAGGCATTTACACTAGTCTAGTAATAATCGAAAATGAGATGGCTGACTTACTGCTATGAAAAACTGTGTCCGCATCTAGTGGAACAGTAGGGAATTTTTATAAAACACATCTGATATATAGTATTAAACATAACTTTGTGTTTCAGAAGTTGTTCCACTGTATGCAAACACAGTTATTCATAGCAGTAAGTCAGACATCTCATTTTTTATCATTACTAGATGTCCTACTGTTGCTCTGAGGCGACGTTATGTAATTTGAATTTGACTGCATGGTTCATATGGATAACGTTATTTCTCCAGGAAAACTACCAGTATCTTTTTATAGAAAAAGAAATCTAGGTTAAACGTGCAAAATTTCGCCTTCTTTTAAGAAGAGATTTTCTATAAGATAATACTGGTGCCGAAAAATTTTCTGGTCTGCAAAATTCAAGGAGGCGTACGAACCATGGATTGTTATGCCAGATCTTTTATGTGTATACAGTAGACTCTTGATTAAACGGGATCAGATTATCCGGATTGCAGATTAACAAGGATGCCCCCTCCTCCTCTAAAAAAGAAACATGTGCGGAATGCGGGTGTGCGAATTAGAGATGAGAATGGCTCGTGCTCAATATTTATACCAGTTTTCGGGGCTCATTTTTCTGAAACTGACAATTTTATTCTTGTCTATAAAAAAATAACTTTTTTTTTTATATAAATACATATTCCATCTCAAGTCATTTTAATGCTATTTTGATTAGAATAAAGCAGAAACAGAAATCCTTTTTTTTTTTTTTTTTTTTTTCCATTCTAGTGTTAGAATGCTATTTTAAAAGAACTGACAATGAAAACCTGTTGATACGGAGCCAATCGGAATATGGCGCCAGTAAGATATTTCTTATTTGAACATTTTGGACATCAAACTAGAAATGAATATTTTCTTTTGTTTTTTGCAACCACCATTTTGCAAATTTTTAGTCTTCTACTGTGTGGAAGTCATAATTGTTCTTTATATGACCACATTCTTTTAAACCCTTCCTATTGTATTGGACTCGTCCAGTCGACAATTTTTGCTCCCGTTCTGGACTGGCGGGTTGGAACATGATTCAACTTTTGTTACAGTATCGGTGCTGTTTAGATCAATAGTTTCGTATGTGCTTTACATTCTGTTTATAATGCTAATATGCAGAAATGCAAAAGAGTCGTTCTTAGTATAAATCAAAAGCTGGAAATAATTAATAAATTGGAGTATGGACATACATTAAAGTCATTAATGTGTGAATTTGATATTGGTGATCAAACTGTGTGAGACATTATAAAAAAGAAACAAAAATTAATTGAATTTGCTGGAATTCAGATAGTCCAAAAGGAATGTGTAACAGAAAAACAATGAAAACCTCAACATATGAAGATTTAGATAGAACCATGATTTTGTGTTTAACTAACAGAGAACTGACAGAATTCCTGAATCAAGTGCTGTTTGTGTGGCAAAAGCTAAACATTTTTTCAAAAAGCATAAAATACCTGGTGCCTTCAATGTTTCGAGTTGGTGGTTAACAAGATTCAAACAAAGATATGGCACACGACAAATAACTATCAAAAAGAAAATACTCAGTAGCGACAAATCAGCAGCTGAAATTTTTGTTTTAGAATTCCAAAAAATAGCACGCGAAGAAAATTTGAGTGCTGGACAAATATACAATTTGGACAAAACAGGTTTATATTGGAAGTGTTTGCCACAAAAGATTTTAGCATATGAAACCAAAAAAAAAAATGCATTGGGACATAAGAAGCAGAAACAAAGCATAACAGTACTGTGTAGTGCTAATGCCTCCACAGCTCACATTTTTTAAATTTGTGCATTATTGGAACTGTAAAAAAATACGAGAGCATTTTCAAAAATGAAGAAAGGTTCAAGTTTGTGAGAATGTTTTTATAGCAACAAAACAGCTAGGATGACTACAGAAATCTTTCCAGATTGGTTTAAAAGAAAGTTTGTTCCTGAGGTACGAAACCATTTGGAACATGTTAGTCTCCCCAAAAAAAGCTGTTTTTCTGCTGTACAATGCACCTACTCACCTAGCCGAAGAAGTTTTAAAATCAGAAGATGGGAATATTTTTGTGAGATATCTGCCTTCAAATGTGGCAGCTGAAATCCAACCTATGGATCAAAGCGTTATTCAAAATCTTAAGAAAATATACCGTAGAAATTTACTTCTTAAGTTGGCAGAGGAAGGATACGATAATTTGTTTTGGGAAAAATCTCACAGTTTGGGATGCAATTTATTATGTTGATGCTGCAAGGAAATTAGTAAAAATCACCACGGTTGAGAAATCATGAAGAGCAATTTTATTGGATGAAGAAAATGAAATTCCTACAGAAGACGATGATAGTACTGATTTACAGAGAAAAATCATTGAAGATTTGAGAAATTTAAACTGTTCTGAAAATGTAGACGAAGAAGCAGTGCAACAGTGGATTAATGAAGATTCGAAATTGGAGTGTTACGAAGTTTTAAGTGAGGATGCTGAAAAAATGATGTTGAGAAATTTGCGTAGTAAAATTTGCCGATGAGTAAATGAAAAACGAAAACAGACTTCTATCATTTAATTTTTCACAAAACAGTGAGGTAAATCACATTTCTATTTTTTCATATTGTACTAACTGTAAATCTAAATGACATTAAAATTTATATTAATTCACTTCCTTTTGTATTAATTAAATTATTAATGTCCTATTGCATAATAAATTGATATTTTCTATATTTTTTCCAAAAATGTTCATCAAAATTTAAACAAATTCGATTATCTGGGATATTTGCTTATCCGGGATGAGGCATTTCTTGACCATCCTGGTTAATCAAGAGCCTACTGTAGTTCAAAGTAAATTTTTGAATTTCAACTGATGTTTCGATCTAATACCTTCTACTTTAACTTTTCTATTACAATTTAAATGAATATCAATATTTTACATACATAGTAATCAGTTTTGTTTTCATACAGTTCTGAGATCCCCGTGGCAGAAATTCTGCGACAGGGCAACATTGTAGCAGAATGTGACCATCCCCTTGCAGAAAAGAACAAAAGAGCCCTTGCAAAAATCTTCGAGTTGCTAAAAGTAGCTAATAAAAACATTATTTTCTTCGAATTGCTATTTTCATTTAAAGTAAAAAGTATTAAAGTTAGTAAAGTTCCATTAGAAGCTTCTAGAATACTAAATTTTTTGTGCAACTAATAATAAACGTTAATTATGTAATTATGCTTTTATATACATAATAACATATGTTTTTGAAAATTTGGCTTTAAATTAATCTGGTGAAAAGAGATAAGTTAGTATTTTTATTTATATCAAGAATAATTATGACCTTATCCTAAACATCTAGCAAAAAGAAAAATTAGATATGTATATACATTAATCTATATTTTAATTATCTGAAATTATGCATATCTCTATAGTGCCTCCCACTTCTTTAAACTGATCTAATTATAGTTTTCAAATCTGGTGCTTTGCTACAATTTGCAGCAATTTAATCTCATACTCAATCAACAAATCTTAAGAAAAGTAATGTGACAGATTATTTATTATAAATTACTGGAAAAATGCTAAATAATTCCTTTAATGCTGATTTATTAAATTTAGGTTTTTGGCCTTTTTTTTTATATGCAGTTTAAAACAGAAGACCATTAGACATAAACAAATGTGCATGATACCTGGTTTATGATACATTAGTTCTTCAGTGTATTTTTTCTACTTTTGTTATGTTTAAATGTGTCATTCATTTCTACTGTTAAAAAAATATTACGTTGCAGAAAAACTTTGCTGTTAATGAGGCTTGTCGCAGAAAGCTTAAAAAAAATTCTGCCACAGGATCTGAGATAATTAAATTTTATTGCATATAAAACTTAATGTAGGTTGTGTTTTTGTCTAAGCACTCATGGTATATATGTGTGTGTGTGGAGGGGATGGGGGATAGAGGAGGAGAGTGGCAAGTTCAAAATACTTTCAGTCTTGACCACCTCTTACAATATTCACCCATACTTCATGTGAAGAAACGAAATGGGAATAAAATATTACTGGCCCATATGCACAATCCTTGTGATTAAAAATCAAAGAGTAATATGTTAATAGGTTGCAGTGTTGACAGTTTCTGAATATTATTATTCAGATTGCTCGATTTGAACAAAAAGAACTTGTCTAACAGGCAACACTGGTATATTAGCCATACTGGAGTATAATTTAAAATTCCAGCAGTCAGAGTCGGCCGGCCATATTTCTTACCGACTCAACGACTCTGCCTGAAACACCCAAAAACTTTCAGAATAGTCCCCTTTATTAAATATGTTAGGTCAAACTATACTGCTACTGTTTTTTTTTCATACTTTGCCTTGCTTACAATGAAAGTTATTACAGTAAAAAGACAAAGTTTATAGTTGCAGCATGAAAACACCAAATAACAACTTTCTAAGTTGTCATGTTATTCTTCTATTTCTATTGATTTATCAATTTATACATTTAAATATATGAGACTTCAAAACTCATTGTATCAAGCATCACAACACACACAGCTGCATGTCTGAAAGTGCCTATCTGTTTATAATGTTTTTATATTTTAATTAAATTTAATTTTTAGTAATTTTAATCAGATATAATTTTTAAAATATAGATATACAGTAAAACCTCCTTAAAGTAACCACGTTCTGTTTCAATAAAAACTGGTCACTCCGAGATGTGGTCTCTTAATGGAGACCATGTTTAAATCTAGATTTTAATTGTGAAAAAGGTAACAATTAATGTTACTAAAATTTATTTTTCACATTAGGAAAAAATAGGAAAATTTAAGTATCAAAACAAAATTCCATACGTTAATTACTGCAGAGTTTAAAAAATAAATACATTGACGTTTGCTTTGCTAGGGTTTTATCTTCTATAACTTTTATTTCCAAGTCCTTTTGAAGTTCAATAAATAAATGCAATTTTTTTTTGGAAGGGAACAAATTATGACGATTTCATTATTTTATTTATTTCTTTGAGAGTTTCCTGACAGAATAGGGTAGGGGAGTTTACTGACTGTCATCCTTAATTTGTCATCAGAGTTAAATTCATCACCTAAAAAGGTACAAAGGGGTTTAAACACTTAAACGTTACCAGAATAAATAAAGATTCTACACTTAGTTTAGAAGTTTGATGAATAATGTGCTCTCTGGATTTATTATTCTAATAAAATCTTCTTCAAGCGACCAGAAAAAAACAGAATTTATTTCATTTTCTTCAAAAAAATGGGTCGCTCATGGAGGGAGTTCAACTGGGGTGGTCTCTGAATAGAGGTAAAATTAGTATTGATCCTATGGGAATAAATTCCATTCCAGGAAAAAATGGTCGTTCAGGGAGACGGTCGCACAGGGAGGTTTCACTGTATATGTAATAATAAAAATTTTCGCCGTTTATTCTTAATAAAACTATTCCAAATTCTTAATATTTACCACTTGTTTACCTATCTTTAATAATATTTTAAATATTTTTGTCTTTTATTTCATGCCTTTAACCTGCGTATTCTTTAATTATTATTCTAAAAACCTTAATCCGTTCATAACTTTGTAAAACCACTAAATTACTTTTTTTCATTTTATTCTGAGACAATTCTTTTTCTTTCAATGTTTTTAATATTTTTGTTCTATGATGTTCTATATCCCATAATTCCTTGCCAGCTCCCGCCAACATTTTAGTTATACTATAAATCTAACGCCGAGAATAAATAGTTCATCATCGATGTCACGCATACTTCTCCCTCCCCCCGGAGCTAAATCGAATCGTAGCCTGCCTCCCGTCCCGCCCTTCCGGCTATTTTAACGGGGTTGTTTTTTTCACTTGTAATGTATCCGTTCGCACTCTGTTTCTTTGAGTATTTATAGTGTTGCATCAACTAGGAGCCCAGAATTTTTATGCTTTTCGTTTGTTTAATAAAACCCCGTCACTTGGTGGTTCAATTTTTAATGTGTAGATTGTAATACCATGTAACATCATATAGTTATTATGAAGTGATACAGCTGCATTCTGAGAGCCGATGGATAACCTACTGGAGTTGTTTACAAAATGTGTTTACAAATAAACTAGTTACGTTTATACTGCCTCTATTATTTATTGAAATGGAATTTCTTCCAATGTTTCTTGAGTCTGCCTTCTATTCGCCACCACGACTGTGTCCCGTTGTCTCACAATAATGGAGGGTTGGCAAAGCTTTTGGCATTGATTACTATATTACATTTTTATCGATATATAAGAGTGTCGCCGGAATGTCACAAAAGTCAACAGTAATATGTCATATATACAGCGTTCGAAATCCTTGGTGGTCCGCTGGTCCGAGACCACTAAAAATTCAATCGGACTACTAATTTAAAAAATTTAGTGGTCCGCAGGACCAGTAGCTTTTTCCCCTCTCTGACAGGTAAACGTAAATTTTCCCATTCCTGAGAAAACCGCAACCAAACACAAACCACAGAGTTTTATTTTATTTTAAAAAAATAATAAAAAATTGCATTAAAACTTAGTCAGTTGAAATAAATAATCGGAAATAAAATACATAATTATAATTAATAATTTTATAGATTTTGTTCATGTACTGTTTATTTAATTGTTAGCAAATTATAATTTTACATTTTATTATGCTGAAAATTTTGAGTAACTGAGAGGAAGTTTGGTTTATATTCTAACAGGAAGAGGAGGGGGGGGGGGGTGTCACTTGAAGGGTTAAAGGTACATAATAGAATTTTATGTAGCGGGCCAGTGACAATGTCTGCGGACCAGTGACATTTTTTTATCAATTCTACCGCTGCATATATATATATATACACACACACACATATATATATATAGAGAGAGAGAGTGTGAGAGAGAGAGAGCAAGATCTTATGAAATTATGGTTATACTGTTTTTAATATAGTTTACAATAAAATATCATGATAGAATTGTGACTATAATCTTAGTAGAATTTTTAAACTATGATTATTTTGTGATTAAATAATTTTTCAATCAATTGTGATTAGTATCTGGTAACACTATGGTGCTTTTATCAATTACAGATTTTTTTCATAAACAGAAAAAATCAAAGAGAAATGCAAATATATCTTTTTATAGATCGATACAAATTACTTTTAAAATATTTAAACAAAAATTCAACATTAATTGTAATTTTCTAACTGGGTGAAAAAGTGTCCAAGCCAAGATTCGAACCAGGGATCTTTTGGCTGAAGCTGCCAACAATAAATCACAGGTAATGGCCCTGTAGCAGAAAATTCTCCAAATGTCTGCGACAGATACTTGAGCGAGAAAAAATAATCTGCAGGTAAAATATTTTTACAACTGAAGCATTAATTTTACAAACAATCACTTACCTGTAGCGATTTTAGGAATTTTATAAATTTTTATTAATAATAATTTTAACTTTTTGTATTAAGTAATAAAAAGCTAAACATAATATGAAGCACAATAAAAGGTTTGATGAAAAAGAATCTGCAAAAGAGAAAAGAAAATCTGCGACGCCTGTCTTCTGTCTTGAACTTTCTGCTACCGGGGGTAATGGCACTCCCAGAAAAAGGAATTTCATTACCTAAACTTATTCTATTGAGTTGGTTCAGATATCAGACCAGATGTCATAATCAATAAGATTTCTGGGTGAATTGTGCATCCACCAGATTGACCCAGGGTAGCTCAGCTGGCAGAACACTGGCAGCTTCATCCAAAAGGTCCCTGGTTTGAATCCTGGCCTGGACACTTTTTACCAGTTGGAAAACTATAACTTGTGTTATTTATTTACCAATTAGAATAACTGTATTAAAATTAATAAAAAATTAATCATACCTGAATCTACATTATCAATTGGAGGGATATTGATATCAAAATTATCAGCAAAATCAGATAAATCCATCATCTTAGGATTGTACAAATCTCTATCAGTGCATCCATTTAAGATTTCTAAGTTATCCAAATTTGATAAATCATCCACTTCTTTTTCAGTAATATTATCTTCACTGCTGAAATAATAAATAAAATATCTAGTAAAATGTATGGTAGGCCAAAAATCTACACACCTCAAAGACCAGAGATTATGCAGATTTCAGATGATGAAAGAGCAACACTTTCTTAGCCCCATTTAGGCAAAAAATGATAAAGAAATATAAACAAAATAAAGAAAAAATATATATATATCAGCATTTTAATGCTATAAACCAACACAGCACATAGGGGAACCTTACTTATTCCTACCAGTATTTTGAAATAATTATCTTCATGGTACATTTCTATTGTATACATGTTAAAGAAATTTATCCTGAAGATTATCGATCACAAATGATGTTATGCTTGGAGGGGGATTCGTGAAATTGTGACAAGAGGGTGGGAGGGGGGTAAGAAGAAATGTGATATCACACATTTTGGTTAAAATTAAAGTATTTTGTATTCGTAAAGTAAGGATAAGATTTAAAACCAAATATATTAAATTCCGCTTCAAATTCCAAAATACTACTGTTTTCAATTGTTGTTTCATATTAATATTTTATTACTACTGTATATTAATTATGTTTTTTGTCATAAACCTTAATCTTATTTCATACAAAATAAGTACACGAATCATTTTTATAGTTATGCTCACAAATGTCATTAAAACACATAGTTATAAAGTTTTAAATATGATCTATAACACAGTGCTTTGTTTCTGAAATGCAAGTATATGTTTATGTAATATAGCGTGACATATGACAAGAGGGGGGGGGGGGGGGGGGAGGTAAGGTGAAGTGTGACACTTTGTGACAAAGGGGGGTTTGAAAAAAGATAGCGTGACATCATTTATGGATCACCCCTTAGCTGTATTTTCAATATTTCGTTTTTTCGCCATGTGCTCGCTCTTCAGTTGGATTATTTTTTCAAGAAATACAGTTTTATTCTGCAAAATATGTTCATCAACTTTGATTCCACATGCATTTCAAATAATTTATTCCTTTTTTTTTTTTTTTTCTCCAGATGCAAATGTAAGTGGATTTTAACCCTTTCGGGTCTGGTGTACTATTAATAGTACACGTCTTTTCATCGAGCATTATTTTGTCTTAACAATTACTTTTGTTACTATCTACATATAGTAATGATAGTATAGGGCTATGCCTTTCTTATTATGATTTCATTTATGTTTGGACATTTAGTAATAACAATTACAAAAAAAGTTTGCTTAGTTCTCTTTGCACCGTTGCCAATTCCTTTATTTTATACATATATTTCACTCTTTAAATTTAAAATATAGGTTACTTTTCCGAACGAATCATGTGTGATAAAACACAAAAAACATTAGAAAGTTGTAATATCTGTTAAACCCTGTTGTAATATATTTTCCAAACGTCTCCACAAACTCTTCCTTAACCTATTATTATATAAATATGAATTGAATAGTACACAAAATTGTACATTTGTTAGAATTCAGACAATGAGATAATCTTTAAACTTCAGTAAATCTATTTGGATAGCTAGGATTAACATCATTAAAATAAAAATAATTTTGTTCTCAAAATTGGGGGGAAAAAAAATCAGACCCGAAAGGGTTAAGGACATTGCAATATCTTCAGTATGTTAGATCAGTTAGATTTTTTTTTTTTTCCCCAAGAGACACTGTTTAATCCTGTGAAATACATTCACCAGCTTAGATTTCCACTGTATGTAATGTGTGTAGTATGCTAGTATGTTAATAAAATAACACATTTACTTATTAAATAAAATCGAAAACAAACGAATTATCCAAAAATATATTCTAAAAAAATTAATATGGTAACAGATTTTGTGGCTTTAAAGTAATTTTCTTGAATTTCAACTGCTTCCCTATTCTTATCATGAATAGTTGGCTGGTATAAAACTCTGATTTATAGAAAATATGTATACTGTCAACTCTGTGAAATCTGCCCACTTAGGGACCGAGGGTTTTGTGGATTATACATTTTTGCGGATTATAGATCATCGCTTTGTTTAAATTTTATTTTTTAAAGTATGACTATAAATTAGGAACAACTGCACAAAAATTATAATTACAATGGGAAAGAAAAAACATTGGTTTAATATAATTAATAACTAAAAAAATCAAATTATATACAATTATATAATACAAATTTTACTAATTATTCATTATTTTAAACATTGACACAACACAACAGTTTTGGTTTGTTGTCAATTTTTTTCTGTAGTCTATGAACATTCATTACTTCTTTTTCAGAGATAAAATTTTGTTACTCAAGGAAATTTAAATATTTATACCCAATTTATATTTAAATATTTATTCATTGGAAAATTGATAACTGAAAAAAAAAATATACTAAATTTAACTTTTTGAGTTTAACTGTTAATGAGAGTTTTCATTGTTTACATTCTAATGTGTAGTGTGGATAATAGACGTTTGCAGATTATACATTGGCGGATTTCACAGAGTTGTCTGTATATACAACGATTATAGTTTATCTAGATGTCAAGAAAGTTTGAAACATTATAGTGGCCACTAACTTTAAAAAGTGGCCACTAATGAAACTGAGTCTACTGGCCACTGGCTACTAACTAAATTTCCCAGTTTTCACCGATAGCCACTGTCCTACACTGCATTGTATATTACTGAATTCAAGGATTAACCAGTTAAGTTACTTCAGAAAGTGAACTTAATCATAACTTACATCACAAACTTATTCAAATTGCTTGTGAAAATGAATTCTCACACTTAGTTGACAGACAAATAAAATCTAATTTCAGATAATTGTGGATTTTTGATACTCTGCTTGTATGCTACACCTAAAGAAGCTTTTTCTTGTTATGGTATTATTATTTAAAAAAAAAAAAAAAATCTTAATAATAATAAGGTTGTTTAAGTAAAAACAATTAGATTAATAAAATATTCTGGTTATTGGAATAAAGAGATTTATTTAAACATTCATTATAACAATGTATCATTTTTATCGAAAAGAAACATAAAAAAGCATATACAATTCACTCAGGAGACTCAGAATAATAAAATGAAAAGAACTGTACTGTAATAACTAAGCATTCAAGAAGGTTATATTTCAGGCATGGGTGCAAGAAGTCCATCTAAGCCAAGACTGAATTTTTTTTTCACAATTAGGAATAACCAAATGGAAATGGTCTAGAAGATTTCTATATCTTGTATTATGGCTAAAAATTGATCTCGTACAATAAAAAAAAAGGTGACTGATGGCAAAATTTCTATTATTTAAGTACATAAAGTAGAATTTACTATCAGTCAAAAAATTCTTCAAGACTGAAATCTGTCCTGAGACTGAAGGTCTTGCTTGATTGTGACTATTACAGATAATTTTTCCGAAAAAATTAAATAAATTATTATTTTTTTTTTATTATTTGTGTTTTGTTGGAGGCAGCAGCGCCATTTCAGAATTTTCTTGAGGGGGGTGGGGCAAAGATTTTTTGAGGGAAGCTATGTAGGATCTGGGGGTCTAACACCCCTCCCCAAACGAAAAATGCAAACTGAATCATGCATACAAAAACAGTAAAAACTTTGAATACGGAAACTCAAGAACCAATGACTTATTCCGTTTTAGACAGGTTTCCGTCTTAGCAGGTAAAATTCCAATGTATTGATTATGAAAAATTTTCTTTTTTTAGACAGGTCTCATTTTTACAGGTATTCTCAAAGATTGTTAAAGCATCCACTGAAAAGAGATCTATTACAATAAAATTTGTGAAAACGAAGCCTGTCTATCACAGAATTCTTTCTTGAAGGGGAAAAAAATCAAATTTTGATGAAAAAACATCATACAATTATACTTGCTAAGACAGAGACCGGTCTAAAATGGAACTTTTTTCTAGTCCCTTTCGATTCCCTTTTCCCAGGTTTTACAACAGGGGTTCCATTTCAAGTTTCCTGGCAAAGGATAAGGGCAGTTTTTTTTAGCAATAGGGAATGTGCAAAACGGCTAGAGGTCTGCACTAGCAATGAGTTCGGGCTCGTTTTTCGGAACCCGAGCCCGACGATTTTGAATCCGAGCCCGATACCAAAAAAATTACAAAACAAAATTGCATGATATTTAAAAATTGTTTCAAAAGTGGTATCTCATTTTTAAAAACTTCTTACATAGAAATAATTCTTAAATAAAAATTTAAATTTAGTCTTATCGAAATCTGTATCAAATAAAAATATACTTCATACTTAAAAGGATTCTCATATTCTTTTCTGCTTTAACAAGCAAATTTGATGGGCACGTTTGTGTTTACTGAATAAATGCATTTAATTTTCGAAAAATTACAATTTGTAAGCTGGAGAATCGAACAACGTTTTACAATTTTCGGTAAAAAGTGTTCATCTTTAACTATAATCGATTCCTTTCTCATAACAAACTTCCGTGATTGACAGGTACCTGAAAATCAGCGTTAATTAAAAAATCTGACGTCGTTATCTTAAATGTCCGATGCTTTTATAGGAAAAGAGGGAACACTGATCGATTGCTTTCTATCGGAATGACATGGTAATTATATTTACTTACGGAGGAAGGTGACTTCAAAAATGTACAGTGTCCTCAGCATGAGCAGAGTTCATGATGGCAAATAGATATAATAATCACTAAAGTTATTTTAATATGAAAAAACTATGACTCATGCACAATAGAAGATTAAATAATTTGCAAACCTCCAGCTAATTCTCGTCTACTAAAAACATAAGAAAATATTCTCTTCCGTTAGATAACTAAATAATAAATAAATAAATAAAGGATCCGATTAAAATATATCTTATTTCAGAAACGAAAAGCCAACTAAAATCAAATTTATTGTTGTGTTTGTTTTGATTGGCGCCATATCAATAGATCGTCGCCGGAAAGGCCATAGACATAACTCTGCAATTATAACAAATTTTCATTTTGAAACAGCAACGAAATACTAAAATAACAAAATACGATTTCAGTTCCCCCATCATTTTGATCAAAATAGTATTAAAATGACTTGAAAAGCAATAAGTAATTTTAAGTGGAAGAAAGTTCTTTCAATCTTTTCGATGCATGAATAAATAAAATTTTCCGGTTTCAGAAATAATGAGCCTGAAAACTAGAATAAAAATAGAGCCTGAGTCCTTCGAACATAAGTTATCTTGGCCCGGTGTAAAAATTAAAAGTTCGGCCCGATCCCGGCCTGTACAAAAATCAGTGAAAACAGGCCTGGCCAGACTCAATTGCTAAAAAAAAAAAAAACAAACAAACAAAAAAAAACATGTTTTTTCTCGACATACAGTTAAGATTCTTTTACTGAATACTACATACATATTTATGGGTACATTTTACAACACAATAGTAACATTATTGATTACTTACACGTTTCAAAATTCAAATAAGAATTGATTAAAAAATTAATGTAGTTTAGAATATAGAATTAAAAACATGAAAACTTCTGAAGCTTTATAATAAAAAGTACATTTTTTGAAAATATTTCTCTTTCATTTTTTACGGTTTTTCTCAAATCCAAAGGAGCTACATTCTGACACATTACTGAATTCATTCCTTTTCGGAAAAGTAAGATTGTATTCTTATTCAGACACTATGTAAATGGCGTTTTTTTTTTTGTTTTTTTTAAATAAAAGCAATATATCTTTGAGAGAATGCTGCCATAGTTAGCGTTTTGAATCGAATTTTCGGAAGCAATAGCACGGGAAGGGAGAAAAACCTACAGTTTTGTGAGAAGAGCCTCTTATATCTCTGTAAGTAATTTATCAAAAATGGAAAACACTATTCGATTCCAAATCCTTTCGATAGTTAGGCTTTTCAATTTTATGCCTTAGTTAAAAATGAGTCTGAAAGTTTCGCATTATTGAGCAGTGAAATTGAGAACCACCTTAAGGTTCCAAAGATACTGTTAACAAAAGTTCATTATCACTATTAATATTTTTACAAAACATATTGCCTGCCCTACACATCCTGAGAACGATTAAGACCAGTTCAGTCCCGGCACGACAATGCAGAAAAACAAAATGCAAGCCTGATCTCGGCCCAGCACGAGTCTGCTGTAAAAATTAAACTCAGGATCAGACACCATGTAACTGTCCGATGACGATCTCTACGATGAACATGTTACATTTCTGTATTGATGTTGTCAAACTCGCATCGGCTCGTGACGTTTTTGCACATTTATACTTCTCGCGAAAGTCATATTCATTGAAAATGGTTCATAATTTATCAGCTCCGTCTAAATTTTTATATTGGGCCAGCAGGCCCGCTTAATTTTTTTTATCGGCCCGGCCCTGCATGCCCGTTCAATTTTTTTGTCAGGTCGGCCCGGGTACCGGCCTCGTGCCAAGCCCGGGCACATGCAGACATCTAAAAACAGCACAGATTACGCAGAAAATGGGAAAATACTGCACTATAAGAAAAAAGCTTTGCATGATTTTGTCTCCTTAACTTCTTGAGCAACATTTTAATTTTTGTTTCAGTCTGACATTTCATGGTTGATAAATTTTCTGAAATATCAAATTCCTTGGGGGGGGGGGTATTGTCCCCCCCAGCCCCCCCTCAAATGGCGCCCTTGGTTGGAGATAGAGAGAAAAGACAGATATTCCAGGAACGCAGCAGGAAGGAGGCAGGGGATGTGAAATTAGAGATAATTTACTTGTAATTACAGTACAGAACCATTTATCCCGAATGCTTGGGGTCAGATGTAATCCGGATAACTGGTTTTTCCAGTTAACTGGTTGTGCATTAAAGCAGCATCCATTTGATAAGTTTTGTGGAATATGTGTGGTTGTGGCATTATTTCTGATTTTAAATTATTAGATTACTTGGATTAAAAATCAATGCAAGAAAGATCAAAGGTTAACCAGAGTTTAAAAGAAGGTAATTTATGGAAATCCCTTAGGAACAAAAATTCTTCTGTTTCCTCTGCATAAAAATTAAAACATCTAAAATACAACTAAATATGTTTTCTTTTCAAATACAAGATGTTGTCATCAAACTAGGCAATTGTTTCAAGAAAAACCTATGTCAAACTGGCAGGATATGACACCTTTTTCTGCAAAGATTCTGAAATCAGTCTTTCAGAAATATCATTCCGGATAACTGGTTTTCCGGTTAACTGGTTTCTGGATAAATGGTTCCATACTGTATTTCAAAACAAGAAGGCAGAAGTTTATGCAGATTATTCTCCTCTATTATCATCACAACTGTTCCAGGGCTCCCAACACATTTTAGTTCTCAAAAAGGGGGAAAGGGGGCCATTTTTAGTTAAAAAGGGGACTTTGGGGGGCCATTTTTATTTAAAAAGGGGACTTCAGGGGAACATTTTTATTAAAAAAGGGAGACTAAAAAAGTATCCTGAGTAAAAACATTGCACCAATATTCCTAAATATGCAGGTAAATTTTTAAATTACCCCAGAAAATATGTAAGATGGTTATCTTTATGAAATGTCATTAAACAATGTACACAGTTTTATAGAAACACATAAATATCCTATTGCAAGAATATAGAGAGCATTTAATATTTTGGCATTCACTTATATTATCCTTGTCTAATTTCTTTCTCTAAATTTCCTACTGTTGCTAACAGTTTTTTTTTCAAAAACTAAGAAAAATTACCGAAGGATTAAAAGAAAATGGATATTCAGATGTAAAAGAAATTTCTACATTTGCTCTAAAATATGCAAATCAATATCTTGATTAGTTTTCTTAATTTTAGCCATGTAACATACTGAATTTACTGCAGTTGTTTTTAATCACAGAAGTTCAATCCTTCTACGTTCAATGCATCAGTAGATGACACATTTGATGTCAGCAGGTGCTGGCCTCCTTGCGAGCGAATTTTGGTGCCACAAAAGAAGCGAACGGTGAGAAAATTGGTTAAAATTACTTGTGTAATTATTGTTTTTAAATTAACAACCCAACAGTTTGGCCCAGTTCTTTAGAAGAATTATAACAATGCTTTCCTGATGAAGGTCATAGATGATGATCGAAAGGTTGATTATTTTAACTTTGTTTAGTTTTTAGAATTTACAACATTTAATACACCGTTTAGTAAATTTGTGATTTTTATTTTCACGTTTATATGGAACTTTTCATAGTACAAATATCCAGCTTTTTTAATTATTATATAAATAAATATTCTTAAAAAACGTACAATATGGGAGAAAAAATAAAAAGTTTTCCCAAATCACAATAGTACTTTTTTCTTTTCTTGTAAAAATTAGAAATGAAGCTAATATCCACATTCCGATACCCCTGCTCCTCCTCCAATACTATGCATAATGTGCAAACACATAATACTTACACACTTACACAGTGAAGAAAGTTTTATGACAATGAGGATATTTTAAATGTCTGTACTATTTTATACATTGCAGTCCTTACATATATTTGACCAAAACATAAATAATTTTTTTAAATGTTCAAGTACTCATTCAAGGCAGTGAAAAATGGGAAAAAGCATACCATAAGTTACTGCTGATTAGAGTTTCAGATTTCATATCATCAACAGTTAGCAAAACTGGATCTTCTACTTCTGTTGAATTTGCAGATGTACTGCAATCAATACAATCCATATCTAAAATAAGATTACAATAATGCATGTAATTTTTTTTTTAATATAATATATAATTGCTATTTTTATAATTGGAACAGATGTCATAAGTTCCCCTTGGCCGCCATCTTGGAATTCTTGGCGTGAAAACCCCTTTTCCGCCAAGTAGTAAATTTCGCAAAGCACCGGTTTATACGCATGCTTTGGGTTAACGAAAATAAAATGTAAATAATAAACAAAATTCGCTAAACTGGCACTCAGTAACCCTTGTATGAGCGCTTCGCGCACATTTACCGAGAAAAAAACACCGTCGAATTCAGCATTTCTCGTGGGATAGCATTCTCAAAATTCAGCAGTTCTCGTTTTGTAGCAATCTCAAAACATAAAAAACTCTTACAGCAGCAAAATATACATAAAAAATGAAACTCTCTAAAGTGGCATTCAGAATAGTTGTATGAGCGCTTCGCGCTCATTTACCGAAAAAAAAAAAAAAAAAAAAAACATCGCCGAATTAAGCAGTTTTCGCGGTATAGCATTCTCAAAATTCAACAGTTCTTGTTTTGTAGCAATCTCAAAATGTAAAAAACTCTTAAAGCAACAAAATATACATAAAATTATCAACATACTTTAACAGACATCTGCTTTCTTGAAGCCTCCAGCATAAAATATCTCTCATAACACTGCCGTCACTTTCCAAAATAGGCTTAATACGCATTGACACGCTATAAACAAACCTCCCTTTCTTGTCAAAATTTCCTCATTTTTCTTAATTACTTCAGCAAGAGTGTTTAAACGGACTACAGAAACTATAGTCAATGAAATACATCCAATAAATTTAACATAAAAATAAAAAGACAACGATAGAACACGATATCAAAATACATGCACAAAAATCTAAGCTTCTTAGGGGTTGCCAGAACACGGCACGTCACACGGGGTTTCCATATCGAGTTTGTCATATCCGTAAACACCGCCAACACGCCAAACAATTCAAAACAACAACGGCTGAGGGAAGATACAGCATCTATGCCGTATAATTAATTATATAAACCATGTTGAAATGCAGTAAACCAACATTTAAAATGCACAAATAATGCGTGAAAAAGCAGCAAACAGCTGTTTCGAATCTACAGCGAGATTCTTCTTCAGTGCAAGAGAGGGAAAAAAGGAACAGCGTGCTAGAAAAAGCAAGGCTGAGCAAAAAAAGCTTTTTGCTCAGCCTTGCGTTTTCTAGCACGCTGTTCCTTTTTTCCCTCTCTTGCACTGAAGAAGAATCTCGCTGTAGATTCGAAACAGCTGTTTGCTGCTTTTTCACGCATTATTTGTGCATTTTAAACGTTGGTTTACTGCATTTCAATATTCCTGCACAAAGGCTTTAATTGCTATTTTAATATATAAACCATGTCTATATAATTTATACTTTAATGTAAAGATTTGCAATCATGTTTTTGTAATTCAGATACTTGAAATAATATTCTTGCTAACATTTGCTTATGCTTGATGGCAAACTTGACTTTAAACCCCATGTAAAAACATTTTACAAAATTACTTTATTGTGAAGATCTTTTATAAAGATATTATCAAACAGCTGCATATTAAGATAAAATTAAAAAAAAAAAAAAGAAAATAGATTTTTAGAAGACTTATTTGCAGGTTTCATTATCCACCAGAGTGACTAAAGGATTAAAAACAAGGGCGGATCTAGAGAGCCCTCTAGGAGGGGGGGGGGGGGGTGATTTTAGAAATTTTGAGGTTCCAATCTGACATGCGGTTCAGCTCTAAATTTTTTCATTGTGGGTCAGGTTAAATTATATCCTTTTCTTCCGGGTCGGGTTTTGGTCTGGTTGACTTCTACTTTTTGCTCCTGGCTGAATTAACTTCTACTTTTTGCGCCTGGCTGAATTAACTTCTACTTTTTGTACCTGGCTGAATTAACTTCTACTTTTTGCGGCTGGCTGAATTAACTTCTATTTTTTGCGCCTGGCTGAATTAACTTCTACTTTTTGTGCCTGGCTGAATTAACTTCTACTTTTTGTGCCTGGCTGAATTAACTTCTACTTTTTGTGCCTGGCTGAATTAACTTCTACTTTTTTCTGTGGACGGTTTTTTATTCGAAATAATTTTCCTGATATAAACTGTATACAGTAAAAGCTCCATAACAGACACTCCCAAATAATTATTTAGGAATACTTTTTAAACTTTTACATAGTAAAACCTTGAATAGCAGGCACCTCGGTACCGCGAAAGTTGCCTGCTATTCATAAGTAATAGTATGTATATTAAAACCTCCATATGAATACTCCCGAATAGTGGACACCTCTATTTAGCAAACACAAATATTTGCCTTTGAATAGTGTACACCTCGGAATAAGAGACAAATTCGCTGGCTACGTTATTTAGACATCCCGTTCATCGGTGTTTGTTGTTTAGAGGTTTTTTCTACAGTACTTGAATATTAACGAGTAATATACTAATTTATTTTTCTATATAAAAGACAAAACTGATATTAAAGATATAAATGTAGCCTACATTTTATAATTCCATTAAAATTTAAATATGGATTAATTTTCCTTCATTTCGGTTTTAGGTCAACAACAATTGTTTGGTTGAGTTTTGGTTTGACTTTCAATGGAATTTTCAGGTTCGTGTTGTGCAACCCTATCTACTCAGGAATCTGAGCAGAGCCAAACAAAAATTTTTGGTGGGATGTTTGAAACGTGAAGTTATTTTAAGTGCAATTCTTAGTAGGACACCCTTCAATGTAAAAAAAAAATTATATATATATCAGGTCTCGAAAAATCTATTGCCCAACATACACGGGACATGTAAAATTTCTGATCGGGCATATATTATTCTTATCAACACGCCCGAACAGGCATGTATTTTTGATGGCATTTGAGATGGAATAGATTGCTATCTGTTATCAGTGAAAGTTAGAAAAGACATCAAATAGATCTATCCGCAGCTGTTACTCAAACAATATCCAACAGTATGGACAAACGATAAAAGGAGACAGAAGAGTGAAAGTGATCAGTATCACGCCATACTTATAAGAGTTGTTTTGACAAATTTACATAAATTTGTTGCCATTCTGTAAAATGAAAAACATACTCGAGATGCCATCGGCTGACAACGTGTCCGTTTGCTCTGTATACAAATCTTTTCAAAATGCAGCCAAAAGATATCACCAATATACTGTTATTGGTTGAAATAATGTTTTATTTTTTCACTTAGTACATCCGCATATGAAAGGGGCTTTTAGCTGTATGAATCGAGTTAAAACTCCCTTTCGCTCTAGCCTCTTGACGGAAGTTATGAATGATTTAATGCGAATAAGCATTGCTGTTCCTGACACTTGTACCTAGGACCCTTCACTGGCAATCGACTGCCAAAGGTACACGATATATTAGTGGACATTCTCTACACTAGCATTCGAATGTAACTCATAATAAAACAATATTTAATTAGTTTTGTGATTTAATTTTTATTTATTAAATGAGAATCATTAATTTAAGAAAATTTGAATCATAAGAGTTTCAAATT
Organism: Maratus speciosus; assembly: GCA_963932465.1. Taxonomy (NCBI): domain Eukaryota; kingdom Metazoa; phylum Arthropoda; class Arachnida; order Araneae; family Salticidae; genus Maratus; species Maratus speciosus. The sequence goes on along the minus strand of OZ010788.1, from coordinate 42,355,191 downwards.
CCCTTGCATAAAAAAATATTCAGTGTATCATGTATTGTCATTATTGATTATGTCATATTTACCTTCTTTAAAATTACAACCACGAAAATTAGAAGTGGTTTTACTTTTTTGAAGCACTTTTAAGTTTCTGAAGAAATCAAAGATAGGGGAGTTTTACATTTTCCCAGAGAATGATGACACAGACTTTTATTGATCAAACACAAATATTTCAATTTCTAAATGAGCCCACCTTTAACAAATGAGGCCATTATGTCTTCAATAAATAAATTTTGTTTTTCATAATTTTCCAAGTAAAAAATTTTTAGGCAGTATATGTAGGGAAAAGGGGGGTACAGTGAGTCAATAGGCATTTTCCCTAAGAATCAAATACTCAAGAATTAGAAAAGTATGCCATCATTTAAAAAACCTGTATGTCAACACTGTGGAAATTAGTCACTGTCACATTTCATCTTGTGGGGAAGTACCAGCTATTTTTGTTTGTACTATCACTGTTGGAAAAATCAGATAAATTTTACTTTTTTGGATTTGAGTAATAAATTATCATCCAATAATCAATATCATTGGATTAATTTAAAGTTTAAAATTTCTTAATTGCATGTATGTAATGTTCTTTATTCTATTAATAAATTTTGTGCAACTTTTGACTTCTGATTTAAAAACACTTCTTGCGGGGTACAGTGGGACATGTTGATGGGGATACAGTGGGTCAATATCAAGATTTAAAATCCAATTATTCATGTAAAATGATTTAATAGGATTTTATTTAAACACAGTATTTTCAATGACATCTAAAATATGCATTTAATAGCCTATTAACCTGTTGCTACTATTGTATTATTGTTAAAAGTTTTTTAATGAATTGTTATTTAAACACATTATTTTGAATATTTTTGTCTCTAAACATACAATAATAATATGTTAACTTTAATTGCACACAAAAAGAAATTATGAAAATGAAAACAATAGACTTTTGTCATAGTACAGTTAAAAGTATAAAAATCCACAACATAGCTGAGCTTGTTGGCAAGGCTTATGCTTTTGTCGTTTATGCAAAGAGCATTCTATCTGGATTTTCATCTTCAGATATTTTTTTTTTATAACAATGCTTATAATGATGCAGACTTCATAGCTGCAAATGTTACCAATGTTCCATCAGCATGTGTTGCTGACACATCAACTATTGAACATGTCATTCTATCACATAAGTTAAGTGAAGCTAGTAAATCAAGTGGCATTCACAGAAGAGCCACAACCAGGGTGCTCCAATTTAAATTCAACTTTGGTGAAAAACCAGAAAGTTGATGAGCCTGTTTTGTCACCAGAACTAATAAGGACTCTTCCGAAATGCCATGCATCTGACAATTCTAAGGAGAACCGAAGAAAGAAGAAATCAGAAGTATTGACTGATTATACCTGTAACAAATAGAATAGAGCAGGAAATTTTTGAACGATTGGAAATGAAAAATAAACATAAAAAAGAAATATTATTCTAACATTTTGAAATTGAGTACAAAAAAAAGAAGACTGTACATAAAAATTTGTGGAAAAGCAGTTCTTCAGAAGACAAGGATTGAAAGCTCTCTGCAAATGATAGCATTTCTGATGATGAGATGCAAGAAAGTTTCTTTGAAGATAATGTAAGAAAGAGAAAACCTTTCAATATTGGAGATTTTGCATTAGTCAAAGTGTGTGGGAAAAAGAATGGTGCGATATATATGCTAGTGAAATCGACTTTGAAATGAAGTATATGAAAAGACTTTTGGCAGGATACAATTTAGTATTTGATGATTGGACAACATATTCAACTGTCCTTGCTGACATTGAAATGAAATTACCAAAACCTATTGCTTATGGAGGGACAGAAAGAACAATGATCAAATTATCATTTCCCATAGACTTCCAATGCTATTCCATGATAAAATGAACTTTTGAAAACATTTTGTTATCCTTTAATGTTTAATTTGATGTCCTTTATTATTTTCAATTCATCAAACATTATTTTGCAAAGAATTTTCCAACTCTTAAATGTGTTTCCTTATTATAACCATTTTTAAATGTTGTCATTTGAAAATTGCTTTCATATCTTCTGTGTTTGATATCTCAACCTGTATTTAATAGTAATAAATGTACTGTCATTATATAGCTGATTTTGTATGTGCCTTACTCATTGTCCCACTGTACCGCTTTTCCCAGGACATCTTGAGTCTTTTAAAAAATAATTTTTTTTTAAAGAATAAAATAAGGATAAATTATGAAAAAAATTACAATGAAAGCTGAAAGTTGCCAAAATATCATTCTGTATTTAAAATTTGTTTTTAATTAAAAGGGGGAAAGTTATTATAAAAGTGAAAATTGTCCCACTGTGCCCCCCTCCCCCCCTATTTGTTTTTATTTCAATGTGTACCTCGAATTTCAGAATACATCATCAATGACGTCAATAAAACGATGTTTTCAGGTAGGCGTAACCAAAAATGCGAAAAAAGTGATACTACCAGAAGAAATGATTTATCGCCTAGCCAAATTGATGGTCGGGTCGCCAAGTGTCTCGCTTGCTCTGAGATTCAGCCCAAAATTTAAATTAGTTTTAATTCAAATCAATGGTTGCTCTTACAGGGGTTTGTCCAGACTTTATTCACAGGCTCCTGTTTTTGTGAAATTGTGAAGTTTTTCTTATTTTTGTGAAAATTCTAGTCATAATTTTGTGAATTTTAAATTATCGATGTCTTCATGTTCTATCCTTCATGAATAAAAAGCTAAGTAATATGCTCTTTGGTGAGTTCAACTGCTTACTTATAGGCCAGGTTTTATTTTTAAATGACTAAATTTGTGAAAAGTTCAATTTGAAAGTGAAAAAATTCTGTGAAAAGTCTATTTAAGAGACAAATAATTTTTGTGAATGGTCCTGTTTTGGGATAAAATGTTTTGTGAAGGGTCCTGTTTGGGGATAAATAATTTTGTGAAGGGTACTGTTTTAAGATAAATTATTTTGTGAAAGGTCCTTTAAAGGACCTAAAATTTTCCTAAACATATCCCTGTCTCAGAGAAGTGTTTAAGTTTATTGAAACCTTTTGAACAAGTTACAGTAAAAATTAGTTCAACATCATCACTTATTTCTGAAGTTATTCCAGTGGTGGAAACTTTATTCGTCAAAGCCTGGAGAAGAGAATGAATTTTTTGGCATTGGAACATTTAAAGACTGCCTGGCTCAAAACATGGATGCATGCTTTAAACAGAATCATGATAATGTTCCTTTTTGCATTTCAACTTTGCTAGAACCAAGGTTAAACTTGCATTTTTTTAAAAGAAAATCATCTCAAGTTAAAATCTCGACTGATTCTACTTATAACTGCTATCTCAAACAATGGGATTACTGAAACAAATTCAAATGTGGCAGAAATAAGCAAAGATGTTCATAATGAGTCAAAGATCATGGGATTGCTTCATGCGGATTTCAACTACTAACAAAAATAAAACAGTTAACAAATTTCAGCCCTTACAAATGATGAACAGCAGTTATTTTGATAAATCACTTTTAGATAGAAATGAATATCCACAAAACTGGTGGAAAGCAAATTCTATTGAATGTGTAATATTTAAGCATAATTAAATCGTTTGGCTGAATCCCAAAACAGCCGAGACATTTGGCATCGTTCAATTTGGCGAGGCGATAAATGGATTTTTCTTGTTACCAGTTCGTTTTGTAATTCTTTCCACGCCTACAGTGGTCTGATCTTGAATTGGGATTGGTTGATTTGTTGTGTATTGGATGGTTACGCCAGGGCTTGAAATTCAATTTTTCGTGGGAGGGGAATCTCCCTCCCAACATTTATAAATGGAGGGGAGTTGAGCTGCTTGGGAGGGAGAAAAAAATCTTTAAAACCCACTGTTATTTTAAATGTTATTTAAAGAATTACATTAATATAGACATGACAAAATATCACTGAATCAATAAATAGAATAATTATGCAAAATGTTCTTTTGTTTAAGAAAGGAAGAAAGTCAAGTTTTTATACAGTCTATTTTTCAACTTTTAACCAAATGACATGCGTCGACAACAATGGGAGTTGTTAAATAAATTTCTGAATTTAGATTTTTTCAATTTTGGGCACTGAATCCTCTTTTACAAGGTTAAACTTGTGACAGACAGCACAAGCACGACATTTATAACTTAGGAAATTACTGGAAATGTATGGTTACACTCTCTTAAAAAAATTTAAAAAAACTTTGCAATATCTGACGTGTCTTTTCCTTTTTAACTATTAGCATGAACATATTCGGAGATGTCATCATAAATATCTATTACTGAACAAAATTGCTTGATTATATTTTTAATGGAATTATAGTCAAAACCTAACTCCCTGATATTTTCTTTGATTGAAAAAGCTACTATGCATTCAAGATTTAAACAAAGTCCAAAATTTGAAACAAGGGCGGATCTGGAGAGTCCTCAAGGGAGGGGCGATTTTAGAAATTTGGAAACTCCAATCTGATGCGCGGGTCGGGGCTAATTTTTTTCACTGCGGGTCGTGTTACTTCTACTTTTTGCTGTGGGTCGGGTTTGGGTCCGGTTGACTTCTATTTTTTGCTGCTGGTTGGATAAACTTATACTTTTTTGCTGTGGGTCTGGTTGATTTCTATTTTTTGTTGTGGGTCGGGTTAACTTCTACTTTTTTGCTATGGGCCGGGCTAACTTCTACTTTTTCGACGCGGGTCGTGTTTGGGCCCGGTTGACATCTACTTTTCTACTACAGGTCGGGTTGACTTTTACTTTTAAGCTGTGCCTAGCGCGTTGGGTTTGGGGCAGATTGATATACATTATATCCGGTTTGGGTCAGTTTCTGATTGGGTTTTCACTACTGCGACTTGCGAGAAGGGTTAGAGTTGACCCTTTTTTTTTTTTTTTTTTAAGAAAGTCTAGGTATTTTTGAAGATAAAAACTATATGCAGTAAACAGACATGTCCGAATAATTATTTAGGAATACTTTTTAATCTCCAGAATTATGTAAAAAATACTAATTTGGTATAAGACTGCTTGTCTTTTTATATCTAAGGTGAGTTGTAATTCAGTAAAGAATGCTTTGAAACTTATTAAACATACCGGGTGTCCTTAAATGGATTTTAAAATTTAGTACTTTTCGAATGGTGACAGCTATGTAAAAAAAATCTTGCAGGAGGGTTATATAAGATGTCATGAGATTTGTTACTGTGATTCTTGATTTAACTGTATAAAAGCAGCGATAGATGGCTCTGTAAACAATGGTCGTTAAGCCTACCTCCTCCGGGAACCGATTTAGCACCCCTTGCTTCTAGCATGATCTTCGTTGCTATTTTAAGCTAAAATCAAGAATCGCAGTTAAAAAAATTATCAAGGGTAGAGTAAAAAAGAAAAAAAAAAAATTCTGAAATTCAAAGAAAATTTTCTGAAAGGTTACAGCAGATGGGGGGATTCCCTTCTGGCACTAATTATTTTTGTTGCAGGTCGGGTTAGCTGTTTTGGATTCGGATCGATTTCAGGCTGAGTGTGGATTCCTGCTAACTGGGTTTGGGTTAATTTGTTTTTTTTTTTTCAAAAATTAGTTCAGTATATTATTTCAAGTTAAAAATTATACCTATAATAATAAACGTATGTAAGTGTGCTGTTTTCTAAAGAGACCACTGCATTTTCCCCACGACTCTTAGATGAAATTCGCTCGTCTTCGACCCTTTGATGAAATTTGAGTTTCTTCTGCAACCCTTTGACGAAATCAATGTAATTTTGCAGACCTTTGGTAAAATTCGCGTTTTTTTCCGTGACCCTTCTACAAAATTCGCTTTTTTTCAGCGATCCTTTGACTAAATTCGCGTTTTTAAAGCGATTCTTTGACTAAATTCATTTTTTTCCCCCACGATTCTATGAAGAAATTTGCGTTTTCTCCGCGATCCTTTAACGAAATTAGAGTTCTTTTCCTCTGCCTTTTGAAGAAATTCGCGTTTTCTGTGATCATTTGAAGAATTTCGCATGTTTTCCGTAGCTCCCCGACCAAATTCGCATTTTTTCTGTGATCATTCGGCGAAATTGAAGTTATTTTCTGCGAACGATTGACGAAATAGATTTTTTATGGAGACCATTTATCAAAATTTGCGATTATTTGTACGTCCGAATTTTCGGATAGGTGAATTTTCAAAATTTTTGGAACCGAATGCCTTAACCCTGGAGCTGCGTATTATTATTATTATTATTATTTTATCAAAATAGGTTAAAAAATTGCGCATATTTTTTATTACACATTTCAAATCTCCACTCATTTTAGAGTAAAATATGTCCCAAAATCTTTGTGAAACAGGATTTTTTTTAAATAGAATTAGATCATAAAAAAAAAGATTTGCTGCGGAAATTGTGGGTTGCGCAAATTTTGCCACTTTTACATTGGCCGTGGAATCGCGGGTTGCGCAGCGAGAGGGTTAAATTTGCGGAAAATTTGGAACATAATCACCCTTGTTCTCACCATCTATAACCCTCCTGCAAGTATTTTTTTAATATCTGTCACCATTTGCAATTTATTGAATTTTAAAATCAGTCAGTTCATTTTAGGACACCCGGTATACTCAGTAGATATGGGATGATGGCTGAAATTAAGCATTTAAGAAAAAAAGTTAAGCTGGCTTCGATATGCCAGTTTGGGATTTACCTGGGCTGAAGTTATCAGGCCCAAGCCCAGGTCCAACCCACATAAAAAAAATAAAACTATTGGCCCCGCCCAGTATAAAAGCTAAAAAATCAACTCCAGCCCTGCCTGCATTTCTCAATTAAAATTATTCATAAAGTACACTTGCTTATGCTCATATTTTATTTTCAAATTATGTTCGAAATTCATGAATACAGAAAAACAACAATATTAATGGCTATAGCGATGACTATTTGGGCAATTATGTACGTAAACACCACGTAAAAATATGACTTAGACAATTACATTCAAATAAAAGTCCAGTAAGATAATCAGTTTAGAATGAAAGAAACGGTTGATAAAAAAAAAAAAATCATAATTTTAAAGCTCTACAAAGTAAAAAAGTAAATTTTAAAAAATGCATCTCTGTAACTTATCAAATCAAATTAAATTTCTAAAGATTTCGCTAAACAAATGTGCAAAACAAATTTAATTTTTACGAATGACAAATAAGTAAGATTGCAGACCAACTTGGGATTGGGAGGAAGAATTTAGAGGAGTGCACGGGTCGTGGTCGAGCCAATAATTCTTATCATATGGGCTGAAACGGACCAAATGTTTAGCTTTTATTCCGGGCCGAGCCCCGACCTGGAAATTTTGGCCAGTGCAGGGCTCTAGGAAAAATGGAGTCCAGGAAAAGCTTGATCTGGAGGATAAAGAAGTCTGGCCCAACCCGAATCTGCAGAAAAAATTAAGATCCGGGCACGACCTGACTCTAAAAGAGAAAAGACCTGACTCAGCCCGAGTCTCGTGGATTTAAACTGGCGCGACCCGGGTCGAGTCAGACCATCTTGGGTTCGGGAGGGGGAGGAAGAATTTAGAGGAATGCACGGGTCGTGGTCGGGCCAATAATGCTTATCATACGGGCTGATACGGACCGAATGTTTAGCTTTTATTCCGGGCCGAGCCCCGACCTGGAAATTTTGGCCAGTGCAGGCCTCTAGGAAAAATGAAATCCAGGCCAGGCTCGATCTGGAGGAAAAAGAAGTCTGACCCGACCCGAATCTGCAGAAAAAATTAAGATCAGGGCACGACTCGGTTCTGAAAGAGAAAAGATCTGACCCAGCCCGATTCTCGTGGATTTAAACTGGCGCGACCCGGGTCAGTCGGACCAACTTGGGCTCGGGAGGAAGAATTTAGAGGAGTGCACGGGTCGTGGTCAGGCCAATAATGCTTATCATACGGGCTCACACGGACCGAATGTTTAGATTTTATTCCGGGCCGAGCCCCGACCTGGAAATTTTGGCCATTGCAGACCTCTAGGAAAAATGAAATCCAGGGCAGGCTCGATCTGGAGGAAAAAGAAGTCTGACTCGACCCGAATCTGCAGAAAAAATTAAGATCAGGGCACGACCCGGTTCTGAAAGAGAAAAGACCTGACCGAGCCCGAGTCTCGTGGATTTAAAATTGGAGTGACGCGGGCCGGGTCGGACCAACTTGGGCTCGGGAGGAAGAATTTAGAGGAGTGCACGGGTCGTGGTAGGGCCAATAATGCTTATCATACGGGCTGACACGGACCGAATGTTTAGCTTTTATTCCGGGACGAGACCCGACCTGGAAATTTTGGCCAGTGCAGACCTCTAGGAAAAATGAAATCCAGGCCAGGCTCGATCTGGAGGAAAAAGAAGTCTGACTCGACCCGAATCTGCAGAAAAAATTAAGATCAGGGCACGTCCCGGTTCTGAAAGAGAAAAGACCTGACCCAACCCGAGTCTCGTGGATTTAAACTGGCGCGACCCGGGTCGGGTCGGACCAACTTGGGCTCGGGAGGAAGAATTTAGAGGAGTGCACGGGTCGTGGTCGGGCCAATAATGCTTATCATACGGGCTGACACGGACTGAATGTTTAGCTTTTATTCCGGGCCGAGCCCCGACCTAGAAATTTTGCCCATTGCAGACCTCTAGGAAAAATGAAATACAGGCCAGGCTCGATCTGGAGAAAAAAGAAGTCTGACTCGACCCGAATCTGCAGAAAATATTAAGATCAGGGCACGACCCGGTTCTGAAAGAGAAAAGACCTGACCGAGCACGAGTCTCGTGGATTTAAAATTGGCGTGACGCGGGCCGGGTCGGACCAACTTGGCCTCGGGAGGAAGAATTTAGAGGAGTGCATGGGTCGTGGTAGGGCCAATAATGCTTATCATACGGGCTGACACGGACCGAATGTTTAGCTTTTATTCCGGGCCGAGACCCGACCTGGAAATTTTGGCCAGTGCAGACCTCTAGGAAAAATGAAATCCAGGCCAGGCTCGATCTGGAGAAAAAAGAAGTCTGACTCGACCCGAATCTGCAGAAAATATTAAGATCAGGGCACGACCCGGTTCTGAAAGAGAAAAGACCTGACCGAGCCTGAGTCTCGTGGATTTAAAATTGGCGTGACGCAGGCCGGGTCGGACCAACTTGGCCTCGGGAGGAAGAATTTAGAGGAGTGCATGGGTCGTGGTAGGGCCAATAATGCTTATCATACGGGCTGACACGGACCGAATGTTTAGCTTTTATTCCGGGCCGAGACCCGACCTAGAAATTTTGCCCATTGCAGACCTCTAGGAAAAATGAAATACAGGCCAGGCTCGATCTGGAGAAAAAAGAAGTCTGACTCGACCCGAATCTGCAGAAAAAATTAAGATCAAGGCACGACCCGGTTCTGAAAGAGAAAAGACCTGACCGAGCCCGAGTCTCGTGGATTTAAATTGACGTGAACCGGGTCGGGTCGGACCAACTTGGGCTCGGGAGGAAGAATTTAGAGGAGTACACGGGTCGTAGTCGGGCCAATAATGCTTATCATACGGGCTGACACGGACCGAATGTTTAGCTTTTATTCCGGGCCGAGTCCCGACCTGGAAATTTTGGCCAGTGCAGACCTCCAGGAAAAATGAAGTCCAGGCCAGGCTCGATCTCGAGGAAAAAGAAGTCCGGCCTGACACGAATCTGCAGAAAAAATTAAGATCAGGGCACGACCCGACTCTAAAAGAGAAAAGACCTGACCCAGTCTGAGTCTCGTGGATTTAAAGTGGCGCCCCGGGTCGGGTCGCGCCGGGCTTGAGCTCCGCCCCAATTTATTTCCTGTGAGGATGTATAATGTCGTTTTACAAACCCTTTATTAGCCCAAGGGGGGGGGGGCGATCGCCCCCCCCCCCCTTAGATCCGCCAATGATTTGAAATGGAAACTGTCGATTCATTTCTTCTATTACAAAAGAAATCTAGGTTAACCTTAAATTGTCAAGTCCAAATTTCTGTGAATTAAAGGGGGAGGCGCAAAGGGGAAATCCTCTCCCGGCGCTAATTATTTTTGTTTTAGGTCGAATAAACTTCATTTTCGGTTTGGGTAGATTTCAGGTTGAATGTAGATTAATGCAAGTTGGATTTGGGTTAAACCCAATTTTTCAAAAGTTAGTTGGGTATATTATTTCAGATTAAAAACTATACCTATAATAATAAACATAGATATTTCAGGCATAAGATTGCAAAAAGATAAAAAAAGAGGAAAAGTGCGTGAAACGGAAAATAAGAAATTATTTAAAATAGCACACGTTTAAGCGCATGCTATTTTAAATAAGGTTATTTTATTCATAATAAAACTGTTAATATTTTCGTTTAAATGCTGCTTTATTAAGAGGGAGAGGGGTGGGGGGTCAGTAATTTATGGAAATACTATAAGTAATTCTAAACTGAAAGTTTCTATTTCAAGTTCATAATTCTGATGCAATGTTTTACACAGCAATCTTAGGTAGTTGTCCAATTAAAATTTTAACATGCTAATAAACATGGCAAGCTAATGTTTAACCTGTCACTAAGCTGCAAAAAAAATCTGGTGAAAACATTAATATTGCAGCAAATTTTTCGCGATCTTTTGTCGAAATTCGCGTTTTTCCCGCGATCTTTTGCCGAAATTCGCATTTTTTCCGCGATCTTTTGCCGAAATTCATGTTTTTTCAGCGATCTTTTGCTGAAATTCGCGTTTCTCCTGCGATCTTTTGCCGAAATTCACGTTTCTCCCGCTATTGTTTGACGAAATTCGCCATTTTACGGCGATTCTTTAACAGAATTTGAGTTTTCTCACTATCCTTTGAACGAAATCCGCGTTTTTCCTGCGATCTTTTGACGAAATCCGCGTTTTCCGCGATCTTTTGTCGAGATCTTTCTTAAGCACTTATTACGCGATATTTTGACGAAATACGCGCATTTTTTTTCGCGATCTTTGGACAAAATTATTTTTTCTGACAATCCTTTGACTGAGTTTACGTTTATTACGTGATCTTTTGAAGAAATTCGTGTTTCTCCCGCTATTGTTTGACAAAATTCGCCATTTTACGGCGATTCTTTGTCAGAATTTGCATTTTTTCCACTATCCTTTTAACGATATCCCCGTTTTTTCTGCGATCTTTTGACAAAATCCGCGTTTTTCCGCGATCTTTTGACGAAATACGCGCTTTTTTCGCGATATTTTGACGAAATATGCGCGTTTTTTGCATAAAATTGGTATTTTTTCCCACAATCCTTTGACAAAGTTCATGTTTATTACGCGATCTTTTGACGAAATTTGAGTTTTTTTTCGCGATTTTATGTCCGAATTTTCAGATTGATGACCGATTTTTTTAAATTTCGGAACAAATCACAACAGCGAGAAATGGCAAAAAATCGAAAAAAAGTGGAAAATGCCAAAAAAGCAGAAAATCGCGGATCCGCGGAAGAATCTCATGCCTGATATTTATATTTGTGCTTTTTTCTAAAGACCGCTGCGTTTTTTTCCCCGCGACCCTTTGACAAAACTGACGTTCTTTTTCGCGATATTTAGTCGAAATTCACGTTTTTCCCACGATCATTTGAAGAAATTTGTATTTTTTCATGATCTTTTGACGAAATTCGCGTTTTATTAGTGACCTTTTGATGGAATTCGCATTTTTCTTGCAATTCTTTGACGAAATTTGCGTTTTCCTTGCAATCCTTTGACGGAAATTGCACTTTTTTCTCTACCCTTTGTCAAAATTTGCATTTTTTACCGCGACTCTTTGACAAAATTTGCATTTTTATCCACGATTCTTTGCCGAAAGTCCCAGTTTTTCGAGATGCTATGCCGAAAGTCACGTTATTTCCACGATCTTTTGCCGAAAGTCGTGTTATTTCCACGATAATTTGACGAAATTTGCATTTTATCTGCAAAACTTTGACGAAATGTGCGTTTTTTTCCACGTTCTTTCGCGACAAAATTGATTTTTTCGGCCACCATTTGTCGAAATTCATGATTTTTTGAATTATATTTTTTATGTCCAAATTTTCAGAACGGTTTTTGATAAATTTCGGAACCGAATGCCTTAAATTTTGGGAACATTTGGAACAGAATCACCCCTGAATTTGCCAATCGGTCTCGGAAAATAACGCGAAACTTGCCGATCGATTTCGGGAAAAAAATCGTGAAATTTGTCTATTAATTGCGAAAGAAACCTGCCCAAAATGTGTCAATCAGTTCAGCGAAAAAATCACAAAATTTGCAAGGCATTCGCGGGTGTTGATCGTAGTTTCAAAAAGCAAAATTTTTCGGAAAAGGGTGAATTATTTTGGGAGGGAGCCTCCTGCCCACGATATTTTTTTGGGCGGGATTTCAAAATTTTGGGCGCAAATCCCGCCCTGAAATTCAAGCCCTGTACGCCTACCTGAAAACTTTTATTCACAGTTAGCTCAGTGGTGTTTTGACAACTCAACTCCGCATTTGTAAAAATAGAATGTCGGCAAGTCAAAAGTTTGTTGTTGTTAATTTTTTTTTTTTTTTTTTGCTGTTTTTAGTTGTAAAATTTGAAAGTTAAAGTACCTGCGTAGTTTAATTTGAAATTGTGAGTATTTGTTCATTTTTGGTACTTTTCGGTTAGCCGGGCGCCACTTTTATATATACATATTTATATACATACATATATGTAAATATACATATATATGCATATACATATATTGTATATAAACACTTATAGATATATGTAAATATATATGTATATAGGGTAGATGTGCCAGTAATGGACACCCCTTGATGTTTTTGGTTCATAAAAAAATAACTAATAAATATTTAGCTTTAATTATTTTTTTTATAATTCCCCCTTGTATGTTTTATAAAACTATGTTATTGTTGACACTTTTAATCAAACCAATCAGGAAGCAGAAAATAATGTTTCAAAGTTTTGCTGTTTTTCTGTGAAAATCTTAATGAAGAGGTTAAGAGCTGGCTTCGTTTAATTAATTTATATATTATTTCTTTTCTTGCAAAATTTGAATGTTTTTGTTTGAGTAGCAATAGAAAACTTTGAATTTTATATACTAATGGCTATTTACAAAATTTCATTTCTTTTTAAGGTTTTAAGAGGGGTGTCCATTACTGGGATGGTTAATTAGTCATTTTCCAGTAATGGACACCCCATGTAGACATTGCTAAAAATGCAATTTTAGTAATGTTTATAGTGCATAAAATACTTTGGCTTAACTGCAAACCTAAATAATCAAATTTAATTTTTAAATTATACTTACCAAAATGTAATAACACCAAAACTTTTATAAATAGCTGCTTTTAAGTTATTTTATGTGATTAATAAAATTTCGATATTTTATTTTATTATTATTTTTTTTATGTAGTACAAATATATACCTCACATATTTTATAATCTGGCAATCAAACCAGTCGGGAAGCAGAAAATACTGTTTAAGAGCACAGTCAAAGAGGGGCTCATAGGGCTTCTCCGTTTAAATAAAAACAATGTTACAGAAGCTGTTAAAAATCCATTTTCTGTCTTAAATGTTTCCTTATTAAAAAAAAAAAAAAAAGTAATACTACTATTAATGAAAGTTATAGGTAATATTCATGAAACTAGTAAATCTGCAGATCAGGGGCCTCAAACATCAGTTCTACAGTTTTATTTTGAAATTATTTTATTTAGTATTTAAAATATTCAACTCACAATATCATTTCTTTCATATTTGTAATATTAATTATTATAAATGATATATCAAGTAGTCTCTGGAAGATTAATTGTTAAAATAATGAGAGAAAACAAAACTGAATATTAATATTCGAAAACTTTTTTTAAAATTACCTTTTAAATCCCCCACTCTTTCAATAATTTGATAGCTGTAATTGTCTGACATTTAGTATTTTAAACTATCCATCTAAAATAATTAAAACATCGATCTTCTGATAATTAGAATAATTGATGCAAACAGTAAATGATTATCACAAATATTTTATTAATTACTGGTATCCTAATTGTTAAATTTATTTAAAAATAACTATTTTGTTTCATTAGTATGTATTCATTAAATTCTGGTTCTAAATACAGTCATAAAAACAATTATATTTATTACTTTTTATGGGGTGTCCATTACTGGAACAGAGGGTGTCCACTACTGGGCCAGAGGGTGTCCATTACTGGGCTTTTGGGTGTTTTGATATATTTCTGTTATTTAAAGTTAAATTTCTATTCATATGTGAAAATGAGGCTATAAGAATGGTTAAATATTGTTGATAGATTAATATAATATTGAAAAAACTGGAATATAGGGTAGATGCACCAGTTTTGGCCACTGTACCAGTTTTGGCCACATTGGATCAATTTGTCCAATATTTAGCCTGTGAATTAATGCTAACAAATAATAGGCATTCTTACATTTTAAGCAAACTCTCTTTTATCATTTACAATATCATTTGTTTATTTTTTGATAAAATATGACTTGCAAAAAAAATAAATGTGTGAAACTGTAGTGTGTGCTTACATGTATTAAGATTTTTGCTTAGCTGACAAGTTTTCAGAATCTTTCAACATTAGGCACTTATTGGGTTCTATTTGTTCTGAAACAAATTGCTATTAGGTTTTATGAGGTAAGCTTTCTCTCTACTGCAATTTTACATTTAATTTAATTATTTTAACAGTTTAATGGGGGGTGGCCAAAACTGGTACATCAAATTTGCTATATGTACCAGTTATGGCCATGGGGGTAGCCAAAAAGGGTGCAGCATTATGTTCCAATTTTGGCCACATGATTCATTATAGAGGGAATAGCCATTTAATAAATTTAAGAACATCTGGAAAAATCAATTTAATTTTGTTTTATATAGTAATGGCTTCAATAATAATAATAATAAAAGCAAGGCTAATGGCAGTTCTTATAAAAGAGATTTTGTTATTCTCTGTCCAATAGATAATTCAGTTTAGAAAGAAAGACATTGTGCTAGTCACTAAAGAATGACATTGCTAAAGAAAATATAGTATTGTGTTTAGTATTGATAAAACAAAAGGGGAGGCGATATGTAATGTTTAGATATGATAAATAAACTAAAACATAAATTTTGAAAGATTTTACAACTTATAAATTAAAAAGTTCAATAAAATTATAGCATGATTTAATTGCTTGTATTTTTCCTAAAGAAATGAAGAAGTTCCATAATTTTTGCAATATTTCAGGCACACGGATTTAAAAATACTAAATATTGTGAAAATCTTTACTACAGATATTTAAATACAAGTAAGAATGTATTTCACATTATTAAAAAAAAAAAAAAAAAAAAAAAACAGGATTCCTTTTACCAAGTTTAAAAGAGATTCTGTGCTATTAAAAAATGGCCTAGAGGGAACACTGCTCTAAGATAGGAAGTAAAATTAAGGCCATTCAAAATGTAATGCCAGCACTACAAGCTAGCAAAGTTTTGGAGTAACCCGTTCTTGCCTTACATCACAAGTTTGCAGGACGGACACCACTTTTCTCTAATAATGTTGAATCTCAAGTAGTAGATCTAGGTACTAGGAATTGAAGTTAAAAATCAATTAGAAAAGTGGATTTTAGATATTGTCAGAATACTATTTCCTATAAAAATGCAATAACTTTTAAGATTCTGCCCAGAAAATTGTAGCCGGCAAGATAGAAACTCCATTTCAAGATAGAAGACCAGATATGAAATGGTATGATTTGCTTCTGAAATCACACCCTAAAATAACTTGCAAAGAAGCAAGGTAATTAAATAAGGCACAAACTAATATAAACCAAAAGAGGATTTCGTAACTTTTTGATGAAAATCAAACAAAAATCAGAAAATGCTTTCAAGAAATATAACTCTTTGATGAAGATTCAAGTGTTCTAAACAAGCCACAATCCATGAATAATTATAAAACTGATTAAATAGTTAATATTTATGTCCTATAGGTACTGTTGTCCCTTTTATTAATCAAATTTAAATATATTTTTTGTTTTTTAATTGAAATTTTCAGTTAAAATCAACATAAGTATATTTTATTTGATGTTTTTATCAATTCATAAAGAAATTTGCAAAATTCTCTTGCGTGGTAAAATAGATGTTGCATAAAAATGCTTTATTTTTACTTATTATCAATTAAAATGTTTGTTAAACTACATGATATTGGAGTGGCCAAAACTGGTGCATAGAGATGGCCAAAACTGGTGTAGGGGTGGCCAAAACTGGTACAAATTGGAATAAATTACTTGATGAGTTATTACTCACAATCTAAAATATTCTGTAGAAAGTCATTATAGTTAACAGAAAGACAATTAAATTTACTAAAGAATGATGTTATTATGATTTAATATGCTTCAATCGATCAAGAAATGTAAAATTTCTATTTCAAATTTTCTCTAAATGTGGCCAAAACTGGTACATCTACCCTAATAATTATAACTATTAATAAAAAAATAATTTTTAAAGAAATTCCTTAAGGGTGTCCATTACTGGCACATCTACCCTATACATACATTTATGTATACATTATATATGTATATATGACACTGGCGCCCGGCTAACCGAAAAGTACCCATTTTTTTTGCTGGAACATTAAATGAAGTTTGACAGGAGATTTACGAAATTATAGCAATTCAACATTTTTTAGAGTTGGTTTTCAAGAAAGGAGATGTCCGTTAAGGTATATAAATAATTTTATGCACTTTTTGTTGTAGCGTTTTATATTAGCCGTTTATTGTATATTTTTCATGTATGCTGCCCTTACGAGTTTTGTACATTTTGAGATTCCTACACAGCGAGAACTGCTGAATTTTGAGATTGCTACACAGCGAGAAATGCTGAATCCAGCGATGTTTTTTTGGTTAATGAACGTGCAAGCGTTCATACACGATTACTGATTGCCGCTTTAACGAGTTTTGTACATTTTGAGATTGCTACAGAGCGAGAACTGCTGTATTCAGCGATATATATATATTTTTTATGAACGCAAAGCGTTCAAAGTTCCGTAAATTAGAAATTATTTGTTCAATGTTTACTCTGATATAAGCTCGTACTTTAAAATATTAAATGACGCCATGATTTTTACTGAAAACTGTTGAGAAATGAAAATTTTAATCATTAAATCGTTACTCTGATTTGGAAAGGTACTTTAAAAATTTCACATTTTTTCAACAAATTATGTTTAAATTGTTTGTTTTATTTTGAATCTCATAAAAATCAGCTTTCCTGTGTTTTCTAATGCATCGTTATTTATAAATGTTGTATTTCCCATGATTCCAGGGTGATGACGTAGTAAAAAACAGTCTGGAAGCATTCAGGAAAGTGGACCAATCACATTAGTTTTCAGGTTGCCGCATTTTAGGTTGGCATATGTGGGGTGTTTGGCGCTTGTCAGAAAAGCTGCCAAATGGGGTGTCTCGCCTGTTTTGGGATTCTGCAAATCATTTTTATAACACAATATAAAAATTTCAAATAATTAAATTTACTTTAAATTTTTAAATATTTTTTCATGTATTGTAATGTTAAGAAAATTCAAACGATTATTAAATTTATATTTAATATATTTGAAATGAAATAAAATTGTATTATAAATTTAATAAACATTTAAATTTCCTTAATGTGTAACAAATATAAAACTATAAGTATATTATTCAAAATGTATATCAATAGATATTATTTATTGTAAATATAAATTATTTTGTTTCAGTATATATTCGGCCGAATACTGTATTATTTGGTCAAACTAAATATTCGGCTGTTAAGACAAATAGGCCAAATACCAAATATTCATTGCATCCCTAATTGAAACTTTTATACATGGAATTACAAAATATTTCTTTTTTGCATGTTTTTGTCACCTTTTTTTATCAAAAGATATATTCATGTACTTTTGAAGACTTTTTTCTTAATAAATTATTCAACCCCTTTCATATATTTATGAAAATGTATCATTCTTCATCTAATGGGTACTTTTGTAAACAGTTGTTTTAAAAATGTCACCCAATTGACATTATCTTTTGTTTTTTCTCAAAATACTCCAAATAGACGAAGTTATTTAGAAAATATAGCTCAAATATTTTTACTGCATAATTTGTCATCACAGGTGATACTAAAAGTAACTTTAAATACGCTCTAAGTCTAATTTTTGAAATTGTCAATATCCATTTTGGCCCATTATAAAAAATCCACACCTAACCTAGCTGACACAATTCACACACACACAGCCTTTTGGCAACTTTTGAGTTCCTTTACCAGCAGTTTATGTTATTCTGTTGATCTGTTTTAGATAACAGATCAAATGATATTTCTAAAACATTGTAAGTGAATTGTGTCATTTTGGATGCCATCTAGATGGATAGCTCATTGGATATTCTCTGCCTGGATACTTTTTCACTCGTTTGATTTTTAAAATAAGTTATTTTTGTAAAATATTTTTTAAAATGCTATTAAATATCCATCGTTTATTGATTATAGTTGGTTTGTTCTGTTGAACTGTTTCAAATAACAAAGCAGATGTCAAATGCCAAAAGGTTGTCTGTGCGAATCGAATTGTAATGACTAGGATGTCCTCTAGACACCTCAGATGGTAGAGCATTTGCAATTTAAGCCAAAAAAGTCCTGGGTTCGACTCCCAACGTGGAAACATTTTCACTCAGTTGGAAAAATTAAAAATTGAATGAAAGATTGTGAAAATGGATCTTGATATAATATTTGTTATTATTACAACGCAACACAATCACAAGTTAAAGATTTTTTTCAACTTCATTGCTTTGTATAAGTATACAATAAGCATAAGTAGAGATTAAATACACACAATGATACAAAGCCAGAAATGGCTGAATGTAAATAGGCAAACATCGAAAAAAAAATATTCTTCCAAGACTCACATTATGAATGTAGAAAAACGTACGATAACATAAAAGTGACTCCCCCAACCTCTTCAATATATTCATTTATAGTAATATAGCAGAAAGGACTATAAATGATAATTAAACCGGGAAGTACATTAAAGGTAGTCTAGTTACGCGCCAATAATTTTGTTGACGTATAAGTAGAAGATGAAAAAAAGAAAATTTCTTATGTCCAATGGCGATATCTATACATATTTAGAGTTTTATAGCATAAAACATTGTTAATAGGAACGAAAACAAAGAGATGAATTTGAAAAGTTTTACTATTAATAAACAG
Source organism: Maratus speciosus (assembly GCA_963932465.1). Lineage (NCBI taxonomy): Eukaryota > Metazoa > Arthropoda > Arachnida > Araneae > Salticidae > Maratus > Maratus speciosus. Next base: position 42,336,079 of record OZ010788.1, on the reverse strand, counting down.
CTGATGAAATGAATTAAAAGTATAAATCAATTTAAGAAATTACAGTAAATACTTTGGACAGCAGTATTTAAACATTGCATATTTTTATAAAATAATGGTGATAGTAAATAAAATTAAACACGATACCTTTAACAACAACAAACCTAATATAATTTAAGACAAAAACAAACAAAAAATTATGAAACGAATTTCATATCCGATTGAATCATACCGGAATGAATAACATGTAAAATATTACCCAATATTAGGAAAATTAATAAACAGATATAAGTGTATTTTAATCCTTCAAAAGATTTTATTCATTTAATTTATTTTTCATTCCAAGCCATTTTTATTTCTTGGTAAAATTTTCATTTTAAAACACTATTATTAGCACTACAAATGTATTTGTAAACAAGTATTGGCAATGACTGGTTATATAAAATAAACAATTGTTGATGAGTCTGATCTTTGTGGATTCTTGAAATTTATTATTTAGGATGGCGGAAAGCGCGAGATATATTATGGCAGGTTTATTTGCTCTTTTTCTTGCATCTTCTGTACGAGAAATGCTTTCAAGTAGTGATGGTACTTCTGTGAAAGAAATTCCAAAAACTACTTTCCAACATGCTTTTACGGGACCAACATTGAAATTCTACTATTGGTAAGAAATGAATTGAATTAATACAGTATGTTGTATTTCAATTGTTACATTACAAAAATCTTATTCTATTTTATCACTTCGTAGGGTTTTGTTGTGCTAAATTTTGCCTGTAATTAGTATCAATGCAAAAACCCTTGACGGGTTAAAAGTTTCTGACGCAGCACTTTATCTTATGCTCTAAGAATTTTAAATATGGAACTTAAATATACTGATATCAAATTTTGAGTGACGTTATGCTATTTCTTAAAAAATATATTTGTATTTATTTCATCATTTTATTTTTGTTTTATTTATAATCGCATGTGCAAAAGTTTTGTTCAACATGAAAAGCTGCATAAAATTTTATTCGCTGTTGCTTTATCATTTACATCTCTCATAAATTCAAAATATGAGTTTTAAAAGATATGATATAAAATTTAAGTGACGCTTTGATGTGACTTTAAAAGGTTTGTTTTAAAATTCAATTTAAATTATTTTTGACTTGGTTAAAATATTTTTTTACATCTATACAATACTTTTAATTTTCCAATTCACTGTTAAATATATCACTTTCTTTGAATCTATACTATGCATTGAAATGTATTTATTTCAATAAATTGATTTATCTTTTGTGTCACGCTATTCAAAATTGTGAGTAAGATTTATGTAAATGGTTTCTTTCCGTCATTGTGTCCAAACTACATGAAATGTATGAAAAAGGATAGTTTGATAGGATAAAAAAAGAATTTTTTATTGTTTTGCCAGCTCTAGCTTTCCAAGTTCTGTAACAGTAAACTAGTTAAATTATCAAAAGAAATATACAAAAAGCAGCCAGACTCAAACTGTCATTGTGTTTCTTTGTGCTATGAAAATATCATACATCTACCAGACCTGAATTTCCCAGACATTATCCCATCAACAATGTCTGTAATATACCTATCCTCCAAAACTTTGTTCCTTTCTCAAAATATCATGAGGCTATTTTCATATGAAGTACGATTATGACTCCTACGCAATAGAAGACAATAACTTTCATTAAATGAACGAATGAACCAATAATTATAATTTTTATGTTTTTAGTTTCAGTATTTTTCGTTGGAAATAATTTTTTTTTAAGTAGGGGAAAGTGGGGCACCTTGAAACGTTTTTCAGTAAATAATTTTTCTAAATTTTATTAATATTTATTCTTATTTTAGAACCAATTAGACATAAAGTATAAACATTTCTGCATCAAATAAACCTTATAATAATCTAATATCTCACATAGGAAAAGAGTGAAAACAAAACAAAAAAGCCTTTAAAATGACCCAACCTGCCCCACATGGTGGGGCAGGTTAGGACACTAGTTTTATCAAAAATACATGTAAATTTTTATATTTAATTGATGAACAAAGCTTTATTTATAAAGCTTTAGTTCAGCATGAGATAATTTAAGCATTGAAACATTTTAATAATTTGAATTGTAACATGTTTTCATTAACAGATCTTGTATTTGATGTGAAAAAAATGGTGTTCATCAAATTCTAATAAAACACATCTTTGACCTATTTTGTTTTCAGGAGTGCCAAGTTTTAAAAGAATATCTGTTTCATACACAAATGAGCTATCATGTTTATCAGGATTTAAAAAAAAAAAAAAAAAAAAAAAATGACAACTCTTGATCTCGTCTTCTCAAAATGGATATCTCATACTCACTGCTGTCCTCAACATTTTGAACATGCCCTACAAATACAACAATGCTTTGTTTTCCTGCAAACTTTGCCAATGTACACTATTCCACAGTGGGTTTACCTTTAGCCTTTAAGTTTCTGGACTTATCTTAAGTAAGCTTGCAATCTGTAGGAAAGTCAGCATCACATGAACAGTTGAATTCATCACTACTGCCATTACACAAATCATTTATATTTGTTTTCCTTCCAGGGGTAATTTTCACTAATTTTGCTAGCACAACTGTCTCATCCTCACTGCTTGATGAAAATTCTAATTAGCTGTGTACTTTTTTTTCCTTCTGTAAGCTGCATTTGGTCTTTACATCATTTTTGGACATATCCCAAGGTGCCCCACAACTGAGTGTCCCAACCTGCCCCACCTCACACATTAAGTAACAAAAACTTTAAAACAGTTAAGCTTAGCATTGCAGTCTATTTTTTACCCTTAAAATAACAATAAATCAGGGGTGCAGAAAATGTTTCTACTCCCAACATTTCCCCCAATCCACACGAAAATTTCCCCAAAATTTTATGGTATGTTATAGGTAAGTGCTGTATTACCGTAGGTATAGAAAATTTTTTTTTCAAATATTTCTCATCTTATGCGCGAGTATATATGGCAGGAGTGATTCTGAGTGAAAAAAAAATTCCTAAAATTCACAGCAAATTTTCTGAAAGGTTACAGCAGAGTGGGAGAAATCCACTCCCAACACTATGTATTTTTCATGGATCTTTTGACGCAATTCGCGTTTTTTCGCGATCTTTTGACGAAATTTGCAGTTATTTCGCGATCTTTCGACGAAATTTGCAGTTATTTCTCCTTCCTTTTGACGAAATTTGCAGTTGTTTTGCCGTCATTTGATGAAATTCGTGGTTGTTTTGCGAAATTTGCTGTTCTTTCGTGATCTTTTGAAGAAATTTGCAGTTTTTTGCTATCTTTTAACGAAATTTGCGATTCTTTCGTGATCTTTTGATGAAATTTGCAGATTTTTTGCAATCTTTTAACGAAATTTGCGGTTATGTCGCCCTTTTGACGAAATGCGCGTTTGTTTCGCAATCTTTTGACAAAATTTGTGTTTATTTTGTGATCTTTTGAGTAAATTTACGTTTATTTCGCGATCTTTTGACAAAATTTGCAGGGTTTTTTTTTTTTTTTTTGCTTTTCATTGACGAAATAAAAGGTTATTCGCCCTGTTTCTACGAAAATCACAATTATTTCGCCATGTTTTGATGAAAATTGCGGTTGTTTTGCAGTCTTTTGACGAAATTCGAGATTGTTTTGTGATCTTTTGAACAAAATTTGCGATTGTTTCGCGATCTTTTGGCGAAATGTGCATTTATTTTGCAATCTTTTGACAAAATTTGCGTTCGTTTCACGATCTTTTGACGAAACCTGCGGTTATTTCACGATCTTTCGAAGAAACCTGCGGTTCTTTCGCGATCTTCTGACGAAATGTGTGGTTATTTTGCGATCTTGTGACGAAATTTGCGTTTTTCCCGTAATTCTTCGCCAAAATTCGCGGTATTTTTATGCCAGAATTTTCAGATGACAGATTTTTTTTTTTTTTTTTTCCTTTCGGAACCGAATGTTTTAAACTTTCGGAAAATTTGGAACATAATCACTCCTGATATACGGTACATATTATTCTGAGATCGATTTTGTGAAGGTCGCCATACGGATATTTTTATTTATACTGAAATTGTTCTATCTCAGGGAATTATGGAATTTGTTGTTAAAATCAAAATTAATTGTATATATTTCTGAAAAATTTCCCCAGGAGGTTAAAATTTCCCCCGATCCTAGATCGCCGGATCGGACATATTCTGCACCCCTGCAATAAAACAATGTTTTTTCATCACAACATGCCCCCACTTGTATTATTTCATTTCTTTTAATAAAAAATTTATTTTTCAAAACACACATAAATGTTACTCAACCTCATTCAGAAAAAAAATAATGGTACAGTAGACTCCCTCAAATCTGCAACCCTAAAATCCACACATTATCACAGACGTAAACAATGAAACTTTCAGTTCAGATGTAGGGGCAAAATTACAGAATTTTTTAGTTTTATATCATTCCGTATGTATTTTAATATGTAAGAATTGATAATATGACTGAACTTATGGTTTTTCATGAAAGAAGTATAAATTTATTTCTGAAAAAAATTAAGATATTGCTGATATCACTGGTAACCACAAACTTTTTACCAAATATATTTATGTATTAATCAAGCTTCTTTTGGTTATTAAGACTGGCTAAACCTGAAATAAAACTTCCTCACTTCATGATTTTGATGTGAATTAATAGGGTACCTTTAGGAGGAAAGTTTCATTGAGTAATTTAAGGGAAATGTATCTCATCTTTATAATTCTATACTTAATTATACATTATTAATTATTTACTTGACCTTTACTTTTAATAATTTAATCATTTTTAAAATTATCCTACTTTTTAGTTTATTACTTTACTTTCCAAGTATTCATTATAATTTTGATTGCATTATTACATTCAAATTACCGTTTAAAAAGTGTAAACAAAGCAATGACCAGAAATCCGCAAAATTCTAAAATCCGCACAACCTCTGATCCCAAGCAATGCAGATTTGAAGGAGTCTACTGTATTATTATAATACCAGTGATTCCAAAACGTATGGAAGAGTAGATTGTAGTATCATATATTGGCACTTATGTGTGCTAATTTTTAACTGCAAAATTGAGATGTTCCAAGGTGGGCCATGCCCCAAAGTGCCCCACCTTCCCCTATAAGTATCATTATCATTAAACACACATTGCGCATATCATTTCAGTTGGAAAATAGAGCAAATTAGTTTCAAGTTGGGAAATTTTTAATTCCCCCCCCCCCCCCCCCCCCCCCCCCCCCCCCCCGAAAAAATATCTGTAGCTACACCCCTGGATGATCCAAGTTACTTTTAAGATAAGTGTATCATGTGTATGTAATTTTGAAATGTACTGTTAAATGAAACTGTTTTTACTTTCCTTACTTTTTCTGAATTACATTGTTAATATTTTATTTATTTTTTAGCTTTTCGTGAGGTTACAGACGTGTCTTCGAGCAGTATGCCTCGATTATTCAAGAAAAATATCCTGAAATTACTGTTCTCGGAGATACATTTCCACCACCTCCTTTCCGCATGCATCTTGCTTCTTTAATTGGAATATTAAAATGGTGTATTATTGCTTCAGTGATTGCAAATTTTAATCCTTTCACAGCTCTAGGAATAAATACACCAAATATTTTTATTTGGATGACTCAAAATAAGGTAATTTCTACTAGGTGCCATCCTTTCATTTATATTTTATCTATGGCAATTAAGTTTTCAATTTCTTCTTTTCATTATTAAATCTTGATGCTTCATTTTAAAATCGAAAATCAAATTTCTAATTAATTATGTTTAACTGCTCATAGTGGTTTGAAAGATTGGGCGGGGTACGAAAGTAAATATTTTTTTTTTTTTTTTTTAGATTTATTAAACTCTGTAACTTCATTTCAATACCTTAATGAATACAAATCATGCACAACTTGTAACAGTATTTAAAATTTATATGCTACTCTCAACTTTAAAGAACTTCCCTGTTTCTTTTTTAAATCAAAGAATTTATATATTTGCATGTTTTATGGGGATTTATCAAAAAATGCAATAGCCACTATGTTGCAGATACATATTGGAGATAACAAAAAAGCATAATATATATGAGAGCATTGTAAAATTATAGCAAATATCTTATATTTGTCTTTAAACGTTTGAACTATAGTTTTTTTTCTCTCCTATCTATCTGTATGTATGTATCACCCACTTACTTACTTACAGACAGGGGTGTAATGTAGTGGAGGGTATATGCTGTATACCTTCTGGATTCTTTTAAGGAAGCTCCATGTACTCTGTGCTTCTCAAAAAAAGCTAGTGTATACTCTAGCCATAAACTTTCGTTACTCTAGCATATACCCTTTGTCTATAGTGTAATAATACCAGAGTTGGGCAGTATCGAAAATACATGTATTTGAAATACATTTGTATTTTGTATTTTAAACCGACTAAAGGAAAGTATTTTGGTAATGTATTTTGAAATGATTTTCCCAAGTATTTTGTATTTTGAAAATACTCAAAATACATTTCTGTCGATTTCAAGCTGCTTTTTTAAAACCGCAAATCTAAGATTCACAAAAGCAAAATACGCGCCTGACTGTTTAGTTTCGTCTTAGGATTATAATGAATGCATCTGCTCTGCTGAGGCATTTTTGCTGAATGGTTACAAAACGTTCTAGTTTTTATAATTCTAACGTTGCTATGAGAATGAAAAACTATTGTGTGATAAACAGGAAGAATCATTTAGAGTTTTGCTGTGTGTTCTATTTTTTAAATATGATAGAAATATACTGCAGTTAGTTATTTAGAAGACTCGTGAAAGAATGACCCTGCTCCCGCTGTTAATGTATTATTTGGATGGTACATTTGCGCTGTATTAGGCGAGAATTTTTTAAAAAATAATTTCTGTTGATAATGGTGTTAAAAAGTTAAGGCAAAATGCATGTGTAAAACAAGGTCTATTTTTATAAGTGGAACTTTTGAAGCTACAACTAACTTTAAAACTCATTTAAAGGTAAGATTTTTGGTTTTATACCGTTATGCATTGATTGAAACATTATTTTTTATAGCTCCTCTGTATTCATTGTATTCATTGTGTTCAGGTATAATTTACCCCACTCGTGATATTTATTAACTGGAGAGTGAATTTTATTACATAAATATAGTTCTATTTATTGATATATTTATTGTTACAAATACAGTATGTATATGTTTAAATACAGTTTTACAATATAAATGAGTGAGATATTCAATACGTTATGAAAATTTGAAGTCATTTTAATAAAATCACTTATTCAAGATTGATGGAACTTTAAGACAGACCACGACGAAGAGCGATGCATTGATTACAGGCACTTTTAATTTATTAAACTCTAAAAGATCATTACTAGAGCGCACTACTAAAAGAAAAAACATTATTTGGTGTCATTTCCGCATATTATGATATTCCTAGGATTTAACACGAAAACATTTAGCATGTTGTTTATTTTATATTTCTCTTTAAATTATTTCTTATTTTTTATTCATGGGAAGCACTCATATTTGCGTTGCAGTGATCGAGGCATTAATGAATTATGTATATTTTTTAACTGACTTCCAACAAAGAGGGTTATGCAATTCGTTTATATCCACACATAACTCTTGAACTGATGCTTCGATTTTCAATTTCGATCTCTCTTCTTCTTCTTCTTCTCCTTTTTTTTTTTTTTTTCTTAAGAAAGGGTTTTGTTTGCAGGTGAACAGTTTATATTTCACCAGGACAATACTATAAACTTTTTTTGGTTTTTTAAACATTAACGTTCGTAAAAATTAAGCTATCATCACGGAATTTTAATATAACATCGTGTACTGCACGTCAAAAGGAGTGATATTAAATAGCTAAGGGAATTAAGTAAAATGAACGTGAATTACTGTTCTGCACCAGGTAAGTAACCAGATTTTATCCGAACGCACATCAACCAGTGGTGCAGTTTGGGCCGGGTGGAAGCTCATTTTTTCGTTGTGGGTCGAGTTCGAGTTGGTTTGGCCCTAATTCGAGTTCTGGTCTGTCCTGGTTGACACTTGCGGGGCGGGCTTGAAACAGTGCTGAAATCGTAAGAAAAGTCAGTTTCCGGCAGATTCAATTCCAGCTGAAAATTGTTCTTTTAAAAACCTTAATAAAAGCTGTCGGGGGGGGGGGGGAATCTATGTTCTTAATATCCTCGTCTGAGCAGTCTCGCTTAGGCTGTGAAACCAGAGGTAGACGCTATAACTTTATTGATTAAACAGAGTATACAGAGCTTCTTAAAAATAATCCAGATGGTATATGGCGTACATCTCCTTTATCTTTCACTACACCGTTGGTTTGGTAACCTATTTTAAAAAGAAACTTCACTATATTGTTTAAAATGAAAAAAACTATTATTTTTCCAACTATTACAATGCAAACATACACGGCCCGAAATAACAGGTCTCGACCCGAGCCCAACCCGTAGAAAAAACTTTTTAGCCCATCCCGTCGCTGTACAAAAAAAAAAAATATATATCGGCACAGCCTGGTATAAAAGCTAAAGGTTCGGCCCGGTATAAAAGCTAAAAGCTCAGAACAAGCTCTGAGGCCCAATATAAAAGCTAAAAGTTCGGCCCGATCCCAACTCGTACAAAACCTTGATTAACTCGGCGCAACTGAATTTCATCAAAATATTGATTTTTACGTCAATATGGTTAAAAATCGTCTTGTATGAGGAATTCTGACGAAATATATTTATTTTAGCTTTTTTTTTCATGTTTATACTTTTCATTTTTAAGAAAAGATGCTGGACTGCGATATTTATTTTTTAAATGAATCTGCATTTGTATGGAAAATCCTAGTTATCATTTATATCGCTAATCCGCATTCCATGGCGTGGATGCTTAAATATATGAAAAATGCTATAATATAAAATCTTCTAAGACGGAATCGACAGGAAAGGAGAAAAATCTGTTATAGACAGGTTTTGTTCTTAGCAGGTACACAATTTGTTGTAAATGAATTATATTCTTTGCGCGCGTGTTATTATATTCATTTTGCATCGATCAACACATTTTTCAGTTTTAGACAGGATTCGTTATAGGCAGTTTCTTTTTCACAGTTTCTTTTTCTGTGCTTTAACTTCATCGTCTAGAGAAACTATATGTACTATTCGTTAAAAATAATAAATTTAACAATTTAATTGCAGAATAATGGCGATTTTTAAAAATATACATTTTGTGCAAAAACTGCTGGGCCGTGCCAGATTTTACTGATTTTTGCACAGGCCGGGGCGGGCCAAACATTTTCATATGGGTTGGTTCGGGAAAATTTTGGAGAGTGCAGACCTCTATGAAGGATGAAGTTAATCCATACGGGATGAGCGACCGGTATGCGTGCCGAATAAGGTGCTCAGAATCTATAAATTAAACGAAGCGTAAAATATTAAAAATTTTGTAAAAGGCGCTCGTCCCCAAGGGACTAAGCCCGATTCAGTCCAGAAAAAGAAGTCAGGCCCGGACCGGAAATAGTGATGTCGAGGTCCTGCCCGGCCCAAGCCTTCAGAGAAACATAAAACCCGTACCTGACCCAGAAAGAGTGAAATCCAGGCCCGGCTCGATCAGAGTGTTGTGAATGAAAATTGGCCGGTCAGGCACGGCCCATGCAGACCTATAACCTTATGCCCAAACTTTTTAAATTTTAGATGTATTTTGTATTTTCAATGTATTTTGAAAATACATGTATTTTGTATATGGATTTTTTAAAATTCGAAAAGTATTTTGTATTTCGTATTTTAGGTTCTAAAACTAATGTATTTTGTATCGAAAATGACTTTTCGATGTATTTTGCCCAACTCTGAATAATACCCACTGGTTTTCTTATGATTTCCAAATGAAATTACAAGTTTTGATATAATAATGTCATTAATAAAAATAAATGACTCGTAGGTAAAAACTTGCCAAGTTGTAGATTTATTATTAATATGCTATCAATAATTTTTATTTTTAAACAATCCTATAATACAGTACAGCCCCGATTATCTGCGGGATTAGGTGGCAAGGGCACCGCGGATGACAGAAATCGCGTATAACCCGAAAAAGACTGAAAATTGGGGTGCAAGCACGAAAAAAAGAAAATTCAACATAAAAACTATGTTTTAGTGTACAAAAAACATAATAAAGCATTTAAAATACATACTTGTGCACAGTACAGCAGAAACCTTTGCTTTATGTCTAAATCCCTAAAATAAACAATAGTAAATAAGAAACAATACCACACATACTGTACAAAAAGTGTTGAGTTACACCTTTTTTTAAAAAATCAGTCACTTGTTTTTGCTTCTTGCTTTGAAAACACCTTTACTATCTAAAAAATGAAGCTATTCTTGAAATGCTCCCCTGGAATTTATCATAATAGTCTTATTTAATTGTTATATATTTTAATTGCTGTGTTTACGTTTTGTTAATAAAATAAAGAAAAGCCATCAAGGCTTTATATCTGATATTTTCAACGTGGCAACCGAATCTAGAAATATTCTTCTATTACTTTCAAATACATGAATTTTTCTGTTTATATTTATTAGTAGGGCTTATTGTATTTTCCTTGCTGCTGTCTTGAATTTAAAAAAAAAAAATAATAATAATTCGCTTCACGGATAAACTGCACCCGCGGATAATCGGGGCTTTATTGTACTTCAGTAGGTAAGTTTGAGTGAATTTTATTTGAACTTGGCACTCACTTAGATTTGAATTTCAGGGCGGGATTCGCGCCCAAAATTTTCAAATCCCGTCCAAAAAATTTCACCCTTTTCAGGAAATTTATCCCTTTTGAAACTACGATCAACTCCCGCGAACAACTTGCGAATTTCGTGATATTTTCTCGCAATCGATTGACACATTTTGCGAGTTTTTTTTTACCGCAAAAGATCATTGAAATTTATGATTTTTCCTGGCAACCGATAGACAAATTTCACATCTTTTTCCCCGAGATCGGTTGACAAGTTTCTCGTTATTTTCTGCGAGTGATTGGCGATTTCAGAGGTGATTCTGTTGCGAATTTTCCGAAAATTATGAAAAATCAGTCATCAATTCGGAAATAAAAAAAAATTACAGAAAAATATCGCGAATTTTGACAAATGATCGGCAGAAAAATAAATTTTGTCAATTGTTCACAGAAAAAATCGTCAATTTTGTCGCAAAGGATCGCGGAAAAAAGCGAATTTTGTCAAATGATCACGAATAAAATGCAAATTTCGGCAAAAGATCGCAGGGGGGAAAAAAAAGGTAAATTCATCAAAGGATCGCGAAAAAACGCAGATTTTCTGTAAAGGATCACCGAAAAAAAACGAGAGTTTCGGCAAAGGATCGCAGAAAAAACGCAAATTTCGTCAAAAGATCGCGCAAAAAACGTGAACTTAGTTAAAGGGCCGCTGAAAAAAACGCGAATTTTATCAAAAGATTACAAAGAAAGCAAATTTTATCTAAAGATCACAAAAAAAACCCCAAATTTTATCTAAAGATCGCAAAAAATCCGCAAATTTTAACAAAGGATCGCAAATTTTGTCAAAAAATCTTGGAAAAAACGCGAATTTCATCAAAGGATCGTGGAAAAAACGCGAATTTCGTCAAAGGAACGCATAAAAAACGTGAATTTCTTCAAAGGATCAGGCAGGGAAAATGCGAATTTCGTCAAAGGATCACGTAAGAACGCGAATTTTGTCAAAGAATCTCATAAAAAACGTGAATTTCTTCAAAGGATAGGGCAGGAAAAACACAAATTTTGTCAAAGGATTGCAGGAAAACGCGAATTTCGTCAAAGGATCGCAAGAAAAAACGCGAATTTCTTCAAAGAATCATGAGAAAAAACGCGACAGTCTCTAGAAAAAGCAGCACACAAATAATTATGTTTATTATTATAGGTATAGTTTTTAATCTGAAATAATATACTGAAGTTAACTTTTGAAAAAGTGGGTTTAACCGAACCCAACTTGCAGGAATCTACACTCAGCCTGAAATCAAAGCGAACCAAAAAAAAAAGTTTACTCAACTTGCAACAAAAAATAATTAGTGGCAGGAAAGGATTTCCCAATCCCTTTCCATCCCCTGTTGCTGTAACCTTTTAGAAAATTTGCTGTGAATTTCAGATTTTTTCTTTCACTCAGAATCAGACGAGAATTTCAGTTACCTTTTGCGACAGACTGACGAAATTCACTGTTTTATCCTGCAGCAGATCGACGAATTTTGAAATTTTATCCTGCAATCAATCGACGAATTTCACGATATCCTTCCCTCGACCCATCGAGAAAATTTACGGGTTTTTTTCCTAGGCCTGATTGGCATAGTTCACGATATTTTCTTCTCATGACAGAAAAAGGGAAATATCCAAAAGGCTGCACTAAAAGAAAAACAGTAAGTGTCACCGTGTGCTGCGCTCTGCCAAATCGGTCTAGATTCAGTACTAACCAAAAATAAGATTAGAAGGACTGCAAAGACTTCGTGCACATGAAAGAAAAATTCTGAGCTCCAATTAAACATATTTAGAAACACCAAACTAGTTGATCCTTGCAATTCACTGAAATTAGGATTTGACAATTTAAAGTTAACCTACATTTCTCTTGTAATAGAAGAAATGAATCAACAGTTTCCACTTAAAACTTTGGACTTTGTTTAAAATTTGAATGCATAGAAGCTTGTTCAAAGAAAATACCAGGGAGTCAGATTTTGACTATAATTCCATTAAGGATATAATAAAACAATTTCGTTCAGAAATGGATATTGATGAGGCCATCAACGAATATACATTGTTCATACAAGTAGTTAAAAATGAAGGCATGTTTTCAAAGTTTTCTGAAATTTTTTTAAGAGAACATAACCATATGTTTCCAATAATTTTCAAAGTTATAAATGTTGTGCTAGTGCTGTCTGTCATAAGTTTTACCTTGTGAAAAAGGATTCAGGGCCCAAAATCGAATTAAAATCTAAATTCAGAATTTCATTAAAAAATCCCATTATTAAAGACCCATAACATTTGGTTGAAAGTTGCAAAATAGACTGTATAAAAGCTTTACTTTCTTCCTTATTTAAATAAAAAACATTTTACATAATTATTCTGAGTTGTTGATTTAAATTGCTTCAATGGTATTTTGTCATGTCTATATTAATGTAATTCTTTAAATAGCACTTAAAAAAGCAGCAGGTTTTAAAGATTTTTTTTTTCTCCTTCCCAAATAGCTCAATTCCCCTCCATTTATAAATGTTGGTGGGGAGACTCCCCTCCTAGAAAAAATTGAATTTCAAGCCCTGACTTCTTTTCTTGGCATTTTTTTTTTTTTTTTTTTTTTAAGAACTTGGTTCCCTTTTTTTCACTGTTAAGTTTTGGTTAGGTGTTCCTTGCAGATGATAGATTTAAATGAGAAAGCATTTACCATTTTCCCCGACATATTTGCCTATATTTAGTTGTCTCTTACAAAATTTTACATAAACCTTAAAGCAATTATGCACAATGTTTTCGAAGCACTCAATCAATTTGCAACACAGAGACCTCATTTTTTACAATTTTTTGCGTTGCATCTCCAAATTAGTTTAATATCATTGCCATTTTTACATACTTGTTTGTTGGATGATCGCAAGGATGGTTGAAAAGATCACAAGTTCAAAATGAGATTGCATTCATCTCAGTACTAGTAGTAGCAAAACATAAAAGTAGTTGATTAAATTAAAATTTACTAAATATTAAGACATTTATTTCTTTCAAGCAAAGTAATAATAATAAACAAAGTTAATGTGGGGTGAATGTGTGAGTAAAGGACAATCGTAAGGAATTGCTTTAAAAAATATTTTTTAACTAATAATTATAATTATTATATTCCTGTTTTAGGCCATTTTTTAAGGGTGCTGCACCTTGCCTCTTTTCAAATTGTCAAAATGCACCTTTCCTTTTTAAAAAATAGTGAAATTTACCTGCAGTTGTTAGCCAGAGATTTTTTGTGAAAAACTTCTCCATACTGCAGTTCTAAATACGTGTGCCCAAGACCTTACAAAAATGATAGAACTTCATTTCTTGAGAAAAAACAGGATATTATTAAAACGTCTTATTTAATTCTCCTTTTCAATTTGTAATTTATAAAATTATTAAAAATTAATGACTTTTTATTTATCATATTAAAAAATTATATACTTTTTTTTCTTGTTACCAGCCAGATTACTAATGAAATCTTATGAAATAGTGCCTGTTTTGGAACTAGAATTCTGCCCCTTTCCTTCTAGAATGAATATTAAATTATAAATTATCATTTTAGTAATTAAAGCATAGAAATGTATGTTATATACCTAATTAGAGATTGTTTAATAATTATTAATTTTAAGCAGGGGTGCAGAATATGTCTGATCCGGCGATCTAGGATCAGGGGGAAATTTTGCAGGAAAATATGCAATTGATTTCGATTTTAACAATGAATTACACAGTTCTCCGAAATAGAAAAATTTTCACTACAAATAAAAATATCCATATGGCGACTTTCACAAAATCGATCTCAGAATAATATGTACCGTATATACTCACGCATAAGTTAAGAAATTTAAAAAAAAAAAAATCTATATTTACGGTAATACAGAATTTATGTAAGCCTATAACATCGTAAAATTTTGGAGAAATTTTTATATGGATTCGAGGAAATGTTGGAAGTAAAAACATTTTCTGCACCCCTGATTTTAAGTAATGTTAACAATTTAATATTAAATGCAGTTACTGATGATTTTAATAAATGTGAATATCGCTAGTATTTAATATAGTTTTACAAGGTTTAATTGTTTTGGAAACCTAAAACTCTTAGTACCTATTCAGCATTTTAACGCTGGGAAAAAAATCATAAAAATCCGATGTAAATCAAAAAAATCATGATTTTTTTGACACCCTATTTCAAAGGCACATCTATGAGGCGATCCATGTAAATAAAGCAATAAAACACCCCAAACAGTAGTGCCATTTATCAACCTTGCTGACTTCCATTTTTGAGTCAAATGCAAGAGGCATCTGGTATGTAGCAGGGCTGCGGAGTCGGAGTCAGGACCATTTTTGAGCAAAAGAGTCGGAGCCAGATCTGTTAAAATTCCCGGAGACGGAGTCATCCATTTTGCAAGCAGGTCTGCATTGTCAGAGTCGGCCCATTTTTGAGCAAAAGAGTCAGTCGTCCATTTTTCCCACCGACTCTGCAGCCCTGGTATGTAGGGGGTAGTGGTTCAACTGAGCGAGCATCTTTGCGCATGTGCGGTGCGTCACTCCAAAGGGAGACTTGTACTTATATACTGTGCATGTGCAGCTGTAGAATTTTAATTTAAAATTACAGCTAATTAATAAAATATTTCAACAAACGAATGTATGATAACAAATCTGTGACCAAATATCTTTCATTTAAAAAAAAGATTGGTGAATTTGATGCAGTAGTTTCTTCTCACAGACTGTCGAAAGAAAACTCTTAGCATTTTAAATATATAGATAATATTTTGATGATGTGAGCATTCTAATAGAGCCTGGGCCTTTTTAGTGCCTGCTTCAAAGAGCCGAAAATGAAGTTTTCAAACTCCAATTTTTTTTAAAGTGATGTCATTCCTCTGCAGTTTTCAATAGCCTGGATTTTTAATTGATTATCTTAAAATGATAATTTTTTAATGCATATCTTATTGTCAAGATTTTCTCAACTAATTTGACTAGCCGTTAATTTGATAAAATATCAAATTATTAGCGAAAATCCACTAATAATTTAAAAAAGAGTGAAATGTTAAAACAATTTGGAGAAAAAATTAAATATATATTAGATTAGATATATTAATTTTTGTTTTTCCTTTATTCTCCTATAACATTCATTTTTTTCCTTCTAGAATAAATATTGTATTGATATGTATGCATTTTTAAACTATTGCATCTTATTTTCTATTTAGATATATGCATGTCTTATGGTTTTTTTCTTGGGTAATACCATTGAAGGCCAGTTAATATCTACAGGAGCATTTGAAATAATATTTAATGGTAATTCTTTGTTACTTTTATATTTTAATTGTTAAATTTATTATCTGTTTAATGTAAAAAACACATTTTTGTTGTTTTAGTTTCAGCTGTGTCTTAGTCTTAGTAAGATAGTTGTAAATGACATCATCATAGAGATCATAAACAATGCAAATAGGTAGTTCTTATTGGTGGAACTGCCTTGACCTCCACCAAAGTACAATAATTTATCAGCAGATTAACTTCCCTATACTGACAGTGTACTAGTAGTTATTGTTTGTTGAAAAATACTGCCAAAAAAGTTAGAAGGCTCTGATTATGAAAGATACCTTATAAACAGTGATCAATATTACTTTTATTTATTAAGAAGATATGTTGTGTGCATTGTAAGCTGTTGTATATAACTGTGTATCTATTAAAATAGATGTTTTTTAGTTGTCGAAAATATTCAAAACTATGATAGTTACTTTTTTTTTTTCATAATTTGTAATGTAATGTGTTACTTTTTCTAAAATGTAATCTAACAAGTAGTGCAATATTAAAATTAAGTTTGCATTGTCATTATCTTTAACACGTTGTCATCCCGCGTTATCGTGTGGTCTCTTGTATGACATCTATTCTGCACACTGCAAGGTCATGTGCATTTTCTCATGTGTAGAATAGAGATGAGACGGGCTCAGCCCGAGCCTGGGCTCAACACGAGCTCAGACTCATTCTTTCTGAAATTGACAATTTTATTTATTCTCGTGTAGAAACAAAAAATAACTTTTCCCTCCCCTTAAAAATTACTTAATCCACTTCAAGTTATTTTTATGCTATTTTGATCAGAATGAAAGAGAAATACAATTTTTTTTACTTTGAAGTAATAATAGAAGAATGCTATTTTAAAAGAAAACTTGTGATATTTGTAGATTTATCTCTGGGATTGATGGCGAGCAGCGCGTATTGATATAGTGCCAATTAGAATATAGCACCATTAGAATATTATTTAATTGAAATGTTTATTTATTATTTCTTTTTTAGAGATGTAACGCAAAATGAATATTTTCTTTTAAGTCAATCAGCATTAGTTAAAGGTATGAAAATTTTTTAGTCTTCTATTATTTGCGAGTGCTGATTGCTCTTTATATAAAAAGTTAGTGATTCTATCCATTTTTTTTCTTGTAATCTGCTCATCCTGTGGCTCTGCTTTTCACATTCACGAAGTTACTTTCATTTGTAAGTAGATAAAATTGGCATGTAATGTTATTCCCAATAGAAAGCAAACAAGCAGTGTTTTTCTTTTCCTTTAAAATCAAGTAACAGTAATCTTTCAGGTAATGGTGTGAAATTTTTAATTTAAGCTGATTTTCAAGGACACAAGAATTACGAAAGATGACTTTAATAGGAAATAGAAAAATGTAGTTCGATTCTTCATCATATAGATAGTAATTGCTGCAACTTTCTTTCCTTTATTCGTAAAACACACTTCCTTAATGTGTCATCAATCAGATTTGCATGTTGCAGGAAATAAAAAATGAGAATCTTTTATTTGATACTAAATTTCTCTTTTGATATGATTGAATATAAATTTCATAAAATTAATTAGGTGCTGGAGATTATCAGTTTTTTTCATGTAAGAAATTCTTTAAAAATGAGATATTACATTTAAAACAACTTTTAAATATTATGCCATTTTTTTTAGGTAGCTTTCATTACAAAAAGCTACCTATTGCAGCCGTTCGGAGGAAAGCGATTTAAAAAAATTTTGGTATATTTTCATCGATCATGACCCCCAGACCCCGAAACCACCCTCCGTTCAAAAGTTGATATATATATATATATATATATTATATATATATCTGACATTTGTCATACTGTAACTCTCGAATTTATGAACCGATTTGGATGTAATTCGGTATGTACATAGTACATACCAATGTCTCGACCGAGTTCGTTGGCCAACTTCATCCGCCATTTTGTTTCAAAATGGCGGCCATTTAAAATTTTCTTAAAAATTTTTAATTTTAAATGTGGTACCAAAGAATTGAAAATGGAAAAATATTTTTTTCTTATGTATTTGACCTATATACAAAGATTCCGGAGCAGTTTTTGTTTCGTCTATATCTTAAAAAATGGTTGAGTTATAACATTTTGAATTTCTAGTGTGGCTGACATTTTGAAATGTCCTGAATTTTGTCACGTGATAAAAGGCGTATTTATGAACCAATTTGGATGTAACTTCGTTTGTACATAGTACATACCAATGTCTCGACCGAGTTCGTTGGCCAGCTTCATCCGCCATCTTGTTTAAAAATGGCAGCCATTTAAATTTTTTTTAAAAATTTAAATTTGAAGTGTCGTACCAAAAAATTGAAAATTGAAAAAATATTTTTTTTTTTATGTATTTGACCTTGATACAAAGATTCGGAAGCAGTTTTTGTTTTGTCTATATCTCAAAAAATGGCTGAGTTATAGCATTTTGAATTTCTAGCGTGGCTGACATTTTGAAACGTCCTGATATTTGTCACGTGATAACAGGCGTATTTATGAACCGATTTGGATGTACTTTGGTGTGCACATAGTACATACAAATATCTCGACCGAGTTCGTTGGCCAGCTTCATCCGCCATCTTGTTTCAAAATGGCGGCCATTTAAAAAAATTTAAAACTTAAAATGAGGTACCAAAATATTGGAAAATGAAAAAGATTTTTTTGTATGTGTTTGACCTTAATACAAAGATCACGGAACAGTTTTTGTTTCGTCTATATCTAAAAAAAATGGCTGAGTTATAGCGTTTTGAATTTCTATTGTGGCTGACATTTTAAAACGACCTGATTTTTGTCACGCGATAACAAGCGTATTTATGAAAGGATTTGGATGTTACTTGGTCTGTACATAGTACATACCAATGTCTCGACCGAGTTCGTTGGCCAGCTTCATTCGCCATCTTGTTTCAAAAGGGTTGCGATTTAAGAAAATTAAATTTAAAATTTAAAATGAGGTATTAAAAAATTGGAAAATGAAAAAGATTTTTTTATGTGTTTGGCCTTGATACAAAGATTCCGGAGCAGATTTTGTTTCTGAAAATTTGTTCTTTTGTTTATATCTTAAAAAATGGTTGAATTATAGCACTTTGAATTTCTAGTATGGCTAACATTTTGAAACGATCTTGTATTTGTCACGCGATAACACACGTATTCGCCTATTTCCATGTGAGAAAGCATGTGGATAGTATACATCAACATCTCAGCCAAATATAAGTTACTTTAAACAAAAGCAGTTTGGATAAAGCTGACTAATTTCGTGAAATTCTCAATCATAATGATTTAGTATTGATAAAAATTAGTATTGAATCTCCTATATTCGGTTTCCACTAAATTGAGCTTCGTGTGTTTGAATAATATAAGTTGGGTTTTTTAAAATAAGGTATTTGAAAGCTACCACTTCCTCCCGGCACTGGCCGGAAGGACTTTTTTACTTTTTTTTCAGTATGCTTTCAGAATCGGGCTCTGGCTCTGATAACAAAAAATGTTTCAGGCTCGGCCGGGCTCGGATTTACAATCGTCAGGCTCGGGTGGGCTCAGGCTTCAAAAAGTGAGCCCAAACTCATCTCTAGTGTAGAGTGCCATTCATTCATCTCTGATTCCTTCGTAGTGCTATCTTTCAGACAAATGACTGAACTATGTGCTTCATGACTGCCAATATTAATTGTAACAGAAGGTATAGGCAGAATAGCTGTACCTGTGCTAAATAAAAGGCTGTGACATGTTGGCAGCATTATTTGACAATCCATTGTTTTGTTTGTCTTTCTAACGGGGTATAGGCAAGTTAAACTCTGACCAGAGCAGAGTTAAATACAATGGAAGTACAGTCAGCTCTGTGAAATCTCCTGATGTATAATCTGCCAATGTCTATTATCCGCACTACATGTTGGAATGTAAACAATGAAAATGCCATTATCAGTTAAACTCTTAGATAAAGTTAAATTTGGTATTTTTTTCATAAGTTATCAATTTTCCAATGAATAAATATTTAAATATAAATTGGACATAAATATTTAAATTTCCCAGGGCAACAAAATTTTATCTCAGAGCAAAAAGTAATGAGTGTTCATAGACTACAGAAAAAAATTATTGACAACAAAGCAAAGCTGAAACTACCATTATGTTGTGTCAGTGTTTAAGAAAGTTAATACAATCAGTAAAATAATGATGCATTATGTTTTTCTTTTACATTGTAATTGTAATTTGTGTGCAGTTGTTTCTAATTTATTGCCATACTCTAAAAAATAAAATGTAAACAAATGGATGATCTATAATCTGCAAAAATGTGTAATCTGCAAAACCCTCTGTCTCTAAGTGTGCAGATTTCACAGAGTTGACTGTATTACCAGCTTAATAAAAATTCACACCATTACTAGTTTTTTATATTTTATTTAAAAGTGAAAAATACTTTTTAAGAAAATAGGGACACATTCAAGATTTCCAAAACACAATATGCAGAAAATAAAAGAAGTAATCAAAAACAGAAGAAAAATAGAAAATCAATCTAGGAAAAAAAAAAAAAAAAAAAAAAAATGTGGAAAGGAATTATCACTTTCAAGTGCAGCTACTGTTAAAAACATAGGGCATAAAGCTTCCAAATCCAGAAGAAAATATTTAATTGAAAACCTGCACTTTTAAAAAAGAAAATCAAAGATCGATGGTGGTCACTAGTTACGAAGAACAGACTAATATGGCATTTAATGATGATATATCAGCAACCTTCTTCATAGTGTTTAGACAGTGGCTGTACATCTCACATGTGCAAAAATGAAAATTTATTCACTAAATTTAATGCTTGTATGAATTCTACAATACAGGGGCGAGCAGTTAATACATCGAGAATTACAGCAATAGGAACAGTCCTAATTCCAGTGCCTAACGAGTGTGGGATTTTATTAATCTCACACTCAATGTTCTGTGCATTCCTGAATTAAAATGTAATTTGCAATCAACATCAAAAGCCACAGCTAATAATCGTTCAGTGCTTTTTAAAAGATAATATGCTAAAATATTTCAACCTAATGGTCCTACACTAGTACAAGCTGTTAGTCAAGGTGATTTATACTATGTACATTCAAGCATTAAAAAGTTGCAATATCACAGATAAATGATTTTGTAAAATGACATCATAAATTAGGTAATTTAAATTAGTCTGATTTATAGACTTAAATCTAAAAATGTGGTTAGGGATTTCAATGATAATGAATCTCTTAAAGACTAAAATTTGTATCCAATCTGTGCTCCCTTTACCTAAAGAATCATAATTTCAGAGTGATGAATTAAGTTAGCACAGATTTATGTGGATCCATTTGAGTTCCATCCTATGCAGGTTCATAATATTTTGTTACTTTTATTGATGATAAATCTAGTTACATTAAAGTTATTATTATTTTTTTTTAAATCAAAGATGAGGTTATGAATGTATGTATTAAATATAAAACAACAGTCGAAAATCATCTAGAAAAAAATTATTCTTAAGGATAGCGGATTAGAACATTGCAGTGAAGATAATAAATATCTTCAAGAATGCGGTATAAAACAAGAATTCTCTGCTCCTGTGATGCCACAATAGAATTCAAAAGCTGGACACTCCAACAGGACTTTACTTTCCATTACTCTAACTGAAATGGCAAAGTGTTTACTATTACAGAGCAAATCTCCCTTAACCTTTTTTGGGCAGAAGCTTTTAATTGTGCCACATACATATGTAATCATTGCCCATCATGAAATTTAAGTAAAAACAAAATACATGTGAAGTATTCGGTACTTTTCGGTTAGCCGGGTGCCAGTGTTATATATGCATATATACATCATGTACATATACATATGTATATATACAACAAATGTAGATATATGCATATGTCTACCCTATATATATAAAATCCTAATGAAATGAATATATGAAACGGCTGAAATGTAATGATTCTTTGAATCGACTGATTAAACAACTATGTTTCACGGCGATTTCTCCTAAAATATGGAATACTTTGCGATGAAATTAACACCAAAAATCAATATTGATCCGCAGATTTCAAAACTGGTATTAGAATTTTTAAATTCGAATTAGTTTTCGAAATATTAATTTTTTTCTAATTTTATATACATTTTTCTAATGATGGCAACTCAAATTTTAATCAAACAGATTTTTTTTTTTTTTTCAGATTTTAGAAAAGGTTACAATTTTAAACTAATTTGGCGAGAAGTTTGGCCTCCTTTAAATGTATGCTAAGAAATGTATCATGTTACTTTTATTCATAATTCAATTTGTACTTCATTATCATTTTATTTAATACAAACAGAAACATTTAAAATAAATGGCTTTCACTTTTTTTTTTTTTTAAACGAAATGAAAAGAAAAATATTAGGCACAGATGTCATATATGCACTGGGGTACCTAATTGGCGCCAAACTGGCATTATTTTGGTTGACATGGTAGCCCGGCTATTGTTGTTTATTTAATAATAAGTGTTTATTTACTTTATTTTCTTTTTTTAAATTACATAAATTGTTTTGTTCTATAGTTAGTTATTTTTTTGGTTATTTTCCTTTAAAAATAAAAAATAATAGAAAATAATTAAAAAATACGGTACTACTTAGTTATTCTATCGACCCATTTCGCCAAATTATATAAATTGCTAAACCACTCGCCAAATTATACAACTTGACATAATTTTTATATTAAATAACGAAAGAACAAAGAAAATAATATAACATTAATAAATATACAAATAAAATGTCGAAATAAAAATCACTTGATGACGTAAAGACGTGTAACTTGCTTAAAGTCAAGTGAATGTGACATTTATCAACCATTATTGGTATTTAATCTTATAGTTTTGTGATAGATTTTTGTTCGACTGGATAACTAAGTAGTACCAAAAATACATATGTAACTGGTATTCGAAAACGAGGATTTCGCCAAATTTTCGCAAAAAAAATCACGCCAAACCAGGTGCATATATGGCATCTGGTCAAATATTAAATGATGTAACAAACGATGACATTTAATTTCAACTTCAAAGCAATGCTTTAATTTACCACTCAAAAAAAAAAAATGCTAACTGGTGAGTTGAAAAATAGTTATTGGCGAGATTTGCACCAGGCCAGCATAACAGTACCAAGAATTCTTTGCGACAATGCTTTTATGTAGTATTATTCGAAAAAAAAAAATTGATTTTTTTTAATCGAAATGGAAAACTTTCAGCACATATGCCACATACGGTCCATATTGGCGCTATATTTTTCTGACGCCAATGTCATATACCCAACAGGTACTTAACTGGTGCCATAGTATCGTAATTTTGCTTGATTTGATAAGCCGGATGTTGTTGTTTATGCTGTTGATCTTTTCCCCCAAATTAGCGTCGGAAAAAAATCGCGCCAATATGGGGCCGTATATGATATCTGGGCCAAACTTTCATATGAAAAGCGAAGGGATCAGAGCGTATTTATTTATAGCAGTTACATCACTTGGACTATTATAATATAGATGAAATGATGGCGATAGAATAATACTTGGCGACTTACCACCTGTACCTGGCTAATATTAAAGTACCAAAATGGCACCAGGAATATAAAAAGCGAAGTGGTTCGCCCGGAATTCTTGATGATAGTCACATGACTTAGGCTATTGTTATAGAAATTGTTTTAAAATACTGTGAGACAAAGACTCCTGTACAGTTAATTCCTTTTATTTTTAGCTTCTTTTCAAACGTTTAACCGGTCCTCTTCAATCAAACATGAAAACAACCATTGGATGTCTTAACAACAACTGATTCGGCCTTAAATTTTTGAAATCAAAGGAAATTGAATGAAAACCCATTTACAGGGAAATTTGCACAGCTTTTTTCAGTATAATTCAATCTTCTATAATATTTTTTAAACAGATCAGATTAGCGTGTTTTTAGATTCTGTGGTGTCTGAACTGGGGTTGGCGAGCGTAGCTTGCAGGGGGCAGAGCCCCCTAGTATATATATATGTGTATATATAACACTGGCACCCAGCTAACCGAAAAGTACCAAGTATTCTTTCGCTTCAAGCCAAATCTATCATAATTAAAAAATGTTTTGTATTTAATAAAAGATTGAATAAAACAAAATTTGATCCTTGATCAAAAGAACATATTTTTGTAAGATATTCTAATGAATTAAAATCAAAAGCATGGAACAAGTGTTCCAGGAAAATCATTATAAGCTGGGACGTTTAATTTATTAACGAGTTTGAAAATAATCCATACAACAGTGAAATAAAATTAATTTTTCCTTTCTCTCAAAATGATGTAAATACAAACACAATTATGCAAGAAGCAGAAACATTTCCACCCGTGAAGAGCAAGCTAAACAGTGATGACAACAGCAACAGAGAAAATGATACGCAATTTGAAATTAGTGATCCCCATCTTCCTTATTTTCAGAGCTTACAGAAGACCAAGAAAAATAAAAACTGATTAAAAAAAAAAGTATAGCAAAGAAGTAATTTAAAATTATTAGTACACTAAAGGACAAAAATCCCAAATTGTAGTAGAACATTAATTTTCTGACTCATACATGTGTTTTCTGAAGCTTTAAATGGTCCTTTTAAAGGGGAATGGATAGAATTAGAATTTAATTCCTTAATACAAGAAAATGCTTGGCATATCGTTAGTAGCCCAAAACATAAGAAAATTTAGAATGTAAATGAACATTAAAAACTAAGTATAAACAAGATGAGATCAATCGAAGTTCAAAGTTAAATTAGTAGCAAAAGGGTTCTCTCAAACACCTGGAATTGATTTTGAAGAAAATTTTTCACTTGTAGCCAGATTAAGTTTGAACAGAACTGCAATCACTTATAGTATTCAAAATGGTTTCACAGCTGCCAGTTGGATTTTATTATGGTTTATGTAAATAGTGATTTAACTGAAGAAATAAATATGGAGTTTCCTGAAGGTTTTAAAAATGAATCTAATGTTGACAAAGTTTGTTACTTAAATTCTTTCTATGAATTAATAGTTAGTCCTCAGTGGTTCAAAAAATTAGATGAAAAATTAAAACTAATGAAGTTTGAATTGATAAATGTGATAAAATATTTTTCTAAATCTCCAATTGAAGCTCAATGTTTAGGTTGATGCTCTCTTAATTCTTACTAAATGTAAAGAAGATTATGTATATTTTAGTGCCGAATTAGCAAAATCATTTAAAATGAAAAATAGCATTCTGTCTCTTACACTATTGTTTGTTGAATGTGTCTCTTGTTTGGGTATAGAATTTATGCAAAACACGGACAGTATTATGATTACTCAAAAGAAGTATATTCAAGATATTCTGAGCAAAAACATGCAAGAATCAAAATCAATGTCTACACCTTTTGAGAAAAATGTGAAGTTTACTAAAGATATGAATCCCAAAACTGAAGAAAAAGAATTCTAAAATGAGTAATGTTCCTTGTCTTCAACTAATAGGATCTCTTATATGTTTATCAGCTGCAGCTAAAACAGACATAACTCATGCAGTGTATTTTTTTTATGTCTATTTAACAATAATCCAGGTAAACCTCATTGAATAGCTGCAAAAAGAATTGTAAGATACCTAAAAAGTAGCTAAGATCAAGGACTGTTTTTTAAACATGATGCTAATCCTTAATTGCATTCATTGATGTTGATTGAGTTTTAGCTGTAAATGATAGAAAGTCCTACACTGGATACATCTTTTTAAATATCTTAGTATCTTGTGAATTAAAAAAGCAGCAAACTATTGCTTTATCCTCAATTGAAGCAGATCATCGGCTCTATTAGAGGCTACTTAAGGTAGATCACACACTGAACAGACAAGCAGACAAAATCGTGAGACAGGAGACAAATTGTAGTATCCAAACCGGTTTCTTCTTTCTTGTAAGGGTGAAATGTCTCTTGATTTATTCTTTTTTTTTACGCTTGTCTGTTCGGTGTGTGATATGCCTAGACTTTGCATCTTATACTGTTTTCAATTTTAATCGAACTTCCCCCTGAAACAGTGACTGCACCTTCTATAATATTGTGTGACAACCAGTCTGCTCAGAAATTAATGCAGAGTCTAGTCTACCATTCACATACAAATAAATATTTGGCATCATTTTGTCCACTAAACATATGATAGTAGTGAAATAGATGCTAAATACCGCAACAAAAAACATGGCAGCAGATATTTTAACTGAAGATCTAAATGCTTATAAGCATAAGAAATGTTGTGAATTGATAGGATTAAGTATTCAAAAATATTCAGTGTTATTTTGTATGCTTTTTGCATATAAATTTAAAGAATATATTTGTGTTTGTAATTTTATATTATTTCTCTGTAATTTGCATATATAATATTTGCTTAATAAGAGGATAATATTTTCTTAAGGAAATGCATATTGTAGGGGGAGGAGGGGGGGGGGGGGGGGTTATTGGAATAAATCTTTCATTTTCTCTTTTATTGCGCACATGTGTATAGTGATCACAAGATTGCTCTGAGACTAAGAGTATGTTAAAAAGCAGAAAAACCAACGTTTAAAAATGCACAAATAATATATGAAAATGCTTTTCATATGTTATTTGTGCATTTTTAAATGTTGGTTTTTCTGCTTTTTAATATTGTTGCACAAAGGTTTTATTTGTATTTTTATGAAAGTATGCTGTTAAGTCACATTTCAGCTATGTAAATATTTTTTATTCACGTTCATGTTATTAAAAAGTTTTATGTTGAGCTACTCAACTTTCATCAATAATAAAACAATAGTAATAATAAACAAAGGCTTAATAAAATTTAAATCATATTCTTCGAACATTATCTATATTCTGTGCTTTCACTCTCTCTTTGAATGAGAATTAGCTCTTTTAGTTAACATTCATTTCATATCATAATACACTTCTAATTATATATTATAACTGAATAAACTTTGCTTTATTAAAATTTTCTTTATTTTACTTATAGTGAAATTGATGATAAAATTACCATAATTTCCTGCCTATAATCCACGGATTATCTGTTAAAAAAATCTCAAAAATTTTAAGTGCGGATTATCTGCTGAAATTTTTTTAAGCAGATATCCAGTTTCTACTGCCAGTCATAAAATAAAATGTAAACAGCTATCACACGATTGTCTGCTATTGACCGTTCAGGGAGTTGCTCGTGATTGGGTCATATATGACGTGTATGTGCTAGTGGGAGTGGCTTCCGTGTTTTATGTTATATTTTTTTAGCCTTTTGGCAACATGTTTCTATGAAGAACAAAGTTTTTCTCAACTCATCTCTTTCAAAAATTGCAATAATTGCTACGATTTGTATCTATAAATTATGATGCTATGAAAATCGGTCTTAAACTACGTTTTTGTTACAAAAAACACAAACGCATTTTTTGTTTCTAGTTGCGATTTTTATCCCGTGCAGCATATTTTTCAGGAGTGATTCTTCGAAATTTCCAAAATTCAAAGTACTCATTTCTGAAAGTTTTAAAAAATTGGTCATTAGTCTGAAAATTTGGACATTAAAAAATGCTCATGGAAAAAAAAAAATCTGGGCTGCAAAACAAACTTCTTAACATAAAACCCTCTTTATGTATATTAACCACGAGTTAATCGTGTTTCTGTAAATATTTATACTGGAATTCCCTACCTTAAAAACAGGGATGCCAGTTTAAGAATTTCTGGAGGGGTGGGGGGGAGGTGGTTCTTTGAAGGGCAAGGTTTGAAATTGTGTGCAAAATCACACGAATTGCACACGGAAAAGAAAGTTCTGCATAATGAAAAATGCTGTGCAGTATTTCCCCCTGTAAATTCTTCCACAGACCTATGATTCTTTTGCGAGTATATTTTGAAATTTCTTGGAAGTCCGTGAATTTTTTTCCTTTTATGGAATTTCCTCAAATTAATTCATTAATCATGAAATTGAGAATTTCTTCCAATGATCGTGTAAAAATATCAGGTATTTCGTCAAAGATCTCAGAAACTGTTAAACATTACAAAAGTAATGTCCAAACTATGAGCAGAGATTAACTAACAATGAAAGAATCAAGTGCTGAACTTATGACATAGCCTAACACAAGAAAAAGTTATTTTAAGATAAAGCTGAAATAAAAACTATATAACCATTAATCTATTAAACCTGTAAAAAGAAAACCGTATATGGTGGAAAAAGAAAAACAACAAGTTAAAAATAAACAATTGTATTTTATTTAAAAGCAGAAATAAAATATATAGTCAACAAATTAATAAAGTTCAAAACATCAAAATATCAGCAAAGTCTTAATTAAATATTTCTATATTCCGTCAAGTAAAACATTACATCTCTTATTCAAATTAAACCAGTTTACTTAATCATTATTCAAACTTAAATCATTTAATTAAACCTACAATATTTTATCACTTAAATGGAAAAAATTTCTTAAAAAAATAATGAATTAAATATATCTACCCCAGAGTTCATTATGCAGAAACTATATAAGTATACGTAAACACGACAAACGAAAAGACTGTGGATTATGTTTTCACCAACACACTTGATAAACAGGAGAAGCTCTTGACCAAACAATGACAACCGTAATGAGAAACAGCAAACTCTCAGTATGATATCTCCCAGTAAACACGTCTGCTAAAAACATCAATTTCCATATCAAGACGCCGCCATATTCCTTAATGACTCTCAGTAGAAACGAAAACATGTCCCGGCCTTAAACTAAATTACTGAAGCACAGACTTCACTTATGGCAGGAAAGCACATCTTAATATACGGTGACACGATGTATTTTGCTTTAAAAGAATATCACAGACAGTTCACATTAAAAACGTTGGAGATAAAAATTCACATATTTCAAGGCTGTTTCACCAGTCAAAATATCTCACTGGGACTTTTAAAAAACTATTTCATCGAAGCATTAAAACATCTTAAAAACTTTATGCCGAAATATTATGCCATCACGAACACCTCCTGAATGAGAGGAAAAAGTCAACTGCCAAGAAGGTCAACGAACTCTCAGCATATATACGATATGCTGACGCAGAAAAGGGGTCTACGCATCCTCACCAGCTCCTCCTACTACCGGCGTTCAAACCATGCTTCCGATCATGCGTAGCAGTGACGTCAATCTTGATCAGACGGAACTGCTAAAGCCATCTGGTGGTCATCACATGTACTAAAACAGTAGCCGGCAAAATATAAACTAGTTTGAAGAAAAGTCAAACAGAAGATGCCGTGAATTGAAAAGTAACGATCTATTGTAAATAAGAATATACGAAACTAAAAGACTTGAGTTATAAAATATAAATAAATAGGGAGGATTACTTTACTTAAGAAATAAAGATAAATGTTTAAAAGAAAAAGTAAATAAATAGAGCTCCTTCAGACTTAGCCTACCAATAAGCATGTACAGTAATGAGATCCAGGGAAGCCTTTTCTAACAATTGCCCCCCCTCTCAGCAACTGTACAGCCTGAAGATTCATGCTCACAGGAAACCAATTTACAAGTCACAGAATCTCATCCTGACATCCATGGTACCCCTGAAGCAGAATAAACAAAATTGCTTCTTAAAGGAAACTCCATCCATAACACCAGTCCTTATTTTAAACCATCCTAACCTCCTGAAAAGCTAAAAATGCTATAAAAAAACTTGAGCCCCGGAATA
Source organism: Maratus speciosus (assembly GCA_963932465.1). Taxonomy (NCBI): domain Eukaryota; kingdom Metazoa; phylum Arthropoda; class Arachnida; order Araneae; family Salticidae; genus Maratus; species Maratus speciosus. Next base: position 42,306,507 of record OZ010788.1, on the reverse strand, counting down.
GATATTCACATCAAAACTAACATCCCATCACATTAATAAAATAAATATTTAAAAACAAGCAGCAAACAGTTCCTCTTTTTCAATATGTTATACATTCCACCCCACATGATATTGATACTCATTTACAAGATGCAAAATTAATCTAGAACAAAAATGACCTAGAACCTAACACATGATTTGGTCTTACACATTTTTAACACATCAAAAAAAAAAAAAAAAAAAAAAAAAACACCACCCATCTAAAACATTAACATTTCATTTATTAAAGTATTAACATTTCATACTAACATTGTCTTTACACTTAAAAAAAATGAACACCAGAAGATTAAACTTTACGCTTTCTAAATTTTTAACACTAAGAGATGAATTCCAACCAAATAAACGATGCCGATACATCCTTTCAGAATTCTAGTACTTTACCTAGTCTAACACTCAGCCCAAATGTCCCATGACATCAGCAATGCAGTCCGACCCAATCAATGGACCAAATATTTCCATGCAGACTCAAAACCGGTTCACTAAGCCTACGTGTCTGGTAAACACAGTGTTCCAAATACTATCCAATACTATCAAAAACTTTTTTAAAATAAGTACATTCAGCTACAATTTTACCCCAAAAATACAGGTAGAACATTCAATAAAAGGTGTACGTCACACACATGCAACTATCACCACCGAATGCACCCGGTTCCCTTTCACACAGCCACTTGCTTTCGGGATCCCTGGACATCATACCAATTTTCTCAAAAATAACAGACAAAGGTAAATGTAGCAATGGATATGAGAAACATAGCTAATCCAAAAATGTCAATTTGAAAATACAAAACTTCCCTATAGCAATAATTATGACGTTACGACACTGGTTTTTAAGGTCTCAATACCATTCCAACATTAATCCAGAATTTAATCAGCCTGCATTCACCGACACCATAAAACGCCTTCAGGGATCAGTTAACAAAATGTAGAAGACCAAGCCTCTAAAAATTTACACTGTTCACTTATCCCAGGATACTGTATGAACACCGTTCACTCGGAATTTAGCAAGAAATCATTCTTCTAAAACTATTTCCAATTACTGGAGACCAGATATTCTACATCAAACACCTAAAACATTCTTCAGAAATTTAACAATATCCAACCTTCAAATTTAGAAAAAACTTTCCGCCTCACACATACTCTATCCCAGGAGAAATAACCATGGCCAATTTCACGTCTCCCCTAGTCAAGTATTTACAGGTGAAGGAAAAGTATACTCAAAATCTGCAAGGACAATTTCTGAAATCTACTTGGATAATTTTCTTCAACAGGATAAAAATTCATTTTTTCAGATGACAAGTCCTTATATTAACACTGACTGCCAATACTACATATGAGTTTAAAACCAGCTAAACCCTTCATTTCTTATCTTAAATATTTGGGAATCAAAAAGTCAACAACCAGCAATTAAGTATTCAATATTCAAGAACTCCAAAATCCTCCAGCACGAATGATCGATTTCTATAATGTATATCTGATCCACCAGGTTATCTAGAAAAAATTTACACTTTAATCCAACATCAGCATTAAATATGGCATCCTAAAACAATTTTTATAAGGAAAAATCTAACTTTATCTCAATTATAATCACCTATATGAACAATTGCAGAGCCCCCCATTAAAAATCTACTCCTTAAATCCATTGCTTGTAAGCTCTACTATAAAATTCAATTTAAAACACTTTCAATTTTTAAATCCTAATTAAAAAATTTCATGTAAAACTGATATTGATTACAATGTGTATAAACATATGCTATTTCAACAATTTAACACAAATATATTTTAAACAAAGCATAATATTAAAAAAAATTTCATTTCTTCTGAATCAAAAACATGTTACTCATATAGGGATAATGTTCTGTCTACCATTTAAATCATAATCAGCTAGCTCTTACCACTTTGAAGAGCTCTGGAAACTTTGGCAGATTATCAGAATAGGTATGCAAAAAATACATGTCCAAGCTGGCTAAAATAAACTCACCAGCACATGCAAATCTTTATATTTCCACTTGAGCAACAAATGATTCATATAGATTTTACAAAAAAAAAAAAAATTAATAAAATAAACTTCATTATATAAGAATAGAGTTCATAAATCTATTTGCAATTACATGACCACATATGCTTACAACTGTAACCTCTATAAGAGATATTGGAGAAATTAACTCCACCTAAAACTAACTCCGTCAAGGTACAGGTCATAAAGTGAAGAATTAAACATTCAAATCATGTATAACCAAAAATTTAAAAGAAGCAATATCATTTTCTGAAAAATGAATTAAAAATTCCTGCAACTATGAAAGAATGCATCATGGCATTTCATATGACATTTCTAAATAACTTTTTAAAAATTTATGTAAAAATAAAGATAAAACACAAAACCAGAAATTACTAATTACCTATCAAAATGAGATTTAACTTAACTATGCATAACAAAACAAAAAAAATATAAATATCATGATAGTTACAACCACCATGAAAAAAAAAAAAAGACACTAGAGCATTAACTTTGATATCACCAAACAGCCATATCTGAAGAAAAAAAAAAAAATCACATTAATGCTCAAAAATGCATCCAGGAGAAAAACAATTCAGCCAATTATTTCCAAACACCATCTATAATTTACCTGGTGTGCATCTCCAAATGGATCTCACTGCCCAACAATGGAAAATTGTAATCATCTGAATATCGACCCTCACTGCCGAGCAAAGGAAATCCAGGAGCCAGAAGGTTACCCGACCTACCACATAACTTTACTATTAACTATTGACAAATTTTTAAAATTAGAAGAAAAAATTTAACTGTATTCATTTTAACCAGGTTTATACTTCCTGCTAAACTTTTAACCAATCCTTAAAAACTGGATCTGAATTCAAATCCTAAGTTAAAAAAAATTCCAAGTATATTTAAAAAGTTTATCTATAAAAATTGATTCATTTAAAAAAAATTAAGTTTAGTTCAATAAAAAAAATTATGTTATGAACCATTACTTAACCTTTGTTACTTCACAACTCTTCCACAAAACACAATATCATCTTGTAAATCTGTAACTCAAATTTTATAATTAAAGAAAACAATAAAAAAAAAAACTCATCCCTTCAGCTCGTGAGTCCGGGTTTTCTCAGTACCTTACACTAATAATTAGAGACAAACCACCCACACTAAAAAGACGAGTTATAAAAATTAAACTTATAAAAAATAGGGTATCAAAACTGCAAAGTAAATTAATAGCATAACTGTCACTTAAAAAAAAATTTAAAGCATCTAAAGTTAAACCAAAGAAAATTTACTTTTATATAAATCAGTAAAAGAGCCGGAAGAACCAAGACAAATTACTATTGCACAAAAGAAATTTAACCAGGCATACAGTAAAAGCTATGGCATAACTATAAAAATGCCTATCTGATAAAAACATTTGATTTAAAAAAAAAAAACTGTTTAAAAAGACATAAACTTCTTGATACTAGGTTAAACCTCACTTTCTAATTAGCCATGCATATTTAAATTCAAACAAGGCAAGGTCATGCATGCAAAATTTATTACTAGAAAACTTTACTTTCAAGTTATAAAAATTATAAAATTATTGAATATGTCTAATGTAATTTTTCCATTTCAGCATCTGTACGTAATTTAAATTACTTTAAAAACCAAACAAAATTCCGTTATTAACAAGATGAGGCTCTGCAATCACGAAAATCACGAATTTCGTCAAAATTTACTGCACTCGACTAAAAAATTGGAATCAGGCTCCTTTTACAAAAGTAAAAAAAACGCTTCGAAACGAGAAGAAACTCTAAAAATCGTATAAAAATTTTCAGGGGAAAAAATTTACCATATTGAGTTGAAAGACTGAAACCTTATTCCTTTTACGAATGTTAAAAGATGGCTGTGAATCATGAAAAATCAACCAACCAACCTCCAGATTAATTTTAATTTTGTGTGCTATGATTTCTCCTTTTCAAAGGTTGGCAGGTCTGAATAATGTCTAAGAGAAAACGAATTATTTAACTCTGCAGAATTTAAACAGAACGTTATTAAAAAAGCGGAAGATGTTGAAGATGATTTAAAAACAGTATTATTATCTGTATTCACAACACACTCTACATTTTAGATACAAGATTCAATGAAAAAAAATATTCGTATTTTTTAACTTATAATTATTTTATAATTATTTCTATTTTATTTGCAATTACTTTATTACAGTTATCATTTAAATAGAGCAACTAAATAAATAGAGAGATGTTTTATTTGTAGTACTTTGTAATGTTGAAAACAATGAGTAATCCTCATATAGTCTGGCGTATAATCCGTTTATCTGCTGAATTTATTTTAAGGGCTAAAAATTGCGGCTGCAGATTATATGCCGCCACAGATTATAAGCCAGAAATTACGGTATGTTTCATAGCTACAAATTAATGCATTACTTTTAAGCATTTGTCTTTTCTTTCTGATGATTGTTACCTTTTCCAAAATGTGCGATTTAGAGTTTGCTTTTTTTTCTTATATTTTAGATGTACCAGTTTGGTCCAAAATTCAAACAGGAAGAATTCCTTCACCACCTGAGCTTTTCCAAATAATTGAAAATCATAAGTTAATCCGAAGTTCAAGTGCATCTGCATTAAGTTTATAGCAATGAGGAATTTAAATTGAAGAATTAACTTGTAGTAAGTATTTTTATTTATCTAATGTTCAAAATTTCTTCATTTTATTGTGTAACTAGCAGACTTGTCCAGTGTTGCCCTGGATCCATTGTAACTAAAACAAAACTCAAGTTTGTATGATTTTATGTCTTTGGAAATTTTTTTAAATGAACCTAATTTCGGAGGGCCCTACTGCCTTCAGCAGCATCTAATGTGTTGTATTCCCAATAAATCTCCTTTTCAAATGAAACTGCTATCTAAGGCAGCGTAGCACGTGCCGGAGACAATTGAAAACCAATGAATGAGCCAAACCCAATAGCAATCGGGGCCCATAGAACCGTATAAAAGAATGCATCATTAATGTTTGAAATTGTTGGTAACTGAAGTCTAAGAAACTTCTATAATACAGAAAGTAGCCGAATCACAATGAATGAGTGTAATCCTGTTGAAATTGGGCCCATAGAACCCAAGGAAAGAATCCCCCCCCCAAAGCAGTGGAAGGTGCCCTCTCTGTAAATTTAATGAATTACCTTTAACATAACACAATATTTAATTTATGTATGTACCCAATGTTGATACCGAAAAAGATTAATATTCGAAAAAGGTGGTATCTGGGAGTATAAAGAAAATATTTTAGTAGATTATAAAGCATCTGTAGGACACTAGAACTATGTTAAAGGAAATTGCAAGAGAATCACATCATTTTTAAAGAAGCTGACCAAGAGCCCAAAGAAGGCAATTAATATTCAAAATTAGTGGTAGCTAATATCTGATATTTTTTTGTCACCCATGTAGTAGCTGGAGGAACTTAGAAGTTATTAGAGAAAAAAAAGCTAGTGAATCTGACTATTTTTAATTTTAAGGGAGCTATGATAGGGAGACTAAAAAGGACCAACTGATAGTTGAGAGCAGGGCCCTATGATGAAAACATGTTAAAAGGTCCTGGTACTTAGCGCTTTAGATCTTCAATTGGTCGAAAATAAGCATAGTGTATGAATTAATCATTAGAATATAATTTTAAAGAAATGTGCAAAAATTGTGTGGAAATGCTTAAAAAGGGGGCCTAGGGCACCATTAAAAATACGAGAGTGTTGGCCCTGGTAGAGGAAAGTTATGCATTGAGAGGATCATACAATTAGGGGGGTGAAAAATGCATGGCACACAAAAAGTTCAAAGGGCCCCAGATGGGGCTCTAGGGAGCCAGGGTCTTAACTGGAAAGTAAAAATGGGAGAATAATTAAATGGATAAACACCCCCCAAAACAATGGTCAGATTAAAAGGGGGCAATATATTAAGAATATTTAGGGCACAAAAACTACAAGGGAGCCAGCGTCGTAACTGGAATGTAGTTGGGTATAAGAAAAATTTTCAGTACTTTTTAAAGTTGCCGTAGAACAGAATGCTAGAACTATGTTAAAGAAAATTGCAAGAAAATCAGATCATTTTTAAGGAAGCTGCACCAAGGGCACGAAGAATGTGATTAATATTCAAAATTGGTAGTAGCTTAAGTTTCAGAAATTTTTTTGTCGTTCATGTAGTAGTAGCATGAGGACCTAAGAAGTTGTTAGGGGAAAAAAAAAAGGCCTTTGCACAGTCAGTGTTAGTAACATAAAGAAGCTGTGGGATATCTCTTTTCTGTTTGAAGTCCTTTGTTTATTAAAAAACAGAACTCTTGTCTTTCGGTCATAGTTATACAATGATATTTTATAAGAATGAAAGTTATGACTTCTACAGATTTTTGCTAGTGGTTGGATATAAAAAACAAATTTGTCATTTTAAACAGATTTTCAGGAACATGAAATTCGAGGCTTTTAAATGAAAATATTAATCTTGAAACAATTTTAAAATGTTATAATGTTATTAACGAATTTCTGCTGTATAGGGAAGACCAGGGCTGAATAGGGTACCGGGGTAGAACGGCATTTATTTCCTGCCAGTGGCGCTATAGTAGCACGGCAAAGCTTCACGAGCCTCAGTTTCATGCAGGATGTTGATAGGTAACATCTGTCTGTCTGATTACTGGAATTCATTAACTCACTTTGGCAACTTTTAACTATAAATTGTGTGTCTTACAGTAATATTTAGAAAATTTCGAAGCAAGGTAAGCGTAAGCCTTCTTTCTGTATTTTGTCCCCAATTAACTTTAATTCCATTGAATTAATCATGTTTTTAAATATTTTTTTCCACGATGCAATCAAAACGTCTATGGTTAATGGTAGTCACGTGACTTTTTTTCAAATTTTAACATGCGGGGCAGAACGGGATGGGACGCAATGGGGTACGTATATTCTTATGTAATATTCATATATGAATTTTGCCAGCCATAAGCAGTCTATAACTTAATACTTCGTAAATTTGTGAAGAATAAACACAATTTTATTCTTCAAAATAAGTTTTTTGAACCAAACTGATCTAAAAAAAAAAAGTCCTTCCGGCCAGTGCCGGGAGGAAGAGGTAGCTTTCAAATTCCTTATTTTAAAAAAGCCAACTTATATTATTCAAACACACGAAGCTCAATTTAGTGGAAACCGAATATAGGAGATTCAATACTAATTTTTATCAATACTAAATCATTATGAATGAGAATTTCGCTAAATTAGTCAGCTTTATCCAAGCTTCTTTTATTTAAAGTAACTTATATTTGGCTGAGATGTTGATGTATACAATCCACATGCCTTCTTACATGGAAATAGGCGAATACGTGTGTTATCGCGTGACAAATACAAGATCGTTTCAAAATGTTAGCCATACTAGAAATTCAAAGTGCTATAATTCAACCATTTTTTAAGATATAAACAAAAGAACAAATTTTCAGAAACAAAATCTGCTCCGGAATCTTTGTATCAAGGCCAAACACATAAAAAAATCTTTTTCATTTTCCAATTTTTTAATACCTCATTTTAAATTTAATTTTTTTTTAAATGGCAACCCTTTTGAAACAAGATGGCGAATGAAGCTGGCCAACGAACTCGGTCGAGACATTGGTATGTACTATGTACAGACCAATTAACATCCAAATCGGTTCATAAATACGGATGTTATCGCATGACAAAAATCAGGTCGTTTTAAAATGTCAGCCACAATAGATATTCAAAATGCTATAACTCAGCCATTTTTTTAGATATAGATGAAACAAAAACTGTTCCGGAATCTTTGTATTAAGGTCAAACACATAAGAAAAAAATATTTTTCATTTTCCAATTTTTTGGTATCTCATTTTAAATTTTTTTAAATGGCCGCCATTTTGAAACAAGATGGCAGATGAAGCTGGCCAACGAACTCGGTCAAGATATTTGTATGTACTATATACACACCAAGGTACATCCAAATCGGTTCATAAATACGCCTGTTATCACGTGACAAATATCAGGATGTTTCAAAATGTCAGCCACGCTAGAAATTCAAAATGCTATAACTCAGCCAATTTTTAAGATATAGACGAAACAAAAACTGCTCCCGAATCTTTGTATCAAGGTTAAATACATAAGAAAAAAATATTTTTTCAATTTTCAATTTTTTGGTACCACATTTCAAATTTAAATTTTTCTTAAAAATTTAAATGGCTGCCATATTTAAACAAGATGACGGATGAAGCTGGCCAACAAACTCGGTCGAGACATTGGTATGTACTATGTACAAACGAAGTTACATCCAAATCGGTTCATAAATACGCCTTTTATCGCGTGACAAAATTCAGGACGTTTCAAAATGTCAGCCATGCTAGAAATTCAAAATGCTATAACTCAGCCATTTTTTAAGATATAGACGAAACAAAAACTGCTCCGGAATCTTTGTATAACGATCAAATACATAAGAAAAAAATATTTTACCATTTTCAATTCTTTGGTACCACATTTCAAATTTTAAAAAATTTAAATGACTGCCATTTTGAAACAAAATGGCGGATGAAGCTGGCCAACGAACTCGGTCGAGACATTGGTATGTACTATGTACATACCGAATTACATCCAAATCGGTTCATAAATTCGAGAGTTACAGTATGACAAAGGTCAGATATATATATATATATATATATATATTGAAAAATCCAAATTCACATAATTTATTACACGATAAAACATCTAACTAACTGTAACTAAAACAATAATTAACAAAACCAAGAGTAACTAAGAAAAAACTAAACATGAAGACAAGTGGTCAAGGCTTATGACTTGTACTGCGGGGTTAAACATGTTTTACGTGCACAACATTCCCCCTCACTTGCCGAGACTCACCCCTCACTGCACTCATTATATATATATATATATATCAACTTTTGAACGGAGGGTGGTTTCGGGGTCTGGGGGTCATGATCCATGAAAATATACCAAAAATTTTTGAAATCGCTTTCCTCCGAACGGCTGCAATAGGTAGCTTTTTGTAATGAAAGCTACCTAAAACTTTTACCCTTTCTTTTCCGAGTCTCATATCACTCTGAATTGATTAAAGTTACTGGCCATAAAACCCAAAAAACAAATTTTTACTACATTCAGTACTGATATGTGAACTTCGAAATACTTTAAATACAAAAAATAATCTATAATATTCCAAAAACCATTGTACACTATTCTGCCCCACGCAAGGGGCAGAGTGGGGTTGATTGAGTTACTTTTATTCTTAATTTTTTAAAATTATATCTTAACTTTTTTTTACAACTTTGTATACTAAAATTTATTTTAAAATGTATAAAGAAATTGTTTTTTAATATAGAAAGGTTTTTTTAGTATCTTAGGCCTAAAACCTTGCTTCAAACCTTAAGTACCCCATTCCATCCCAATGTCCCCTACTTTCGGTATCAGTCTCAGTCAAAAAAAAATCTGAACTTTTCTCTTAGATGAAAATGAATGATTGTATGTTCCTAGTACAAATCTATGATTGAACGAAACTTGATATGCGAGTCTTTCTCAGATAATGGGAAATTTTATGTCCTCCTTTAAAAAATGTGAATTAATCAAGTCAACTATGAATGTTTGAACTTTGTATGAGCATCTATATAATAATAGCCTAAGTCATGTGACTGTCCATCAACAGTTCCGGGCTGACCACTTCACTCTTTGTATGCCATTTTGCTACTTTTATGTTTGCTGGGCGCAGGTGATTCAATCGCCAAATAGGGTTCCATCGCCACCATTTCATTTAAAATATAGAGCTATCACTGACTTCATTTAAAATACATGGCTTTCAATTAAAGCAAATAAATTTAAAATACATACATCAGATACATTTAAAATACACATCTTTCTCTATCTCATTTAAAACACCATAAGTAAATAAATAAAGGTAATTTTTCAGTATAGGTACTTGACAAAAATGTGCTTGGCGTGAAAAGAAATTTGGCAGCTTATTTACTGTCTCATATGCACGAGCATTTTTTTTTTTTTTCATTTGAATACAATTTATTTAATATAAAGAAGCCATTTAACATTTTTGTACTACTTAGTTATCCCGTCGACCAAATTCGCCAAATTATATAAATCACCAAATTATACAAATTGACATATTTTTATTTCAAATAATGAAAGAACAAATAAATTAGTATATCATTAATAAAAAATACAAATAAAACGTCGAAATAAAAGTCACTTGATGACGTAAATACGTGCAACTGGCTTAAAGTCAAGTGAATGCGACATTTACGATCAACCATTATTGGCCTTTAATCTTATAGTTTGGCGGTATGTTTTTGGTCGACAGGATAACTAAGTAATACCAACAGGGCTTGAATTTCAGGGCGGGATTCGCGCCCAAAATTTTGAAATCCCGCCCAAAATAATATCGTGGGCGGGAGACTCCCGTCCAAAAAATTTCACCATTTTCCTGAAAATTTTGCATTTTGAAATTACGATTAACTCCCGCGAAGGTCTTGCAAATATTTTCGCACGACTAATTGACACATTTTGCTTTTTGTTTTTATCGCAAAAGATCGTTGAAACTCACGAATTTTCGATGCGACCGATAGACAAATTTCATTATTATTTTCTCGAGATCAGTTGACAAGTGTCCACGACCGATTGGCAAATTCAGGGGTGATTCTGTTACAAATTTTCCGAAAATATAAGGCATTAGGTTCCGAAAATTGTGAAAAATCGATCATCAGTTCAACAGAAAAAAACCGCGAATTTCGACAAATGATCGCCGAAAAAATCAATTTTGTCAATCGTTCGAAGAAAAAATCACCAATTTCGTCGCAAAGGATTGCGAATAAAACACAAATTTTGTCAAAGGATCGCGGAAAAATGTGAATTTCGTCAGATTGCGGAAAAAAAACTTGAAATTCATCAAAGGATCGCAAAAAACGCAAATTACATCAAAGGATAGCAAAAAAATCAGTTTTCGGCAAAGGAACGTGGAAAAAATGCAAGTTTCGGCAAAGGATCACGAAAAAAGAGAATTTCATCAAAGGATCACGAAAAAAGGCTAATTTTGTCAAAGGATCGCGGAATAAACACGATTTAGTTTTTTGCCAAACGGCCGCTGAGAAAAAACTTCGAATTTCATCAAAGAATCGCGAAAAAACGCGAATCTTATCAATGAATCCGGAAAAAACACAAATTTTGTCAAAGGATCATGAAAAAAAAACACGCAATTCGTCAAAAGATTGCGGGAAAATGCTAATTTCAATAAAGTATCACGAAAAAAACACGTATTTCATCAAAGGAACGCGAAAAAAACACTCATTTCGTCAAAGAATCGCGAATTTCGTCCAGGGATCACGAAAAAACTCCCACGAATTTCGTCAAAGAATCGCGCGAAAAACGAATTTCGTCGAAAGATAGCAAAATAACGGCAAATTTCGTCAAAAGATAGCGAAAAACGGAATCGTCAAAGGGGCACGAAAAAATACATAGTTAGTGCTGGGAGTGATCCCCCCCCCTTCATCCCCTCTGTTGTAACCTTTCAGAAAATTTGCTGTCAGTTTCAGATTTTTTTTTTTTTTGCTCAGAATCACCCCTGCTTTCTTACTTTTTTAAATAAAAAAAACATTTTGCATCATTATTCTGAGTTGTTGATTTAAATTGCTTCAATGGTATTTTGTCATGCCTGTATTAATACAGACATGACAAAATAATTAATGCAAATCTTTAAAAAGTACGTAAAATAACAGTGAGTTTCATATTTTTTTCTGCCTCCCAAATATCTCAACTCCCCTCCATTTATAAATGTTGGTAGGGAGACTCCCCTCCTATGAAAAATTTAATTTCAAACCCTGACCAACATTTTTTATATAGAAACAGAAGTGATTTGGGCACAGATGTCATATATGCCAAATATTGGCACGATTTTTTTCTGACGCCAATGTCATATACGCAAAGGGTACTTAACTGGCGCCAAAGTGTCGTTATTTTGCTTGATATGGTAACCCGGATGTTGTTGTTTATGCTATTGATGTTTTCACCAAATTGGCATCGCAAAAAAATCCCACCAATATGGGTCATGTATGACATCTGTGCCGTAATTTGTATATACAAAAATATGTACAAATAAAATGTTTATGAAATCAGGTTTGTTTTCAGAGCTGTTTATATATTTTGGCAACATATCTTTCTTTTTGAAGCCAGAATGGCATCAAGCTTTTTAAAAAATGCCAATGCGCCTATAGTAGAAAAATATCTAAATAAATAATAATTAGTAATAAATTAATAGTAAATAAATAGTAAATACGAAAATATTTTATTTCAACGTCAAAGAACTGCTTCTAATTTACACACCCGAAAAATAAAAGCTAGCGACCTGAAAAATGCTGTTGGCGAGATTTGTGTCCGCCCAACATAAAAGTTCAGCCATTTTTACTCAATTTTTTTAAATATAACTGTTTGAAATTTGATTTTTTAGAAAAATATTTTAAACAATTAATGTTTGAAAGATGAGTTATATTCAGAGATAACTTCAGTTAAAATTAGGTTGGCAGTTTATATCTCTTTCCACCGAAGTAAACATAAAATATTCAATCTTGAGTGAGCGAAAAAAAATATTAATTTATGGAGGTAATCATTCACACAGCAAAAATAAATTATCTTTACGTCACATTCACTCAACGTCAGATTCATTTACACCTGTTTGTAACTTCATGAAGGGATTTTTAATTCAATGTTTATCTGCATTCAAAATGACAAATATATATATATATATATATATAATATATGTACAGTACAGAACCATTTATCCGGAATGCTTGGGGTCAGCTGTATTCCGGATAACTGGTTTTTCCGGTTAACTGATTGTGCATTAAAGCAGAATCCATTTGATAAGTTTTGTGGAGTATGTATGGTTGTGGCATTATTTCTGATTTTAAATTATTAGATTACTTGGATTAAAATTAACCAGAGTTTAAAAGAAGGTAATTTATGGGAATCCCTTAGGAACAAAAATTCTTCTGTTTCCTCTGCATAAAAATTAAAACATCTAAAATACAACTAAATATGTTTTCATTTCAAATACTAGATGTTGTCATCAAATTATATAATTGTTTCAAGCAAAGCCTATTTCAAACTGGCAATGTGTGACACTTTTTTCTGCAAAGATTCTGAAATCAGTCTATCAGAAATATCATTCCGGATAACTGGTTTTTCGGTTAACTGGTTTCCGGATAAATGGTTCCATACTGTATATGTATATATATAATATAAACGAAATGCTGCCCTGATCGCATAGATTTGTTGATTTCTATATCAGAATCTTTACATTTACGTTAGTATAGGTATTTGAATAGTAACTAAATAGCATTATGAATAAAAGTAACATGTTGCAAGCTTAGATACATTTAAGGGCGACCATATGGTCGCCAGAGGCGGCTAGTTTCTGTTTAAGCACTCGCTACATTATGCACTTAAAATATGGGGGGAAAAATCAATACCTAAAAAAATTGTAAAGTTCTAAATATCATTACTAAGGCTTGTCCCAAACTTCAAATTTATAAAATTTGGTAAGCTTTAGAACAAATGCAATGATTATGTGAGTATATTTCCAGTCTCTATTTTTACACATTTGACACTAGGCAAAACAGAAAACATTTCAATTAATTATCCAGTACTTGTCTTTTACCTTGTCAGTCACTTTCTGTAACAAAAAAAAAAAAAAAAATGATCGCCAAATTATAATGTCAAATAAACAAATTGAAGAATGTTGCCATTCCACTTTTATACTAAGGAATATTAAGGAAAGTTTAAAATGTCACTGAAGAATAGGGTACTTTTATATGAGAGTATCGACATACCAGATATAAAATTTCATTCGTTCAGACTGTTTTGGACAAATGTATGTTTAAAATAATTGGCCTTACATTATGAATACTAAATTTTTGCTGTGCAGTGTCTTAAATTAATTTTCTATATTATTTTGTGGAATTTTGTCCATATGCTCAAAAAATATGTAAGATTTTTCTTTATTATTTTTACAATTTTGAAATAATATGTCTCTTTATTCTTTTTTAAAACAGTTGCCAAGTAACTGAATTTTAAAGCAAGAAAGAGAAAATTGAATAAAATCAGGCTAATTTGACATTCTTAAAAATTAGATTTTCTGAACTTTTAAGAAAACTTATATGCTTAGAAACTTACAAATAATCTTCTACCATATTTAACTGTGGATTTCAAGGTGTCATATATTATCTGAAGCGAGATGAAAATTAAACTGTTTTGACAAATTGACGTTAATGCAACTGACCTGAAGATTGTTTAAGAATTTAAATGTAGAATTATTAAATTAAACAAAAATATTTTTTTTAAATGTTGCATTTATAGATGAAACATAAATATTTTATTTCACATATTTAATATGATACATATAGAAATGTTAATATGAGCAGTAAGAAACTGTTTTAATGCACATTTCATTTGTATAAAAAAAAAAATTATCATTTCGTAAACATTACATTAAACCTTGGAGAGGAAAAAAAAAAAAAAAAAAGAAGCAGTAATTATTCCGGAGGCCAAAAATCTCTAATGCCATTCAAAATAGTGACAAAATAATCTTCCTTTAAACGAATTAAATGCCATATAAACTGAATTAAACATGAATCTAAGTGTTGCCGTGCTGTTCGGCGGTGTTTCTTATTTCGTCATTTAGCTGAGCTCCAAAGGTGTTCGATGTTTAGCGCATATGCACCAGTATCTGGATCTAAAAAATTATAACGATGTTTAGAATTCTGCAGCATTTAATTTAGTCTGTTTTATAAGCCTGCCATGAATCTGAAAAAATGATAGAGCCATCTTCCATATATTCTTTTATTTCTCCCATCAATTCTATCAGGAACTTTTACTGTAAAACATTGACTAGTTTCTCTGAATAATCCTCCAAACAACCATTGCTGAGAAAGAATTCGACCACTTGAATTTTTTTTTTTTTTTTTTTTTTTTTTTTGCTTTTAAAAGTGACTTTTATCAATCTCTACAGTATTTTTTGGCCCTCCAATTTTTCCAGAGTTTCTTGTTGAAAGGCTAGATATACAAACTTCTCTGAGATAATTATTCCAACCAATACCTGTACAATGACTTAAATCCAATTGCTTTTTTCTCCATTTTATTGATGTTAATATAAACTTTTACTAAGTAATGACTGTGTGTATTAGAGTAATCTTGTAAAAGAAATTATCTATGAAAATTTCATTATTTTAACACTAACCTGGAAATATCAGGGAATTTTAACATAAGATATTTGTGACCATCCTGATATTTCTATATCATTGGGTTTTAAAGCTCCTGTCTGCTTCGAGAACCCTGGAATGATATGCTTTGTTTTGGCAGTTACTGGGTGCTCATACTTTCTGGTTGTCTGTGCCATGCCTGTTTGTGTTGCGGGGAATCCCCGGAATTCCGGGGATTTGATAAAACGTGCCCCGGAAATTCCGAAGTTACACAGGCAGGAGATTCTTCCGCGATTTTCCGGTTTTTTGTCATTTTTTCGCTTTTTCCGTTTCTCGCATTGATGATTTGTTCCGAAATTTAAAAAAAAAAAAAATTGGTCGTCAGTCCGTAAATTTGGACATAAAATATCACGAATTTCGACAAGTGATCGCCGAAAAAACAATTCCGTCAGTTGTTCGCAGAAAAAAATAGCCATTTTCGAAAAATATCACGGAGAAAACGCAATTTTGTAGAGGGATTGCGGAAAAAGCTCGCAAATTTCGTTATAGAATTGCGAAAAAAACGCTGATTTAGTCAAAGGTTTGGGAAAAAGTGGCAACTTTCGTCAAAGGATTGCGGAAAAAACACTAATTTCGTCGAAATATCGCGAATTGTGCCAAAAGATCACGAAAAAACGCAGATTTCGTCTAAGAATCACGAAAAAACTTGGAATTTTGCAAAACATCGTGAAAAAAAAAAAAAGAATTTCGTCAAAGAATCAAGAAAACATGCAAATTCTGTCAAAGGATCGCAGAAAACACACTAATTTCGTCAAAATATCAGAAAGAAACGTGAATTCTATCTCAAAGAATCGCATAAAAAACTCTAATTCTGTCAAAGGATCGTGGAAAAAACGCAAATTTCGTCAAAGAATAGCAGAAAAAACCCTAAATCTGTCAAACAATCGCGAATTTCGTCAAAAGATTTCGGCCTATTCTCAAAATTCGCAGAAACAATGGGAATTTTGTCAAAAGATCGCAACAAAAAACTGGAATTTTGTCAAAAGATGGCAGAAGAATCCCGATTTGCGTCAAAAGATCCCAGAAAAAAACTGGAATTCCTTCAAATCGCGGAAAAAACACGAATTTTGTAAAAAGATTGCGGGAAAAAGCGCGAATTTTATAAAATGATCGCTGGAAAAATGCGAATTTTACCAAAAGGTCACCGAGAAACGTGAATTTTACCGAAAGGTCCTCGAAAAAACACGAATTTTACCAAAAGATCGCCGAAAAAATGCGAATTTTACCAAAAGGTTGCCGAAAAACGCGAATTTTACCTTAAGATCACCGAAAAACGCGAATTTCGTCAAAAGATCGCTGATAAAACGTGAATTTCGTCAAACGATCGCCGAAAAAAACGTGGATTTCCTCAAAAGATTGCCGAAAAAACATGAATTTCGTCAAAAGATTGCTGAAAAAACATGAATTTCGTTAAAAGATTGCCGAAAAAACATGAATTTCGTCAAAAGATAGCGGAAGAAACTGGAATTTTGCCAAAAGGTTGCGGTTGCGTGACACCGTGAAAGTTCAGCCTTTTTTTTTCAGGGGATTTTATCGTTACAAACAGCCATGCTGTGCATAGTACCGGTGATTATTACCAAACAAATTATATATGGAGGGTTGCGTTGGATATATTATAAGGAATGTTGGGCATATAAATAATAAGAGGAATTTAAGATCTTTTATCAACTATTGCTTTTTCATTTACAACAGTTATAAAAATAATTTCATTGTATTAAACCAGTTTTAAGTTATATTAATGAGATTAAATTTAAACAGTTTATAAATAGTTTAAATATAAATGAAAGCCGATTTAAATAGTTTAAATGGAAGTCAGATCTGATTGGAAGCTAAAGCTACTTACTATATTAAATGTGAAATTTATATCATTTGATTTAATTGAAATCTTAAAGTAAAATTTATCAGTTTAATATTGCTTTTTAAAGTTCTTTTTGTTGCTCCAAAGCTAGTTAATCTATATGTTGATGTTTTAGATAAGGGTTATAAGAATTATTTTAGTTAACTCTTTTCTTGACACTTGATACATCAGAGCCTGAAGTTAGCGTAAGGCTGTAAAAGCAAAAATATCACATGGATATTCAAGTTATACATATTTATTTTTAATAGATTATTTTATTTTTATTTCTGTTAACAAAATTTAGTGGATTTTCTATTTATTTGTTTTCTTTGTCAGACATATTTTTCATTTCTAGTTATCTGAAGTGATACTTTTCTTTAATAAACTTTTTCACTTGTTAAGACTTGGGCAAACTATTTTAGCCATGATGCTCCAGTAGTGTTATATTACTTTGCTATACATTTTAAAGTTGGAATTACCTTTTAGTAATTCCTACAATTTCCTGGGGTGCAGCGCATATTCCCGAAATTATGGTAATTCAGTTTCATCATAGCTAAACTATCTTCACACAAATTGTTTTTCTTGAAGTTATTGGAACTTCACTCTGAATTCAACAACTTCGGGATTTGCAACTAATATTTCCTGTGAAGGGCTCATTTTCATATCATAAAATATCTTGTGAAAATTCAAAGCTTTCAACTGCAGTATCAAGCCTGAAATTTAAAAAAAAAAAAAAAAAAAAAAAATAGCTTTTTTTTTTTTTTTTTTTTTTTTTTTTTTTTTTGTAACTCTGTTAGGCCGAACTTGGATAACTGGGACTCTAATGTAATTTTGTAATGAATATCTTTTGGAAAATAAGCTGCTATAATTTCAATTTTCACCAATAAATGTCCAGAAATTTGTAGCTGTTCTAATAATTTGTTCTCAAATTTTTTCTTTTCGCCCACTTGTGCAATGTAACAAAAAAAAAAAAAAAAAAAAAAAAAAAAGCGCATTTTCACAATTTTTTAATATCATAAGGCTTTTACTTAACTTTATTTTTATAATCTTTGTTATTTAACTGTTAATTTCTATTGTGTAATGGAAAATATTTTGGACAATTACAATATAATTTACAGATTTAGAAATGGATATTTAATCAGAAACCAAATATTTTGAAGCAATAAGTTATTGAAATAATGTTAAAATAGGAAAGTCAACAAAAATTATTTAATTCTACTTATGCATGTATTTTTACATTAAACATCCATTCTTTTAACATGCATAAAAAATATTTAAATAAAATGGGCATGAATATATATCTGCAAAGTCTGAAATCTGTTTTGATTCTTGGAACGAAGTGTAGATTAGGGATCTTGTGCTATATTTTATAGGTACAACTAAAAAAAACTCTTAATTGTTGTTCACTATATATATGAAATATATTGTACAGTCACACACATTTACATGCTTTTATGTTATTGTTTATTAGTGTGATTTTTTAATTAAAATAGTTACATATTTATTTTTAAAGGCTTCTTTTGCGTCATGGGTCTATTTATCTGCCAGGCACCTTATGAAGTTTTTCACCTAAAGCAGTCCTGCAAGTGATAAATGGATGTCTTTAGTCTGCAGATTAATTAAATCTGTTGATGCATTAAATGCTACAATGCCACAGAATACTTCAGGAATAATTCATATATTGTACTGCATACTTTTAAAATAAGTTGTACAAATCATTGAAATATTTATTTTATGAACATTTGTTTATAGTGTAAATTAGATACCATTGTTATTTTAAATATTTAATTTGGTTTTCTTTTTAATGATAGGTATATATAAATGATAGTCTGAGTTTCATACAAAAATAGTTTTTAGAAGACTAGTATAAACCAAAGATTTTGATTTCATGAAAAATTAACATTCTGTAATGCATTGCTTTGATTTTCTTCTTTCTTTGGAAAAATCTGTAATGTGATTGCTAAAAATTGTAAACTGAAATTTATATGATTAAAAAAATTATTTAGCTATTTTTAATCTTCATTGTTTGTTTGAATCATTTAAATAATTTTCTTCTTAATAAAATAAATAAATAAATAAAACTCTTAAGATTAAAAATCATCTTGTTATTTCATTCCTTTCTTATGCTTTCAATGACTTGTGTCCATAATGTGAATGCTGAATATTTTTTAAGCATAAGTTTTTTGTAATATTATAATAAAATTTTAATTATTGTAGAATTGCTTTTTTTTTTCCTTTATGGATCAGTTTCAATTTTATACTTCAATGATTGAGGATATATATATATATATATATATTTTTTAACCACACACATGTTTCTTTAGAAAAGTAATGCTAAGCATCACAAGCTCATAAACATTTGTTAAAGGGAGATTTTTTTACAATATCTTTTTTTCCTAAGACTTTTCTAATTTTCTTGTTATACACGTATATAATATCAATACAAAAACCCTTAACGGGTTAAAAGTTTGTGACGCAGCACTTTATCTTATGCTCTAAGAATTTTAAATATGGAACTTAAAAATAATGATATCAAATTTTGAGTGACGCTATGCTATTAATTATAATCTCTTTATATATTATTTATTTCATCTTTTTATTTTTTTATAATCGCATGTGCAAAAATTATGTTCAATTAAAAAAAAATGTATAAAAGTTTATTCATTGATGCTTTAACATTTACACATCTCATAAATTCCAAGTATGAGTTTTAAAAGATATGATATCAAAATTTTAGTGACGCTTTGATGTGGCTTTAAGCGATTTGTTTTAAAATTAAATTTAAATTATTTTTGTTTTGGCTAAGATATATTCACAATAATAGTTTTAATAGTTTAGTTTCTAAATAATAGTTTTAATTTTCCAATATACTTTAAATATGTCACTTTCACTGAATTAATATAATGCATTTAAATGTATATATTTGAATAAATTGATTTATCCTTTGTCCAATACTATAAAAAATTTAAAATAAGATTTACGTAAATAATTTTTTTGCCTCATAGTATCCATTTGAATACATTTCACTTAGTTTGGATACAATGCATACACATGCTTTCTTTTTAACCACTTTTGGGGAGAAAAATTTTGTCTTCCCACTGCCTGAGTGGCTAAGGGCCATTGTCTACTGATCTTAAGATAGGCAGTTCGATACTCTCTGGTACGTGTTTTCACATGTGAATGTTTTTTTTTTTTTTTTTTTTTTTTTTTTAAAGTCTGTTAGTTGACCATTATTCTCAGTTCCTTTGTAATTTTTTAATTGCTATTAAGTTAAATAAAATTACAATTATAATGACGCCAATTTGATGATGATTATTTCTTGGCAATTTTTCAACAATAAAAATATTACCATAAATTTTATAAATATATTCAATTTCAATCACTTTACAAAAAATATACATTAATAATTATTATTTGAATATAAATCACACGATCAGAAATGTAAAAAAATAATTCATTTCAGCTCTTCTTTTTATAATATCATTTTTTATTATTATGACGGTCAATCAATATATAATCACTGACATCCATATTATTATTATTATTATTATTTTCCTTGCATAAAAACTATTGTGATGTAATAATTCTTTTATAATAAATAACTTGGTTGAAATGTTTTATTTATAAATACCAATGAAGTTTGATAACCCCGAGACAATTGTTTTTATTTAACTTTGCAATATTTACAGTTTACATAATAAGCATATCAGAATTCTGGTGTCGCCATCTTTTGACGCAATTGCGTACTACATTTTGTCTCATTCGGGAAAAAAAAAAAAAAACTAACACTCTTCACCGCTTTGAAAGAATCTCTTGTGACTAGAGGTCTATTTCGCAAATATTAAGAAAATTACTGCATACAAAAATATTAAAATGGGTAGTATTATAGAGAAATGTTTGATAAAAACGTTGAAGTAGACAGTTTTTAAATCGAAGAATTATTTTAAGAGATATTTAATGTTAAATCTGGATAAAATTGTCTCATTAAAAAAGTCTCATAGGAAAAAAATATATACATGGGAATTTAATCATTTTCATTCAATTTAATCATTCAATAGAAACTCGAAGTTTGCAGAGTGCATTTATTATTTTTAACTTGCCTAATTTTTTGACGGTTTATTTCAATTTTAAATTAAAATTTTCAGAATTTCCAGAGATATTTTTTACATATTTTAGAAAAGGTTATTTTAAATTGTTGCCAATTGTTAAAACAGCGCAAAAAATAATATATCCTTTAAATTAAAAATTTATTCACACGTGACTATTATAAACAGAAAAAAATCCTTTGAAATTAGAATTAAATGATAACGTGTTAAAAGCAGGAAAATATTAAACATTACGTCATAAAAATTGTTTTTACACCTGCTTACTTAAAATGAAAGAAAATTATAAAATAATCAATTATTTTCAAATTAGAGTTAAATGATTACGCATTAAAAGCAGGAAAACATTGAAAATTACGGCATAAAAATTATATTTACACGTGAATATTAAAAGAAAAAGAAAATTTTTAAATAATAAATTCATTGATATGTGTTAAAAGTCATAAATGGAGGAAATAACGTCATATTGGCCAAAGTGGCCAAATAATATTGCAAAACAGTTTAAATTAAAAAATATATTTATATGAGAGATTTATTTCAAGATGATATTTTTAACTATAGTTGCCAATTTTAAGGTAGCGCAAATAATAATATTATCTTTCTAATAATAAAAATATTTTTAGTTGAATGTTACAAAGAGAAAGGAAAGTTTGGTGAAAATTATGTCAGATTTAAAACGTTACATTTAAAATCTCTTATTTAAAATCATTTTCTTATAGCGTTAAAAAATACCATAAAGCAAAGACTCTGTTGACTTAGTTCCTTTTATATTTGGTAATTTTCAAATGTTTAACTTATCTTATTTAATCAAGCACGGAAACAGCAACTAACATCAGCTGATTCGGTCTTGAAATCCCTCAGTAAAAGGGAAACCCGTTTACAGTAAGATCGCCATTGATTTTTTAATTATACAGAGCAGCCTCGATTATCCGAGCTAATTGGGACTGTTAGTAAATCGGAATTGGAAATCTCGGTTAATAAGAAACTGTGTGTAAAAACTCGCCATGCTTGTGAATTTAACATCTCTTTAAAAAATATATATAGAACGTTTTTTAAATAATAAAAATAAATATATGTAAAGTTCTGTTTCACAGCTTAACAAATTTAAAAAGAAAATCAACTACCAGTAGTAAATTTTAAAATGCAAATTGAAAAATTTACGAAAGTTCACACAGCCACTGGAAACAAAGCATTGTTCATTATTGACTTCTCAGGGTCCAATGTTTCTTTGGAGTTGAGTGCTTTTGGGGGCAGAAGGGCCTGTATAGCATGGACAGTGAGCTAAAGAGTGTGGTTATTTTTAAGGCTCATTCAAAAGGAAAAAAAAATATTGTTATCGGCTCGGTTAACAGAAACCTCGATTAATCGAAGCTCGGTTAATCCAAGTTCTACTATAATTCAATCTTCCGTAATCTTTTTAAAGCAGATCAAATTAATGGACTTTAGCACAAAGTCACATAGCTGATAACTGCCATGCTTGTTGGCCACCTTTTTTTCAAAAAGTTTGCTTCGCCTTATTCAATTAATGAGATATCTCCGATAAAATAAGTCACATTTTCCCGTTCTAAAATACTGGTATCCAAAAATCGTAGCATGTAACTGACACTACAAGTACTCATGGAACTAGACTATTTTAAGTCTGATTTTTATTATAGACTATATAAAATTATTAAAAATATATATTATGATAGGAACTAGCGGGCTTCGTCCGCTATTTACGTTATGGATATAAAAAATGTTTTTTTTTTTTTAGGGAAAAAGAAATAAAAACCTATTTGACGATAGGTTTATAAAGACACATTTTGTATTTGTTATATTTCCGGGGATGAGGAGGGGGGAGACTATTTTGATTAAATATCGCAATTAGTCCACATGGCAGATATAATTATGATAGACACTAGCGGGCTTCGCCCCTCTATGGCGCCTTATGGGTCCAGCTTCCATAACTCAGAAACTACCTTTCGGACATCAATGCAACAGATTCCAAACGTTATAATTAACTTAATAATCACCCTATATAGCATTAAAGTAAATTTATGAGTACTGCATACTATTTTTTTATCGTAATTTCTGAAGAGAAAAAATTATTTCGGTTCCATTCTTAGGTACTGGTCTGAAAAATTTTGAAAAAGGGGGGAAGGAGGGGACATGAGACTGCTGTTTGTCAAACAACACAACGGGGTCTGGCTTATTCAACTTGGTTTTTGATGACTTCAATTGGAAGGAGGTTTGTTTAAAAGAGTGCGTTCCCTGCCCCATGAAAATTGGAACTATTGGTACACCATCTATGTAAGGATTTAATAATTATAAATTAACATTTTGGATTTATTAATTTAAGAATAAAGTGTTTTTAAAGGAATAAAATGAAACCCTCTGTGCAATCTGCGCTTATACTTACCCACTTGTTTTTATATACAAACTGCTATAAGGAAAATTGTAATAAAATAGTAAAAATTAAATCTGCATTAAATTCCATAAGTATCTTTTTTTTAATCATTTTATCACTAACCTCAAAAAAGTAATGATATCAATGCAAAAACCCTTGACGGGTTAAAAGTTTCTGACGCAGCACTTTATCTTATGCTCCAAGAATTTTAAATATGGAACTTAAAAATACTGATATCAAATTTTGAGTGACGTTATGCTATTTCTTAAAAAATATATTTGTATTTATTTCATCATTTTATTTTTGTTTTATTTATAATCGCATGTGCAAAAGTTATGTTCAACATGAAAAGCTGCATAAAATTTTATTCGTTGTTGCTTTATCATTTACATCTCTCATAAATTCAAAATATGAGTTTTAAAAGATATGATATAAAATTTAAGTGACGCCTTGATGTGACTTTAAAAGGTTTGTTTTAAAATTCAATTTAAATTATTTTTGACTTGGTTAAAATATTTTTTTACATCTACACAATACTTTTAATTTTCCAATTCACTGTTAAATATATCACTTTCATTGAATCTATACTATGCATTGAAATGTATTTATTTCAATAAATTGATTTATCTTTTGTGTCACGCTATTCAAAATTGTGAGTAAGATTTGTGTAAATGGTTTCTTTGCGTCATTGTGTCCAAACTACATGAAATGTATGAAAAAGGATAGTTTGACGCAAATAAACCATTTACGTAAGTCTTACTCACAATTTTGAATAGCGTGACACAAAAGATAAATCAATTTATTGAAATAAATACATTTCAATGCATAGTATAGATTCAATGAAAGTGATATATTTAACAGTGAATTGGAAAATTAAAAGTATTGTGTAGATGTAAAAAAATATTTTAACCAAGTCAAAAATAATTTAAATTGAATTTTAAAACAAACCTTTTAAAGTCACATCAAGGCATCACTTAAATTTTATATCATATCTTTTAAAACTCATATTTTGAATTTATGAGAGATGTAAATGATAAAGCAACAGCGAATAAAATTTTATGCAGCTTTTCATATTGAACATAACTTTTGCACATGCGATTATAAATAAAACAAAAATAAAATGATGAAATAAATACAAATATATTTTTTAAGAAATAGCATAACGTCACTCAAAATTTGATATCAGTATTTTTAAGTTCCATATTTAAAATTCTTAGAGCATAAGATAAAGTGCTGTGTCAGAAACTTTTAACCCGTCAAGGGTTTTTGCATTGATTTTTATACAGAAAATTCTTCTATATAAATTATCCTCCTATTCCTCAAAATTACCACTTTCCCACTCCAGCCTAGAGATTACAATCTTTAAAGCTTTTTAGAAAAACGGATCTGCAAAGTCTGTTGCTTAATAATAAAATATATAACCATGTACACTTTTAATTATTTTTCACACAATCAATTGATGTCATGATAATAGTTGTTCTGAGCGAATATTGTGTTGGCTGGGCTGTCGTACAGATAGCTCAATTGGAAGAGTACTGGCAATTAAAGGCAAGGGTTATTAAAGTTCACTGTAATTCAAGATGTTTAACCCCTTCGCGACAAGAGCCCTTTGGTTAATTTTTAACCTTTTACTACAGGTTTTTAAAAACAGAAAATTTTCTGTAATTGAATCACAGAAATGCTCCGATTAAAGAAGGTAAACTTTAAAATTAAAAATAAGTGGTGAGAATAATGAAGGATTCTGAACACCTTAAGTGGCCAAGTATACCGGTCGCTCATCCCCAAGGGCTTAAAGATGCTTTTTTGCTATTATAACCTTTAGGATTTACAATATAAAAAATCTCAATCACTTCTGAGGTAAATAAAGACAGTGGAAAAAAATCAAGATGGCAATGTTTTGATTGGCAAATTCTAAGCTGAGTAATTTGTGCTACAGAATGAAAAAAGTATAAAGTTGTAATAGTGTCCTCTTACAGATACTAAATCTTTAAGGTTTTTGATGTGTGAACTACATATGAATACAGTAGAAGATCTTTATAATGCACACCTTGGTATGAGAAGTTGTGCGTATTATAGAATTTTGCATTATATAGATCATATTTCATACATCATTAAATTTACTTCGTATACATGCTTTAAATTACATTCCTTAGGACCAGAAAATGTGCAAATTATAAAATTTTACATAATAGGTATAGATCACACATTATTAAATTACCTTAAAGATATTACCTTTAAATATAGCATCCAAATATGCCTGGGCAAAATCATTATAAACAGTGGTAATTCATGACTGACAGTTTTGGGAACACTAAATGCATGGCTGGCAAATTTATTCTTTTTCACTATTTTTAATAATGAAATCTTTGCCTTATTTTTAGCAGAATTTTCTTCCATTAAATAAGGCAAAAATTTATTTAAAAAAAAAACTTTGGGAAAGCATGCCTTTTAGTGCTGCAAGAAAAACCTGTCATGAGCTGCTACTGATTATAACACTCATTTACAAAAAATTTTAACATAATAACAATGTTTTCATTACTCGAAAATAATGTGTTAAAGGCGATAATGTATCATATTTAGTGTTCCAAGAAATAGCAATATTTGTAAAATACATGTGCTTCTTAACTGCAAAATTCATTGTTTATATCTGAGAAATACATTACATCTTCTGCATTAAAATTTTTTAGTGGCAGGCTTTTGTGATTGAACAAGGACTGCTTGCAGAGTGCTTTTAAGGATTTTACAATATAAAATTATGGTTCTTAAACTACTATTAATCCAATACAGTAATAGGGATAAAAAAAAAATCATTAAATAGTTCATTTAAAAAAAATTATTTGAATTTTCATCAGATATACCGATTATTACTACCATATGTTATATGTAACATATTTATTAGAAAAGTTACAATATTTTGAAGTTTTGGATTCCCCCCCCCCCCCCCCTCCCTGACATACTGTCAAATTTCGCGAGGTTTTTTTTTCTTGTGATGTTCCTCCCCCGACCGAGAATCGAGCGGGTTTTTTATAATCAACTGATTCATTTTGTTTTTCTTTTATTGCTACTTTTTTATGTTAGTGTGGTGATCTTTCAAAGGCTATTGCACAACTAGGCGATAAACGCGCTACTCTGTAAGTGGCACAGCAACCCTCCAGTGTACAGGTGGAATTGATAAAAAGAGTTTTTGTAGTCGGAATATGTGGAATGTTAAAGAATAGTGAATGGTTTAATGAAAGCAGAATAAAAACTTAATATTTAATTTAAGATGCGAGTCAGATTAATATATTAATTGAAATGGTTACTGGGTAATTTACTTTATTAGTTTATACAAAGTCTAATTATCATGACAGCTACAATGCAGCTGCTAATGAAATTTTGTGAAACCAATCTTTTCTAAATAGTAACATGTTCTGAATTGTTCTTATTTACAATAATACTTCATTACCACAAATACCATATAAGGGAGCTGGCTACTTTTATATTTTTTAAAAGTAAATTATTTAAAGCTTTCTTTTAAGCATATTAACTTTAAAATTAAATAAAAACAAGTATCTTACTTTTGCAAAAAAGCTGTTTTATCTTATTTATCTATAAACTTTAATTACTAAATAAGGAAAAGTATCATGATGAAATTTTTACTTTTAGGAGCTCAAAACAACCAGTCAGGATAAAATGGTTCATTTTGAGCTAATCGTGATGCTTTAAGTATATAAAGTAGAATTTACTATCAGTCAAAAATATGTCCAAGACTGAAATCAGTCCTGAGATTGAAGGTCTTGCACCCATGGCTGTAATCAATTAGCCTAAAAGAAATGCTTCAGGGGTTTTTTATTTTTTTTCTGTTTTTCTTTTGTTACAAAGATAAACGGCAATAAGAATTTTTTTCCCCTTTAGGTTTAATTTTATAAAAATAAAATACTACGATGCTTTAATTTTTGAAGCTGAAAAGAGTTATATAAAAAAATAAAATAAACGAAAGATACCCATATTTCGAAAAAGATGTCATTTTAAGACAGTTTTCGTTTATAATGTTATTAGAAACGATTCGCAAATGAATCATTTTATAAACGGGATTAGAAATCTTAATTTTGATTTCGTCATACCTTTTATTTAAATTGTGCGTTCTTTAAAAATGAAAAATTTTGTTTAATGTCTTAAAAAGAAAACTCAAAACACAAAATTAAATTAGTAATCTATCTGTATTACACTCACATATCACAAGAAATACCTAAGCCACACATGAACGTTATTTTGTAAGGAAAACAGTTATAAGTATTGTTGAAAATAAAAACAATTCAGAACATTATACTAATTAGAAAGGATCGGTTGCAAAGAATGCTGTCTGGATAATTAGAAATTGTACTCACTTTCTCCCCTTGGAATACCATTTCAAGATCTTTGATATTTCTTCAGTCAACTTCGCGTATCGCATAGTAATACACAGGCGCGGATCCGGGGGGGGGGGGGGGGTGGGGAAATCGCGGAAAAATGCGAATTTCGTCAAAAAATCGCGCATTTCATCAAAGGACTGCGAAAAAACGAAAATTTTGTCTAAGAACTGCAAAAAAAACGATAATTTTGTCAAAGGATCGGAGAAAAAAAACATAAATTTCGTCAAAAAGTCGCAAAAAAACGCGCATTTCGCCAAAGAATCGCGGAAAAAATGCAAATTTCGTCAAAAGATCTCTGAAAAAATGTGAATTTTGTGAAAGGATTGCGAAAAAATACGCAAATTTCATCAAAGAATCGCTGAAAAAACGCGAATTTTGTCAAAGGGCCGCGAAAAAATGCATATTTAGCGCCAGGAGCAGATTCCTCAGGCAAGGATCCAGGGGGGCGATAAGGGCGGTCCCCCCCACCCCCAAGATATAAATCCAACGCTTTTAACGGCAGTTTTCGTGGAACAGGCAGATAAGCAAACGAAAACCAAACAATTTTCGGGTGTCAATGGTAAATCTCACTGACATTTCGCCAGTTAATGAACAAATAAGTGGGTAAGTGTGATCACAGATCGCACAGAGGGTTTCGTTTAATATTCCTTTAAAACACTTTATCCTTTTGCGAAATCTGTTAGTTTCACATTTCGCAACCAGGGGGCGCACTCTATTCTACACAAACCTCTATCCGAAGAAAACTCCGTTTTACAACCTATCCGTAGGTATATTAGTCGAGGGCATCGGGTCTATAGCACCCGTGGATGTGTTACTCGAGTTGGTGGCGGTCATAAGCGAGAAATTAAGAAATTTGCTGAAAGTACTATTCGGAAATAGTGGTAACTAAAATTTTGGCATTTTTATCTTTCATAAGTAGCACATGTCTGAGTATATCATAGTCCTCAAAAAACGACATCTAAAAAGGTCATAAACGCTAATTTTTTAAAAAGAAATCCAGCGCCCCCCCCCCCCCCCCCCCCCCCCTCACAGGAAATTGCATGCACCATTACTTTATAAGCTTTTTATTATGTGTCATGAAGTATCTTAAAGTTGCAAACAGATCGCCTTGTTATATTTCCTAATTTTAACAAAATCGCGTTACGTCAGTTCCGCATTCCATCAACAGGGAGCGCACTCTATTCTTAACAAAACCATATCTGAACGAAACTCCTTTGCGCAACCTCTCCGTAGATATATCGTCGGGAGGGTGGCGGTGCGGTCTTAACCAAGAATTTAAAACATTTTCTGCAGTAACAAATGCTAAGATTTAATAAATAAATCTAGTTCCCCCCCCCTCCACTCCTCGAAATACCACACTCCATTCTTTTTTACACTTTTTCTTATGTGTTATAAAGTATCTTAAAGTTTCAAACACATCGAGTGGCGGTCTTAACCAATAATTTAAGATATTTCCTGAAATTGCTATTCGGAAATAGTGGTATGAACACTTATAAACCTTTTCATATTGAATAATTAGTACTTATCTCATAGCCCGCCGTCTAAAAACCCACGCAAATTGTTAGATTTCCTAATTTAAATGAAATCTCCGTTAAAAAAGCACGTGCCTCCATCTTAATCTCGCATTTGATGGAAATAAAAGGAATTAATTAAATAATAATTAATATCTCAGCTTGTAATTAAGCTATCTCTTTAAACCGGGTATGTATGAAATCTGCGAGAGATTTCCCGGCCGGATGTCGAAAAATTTAATATTTAAAAAGTTTAAATTTCGTATTAGAATGTTCTCTGCTTAAATTTCTCCCGCGCCGATATGTCTGAAACATGACGGCAGCTGCGTACCGCTGAAAGGAAATCTCATTTCATTATCTTATCAAATACAGAAATTAAATTTTTATTGATCGATTTTTAGTAGATTTTTTGCCTTCTACCCTACGCAGAAAATTGAAATTCATACCAAAATAAAGTAGGATTTTTCCGCGTATTTCTACACCTGTTACGAATTTGTACGACCGATACTTCCGCAGATGAGATTCCGCTTTTTAAATGCCCACTTCATTTATTGCTTAAATTACTCCGTGGTAACCCTGCATCGGCTGATTTTATGGGGCATCCGCCGAATTTACTGGCATTTACTTTGGAGAAACTCCGGAGGATTTGGAAAAAGTGCGTTCGAAGCTGCGTTCAAAAGGTTGATTGGTTAATTTTAGAATTTAATTAGCCCGTAATTAGGTTAATTACCAACTTTTTCAAAATTTTATGATTTGTTGTTTGATGTGAGGTGTTCAGCTATAAGTACCCAAAATTTCAAGTCTCTAACATGTATAGTTTCTGAGAACGGGCTCTGTGACGGACAGACAGAGGAGCGAGACGAATAGGGTTTCGTCAGATGAACGAAACCCTAAAAAGGATTATGTCCTGTCAAAAGGCATATGGCACCATAATTTTTGACACTATGGGTCGAGGTGGGGGTCGATGCTACTTCGTGTACCTTTTGTTGAATTTCTACAAGAGAAAATTGACACCGTTATGCGGATCCCTTTAAAGTGTGGAAACTTTTTCATCTTTTCAAAGAAGCTGCACTTCTAATTTCTGTATAATATTTTTCCAGAGAGCTCTTTTGTTTGAGAAAAGAATGGGAGTCGTAGCAATTTTCAAAGACAGAAAGAAACAAGAAAAAGAAAGGACCTTTTAAAACTTCAAGCATCTTAATATTTTCTGAAAAAAGCCACTAATGTTTTAAAAATATGTGCTGCTGTTGCCACCCATATTGCTGAGTTTCAAGGGGTATTTGATGAATGAACAAAAAAGGATTATGTCTTAGTCAGTTAAAAGCTAAAATGCATGTGGTGTGTTAATTTTTTTAAAGCCATCTTGGTAAACCAGTTCTTCCTTTATGTGTTTACTTAATGAAAGGCCTTCTAGGTGATTTGAATAGAAAATACCGCTCTACTGTCACCCACCATTCATTGTTTGGTTTACCATTTTTAGCTGTCTTTCTACCTCTTGTAGAGAAGCTATGGAAACAGACCTAGGTGTCAGTAACAAATGTTAACCTTGATGGACTAATAATGAGTAGATTATGAAGAAGTATACGCATCACTTAGATGACACATTTTGACTTTTCAAGGATTTTAAGAGCCCTTGAGATTTTTATTCAGTCCCTTTTTTTAATAAACCGATAAGATAAATAATTACCAGAGTAAAAATGAAAAGAATAAAAATAAGACATTTAATAAATAAATTCTATGGTAACATTTTTAATTTTTCGGCACAATTAGTAACAATAAGTCATATTTTGAGGAGAGGTGGCTTATATAATAGGGTGGGCCAAAAAAAAACTTTTTTTCGATTTTCGATGATGGGTAGCGCAGAAAAGTTCCCACTGGTGGAACTACGTTCACACAAAAAAATTGAGATTTTTCGGACAATTCCTTCATTTGCCACAAATGGCTTGAAGTTTGGCTCAAATCCTGATTTTTGAACTTTTTTAGCAAAAGTTTAAAAATGTTAAATTTAAGGTTTTTTTTGCTGAATTTACTTGAAATGTCATGTTTAGTGTACGAAATGTTTTAATAAGCTCAAATTATGTATTGTTTAATAGTTATATGCATTTTGAATTAGGTGTCTTTTATAGCTTTTTCGCGTATAAGTGAGCAAAAATTGCAGGAATTGTGACAACAGGGAATAAGGATCTCGTCATCGGTAAAGACTTGGTCAGGAGTCAGAAAAAGAAACTTGGAAAGAAGATACAGGAGGAGGAAGATCTTAGAAGAGGAAAAATTACAAGCATCTTTTTGGATAGTAGAAAAAATAGAACGATCTTCATAAAAAAAGGTGGACTAGCAGCACCGTCGACAGAAAGACGAAACAAATATCACCATGTTATCTGAACGTGGTTTGGAATATTTGGGTCATTTAACACCTCCTTCTGACCACTGCAGAGAAATAGCAAAATCATTATATAATTTTCTAAGCCAGAATAAAGCCTGCTTTGGAAAAAATCAAGAAGAGAACTGAAACATTTGATGTGTGTATCTTCATACGAACGAGCTCCCACTCTGACAGCGACATCAACTGTCTAAACTAGATGGTAGAGCCACTTGCCCTAAGACCTTTACCAACTGAAACGGAGCTAGATTAATAGAGTACTCAAATCTTCAGCCTTATTGCATTTTTGATGTCCATGAAACAGGAATAGGTTCGTAGAAATGAACAAGTACATTTTCGGACGCCATTAGGAATTATGTGCTTCGTACTTCTCTCGACGGTGCCGCTTATTCCCTTTTTTCTATAAAGATCGTGTTATTATTTCTACTATAAAAATATGGTTGTAATTTTTCATCCTCTAAGATATCCCTGCTCCTGTATCTTCTTTTCAAGTTTATTTTTTTTTGTCTCCTGACCAAGTCTTTATCGATGACGAGATTTTTATTCCTGGTTGTCACAATTCCTGCATCCTGAAGCACAGATGAAGCTCTTAACGCAGTTTACCTATATGATATACCAGTTCAAAATCTGGTGAAAGCTGTGTGAGAAAGGGATATGCGTTTGGGAGTATCTGCTTTTGAAGGCCCTGGTTCAAATTCTGATTCAGACGAACTGCCTGCTTCAAAGTTCCCACTTTTTTAATCTTCTGACAAATAGCTGTATATTTTAGGGCAGAAAAATAATTAAAATTCCATCTCGCAGTTACTCCCATCTCCAATTTCCCCCCTCACCCTTGTGATGACTGATTGCGTTTTCATTGGTTTCTACTACATATCCCCTCACCTTCCAGAATTGCTGTCAAGACATGCTGTGGTCCGGCATTTAAATATGTGACTCTGAACGCATTGAAAAACCAAAGGAAGAGCGAGAGGAACATAATAAAGACAAAAGAGAGAAACCGACGAACGAACCAAACAATACTTACAATTTTTGCTCAGTTATATGCGAAAAGGCTATAAAAATCGCCTAATTCAAAATACACATAACTAATAAATAATAGATAGTCAGAGCTTATTTAATCATTTCATACACTAAACATGGCATTTCAAGTAAATTCAGCGAAAACAAATTTAATTTACCATTTTAAAAATTTTGCTCAAAAAGTTCAAGAATCAGCATTTGAGCAAAACTTCAAGCCATTTGCGGCAAATGAGGGAATTGTCTGAAAAATCTCATTTTTTTTTTTTTTTTTTGTAAAGTTAGTGCCACCAGCGGCGACTTTTCTGCACTATCCATCATCGAAAATAGGAAAAAAAGTTTTTTTTGGCCCACCCTATTATATAATAAGAGGGTTGGTTAACCGAGTGTGTCGGTTAATTGAACGTCGGATAATCGAGAATCTATAGTAATTTTAAATAGCATTAATTATTTCATATTCATATAATTAACTGCAAGGAATGATTTAACCAATAGAAACTATGACTGTGTTGATTATATATCATCCATTCGGAATCGCCCACCCCAAAACGAGTCTCTGGATCCGTCCCTGGTAATACATGGCAAAGTCTTATGGCGAACGCGATGAATTTTCATTTCGATAAATATCGAATTTCGATACGAGAATTTTTTAAAAAATGTGAAATATTTTCTCCTTAAAAAATGTTTACTTACTATGAATAACAATGAAATAAAATACATATAATTACAAAATACTGCTCCATTTTAAAAAATCAGTCTAAGTATTTTAAAGCACATAATAAACTGTTTTTGTAGTTTAAAAAAAGATTTATTGAGATTTATTAAGATTTTTAACTGTGACCTAAACTGTGCAAAATCGATGTGCAACGTTCTGTCTGCTAGCCCATAGAATAAAATGCAATCCGCGATCCTAAGAAGTCCAATTTTTCATTCAGATTATATAAAAATTAAGAGTTTTCCTAGATACTAGGTTAGTCTTATCCACTTCATCAAAAACAGATTCATTTTATATATTAATGTTTTTAAAAAAATCTAGACCGTTTCGGAAAAAAAAAAAGACAAACTTACACCATCGAAATTGCTTTCAAAATGGGTTTACAGATCTGAAAATATACTGCACGTAGAATTGTAAAAATTCAGAATAGGATTAGATTGCAGATATAAGACTGTTTTAAAAAAATCAGAACAATAGGACCTATATTTGCTGAGTTATTAACAGGCGGCTTTTTGCATTTTCTTTGATGTCAAGTTAGCTGTATTTATGAGTTCCGCCTTCTACGATACGATACGATTTTAGGCTTAAGGCTGCGTCACTCGGAATACTACCGTCTTCCATGATTGCATTATTTTTAAAAATTTATTACAGTCTTAAAATCAAAGACTAGTATATGATGAAAATTTGAACTTCTGAAAACCGAAAAATGTTACCCAGAAACTTTTTTTTTTTTTTTTTTTGTGGTGGTGGTGGTGATTTTTTTATTTCTAAAATAAAAAATGCATATCCTCAAATATTAAAAAGCAGGTCAAAACAGATATTTTGATCTTATCAGTCCAGTAATTTAGGATAAAATCATTTCATTTGTTTATTTTTCCTAAATAAACCGTAAATGGGCCACAAATCTACTTTTTGTCAAAAGGTTGAAATGAAATGTACTGTCTAATAAGTCTGAAGGATACTTAGATGATCAATTTCTTCATTGTGACTAATACTGTACTCAATACACACCCTGCTTTCAGAAACACAGATATAGATAATATTAAAAGCAATAAAATTGATAAATGTCCCCACTAAGAAATTTAATTTTAAAACTTTATTAAGATAGCAAAATAATTAAATTTGTTCACATAAAATAAACCTCAAGATTTTATTATCTACTTTTTTTTTTAAGTCCTTTTTAGACTTTTTCTAATTAAAATAATCTAAATAGTAATACTGTACGTTTGAAGAAGGTAAATTCAAAACTTTGGAATCCTTAGTCTATTCAAAGCACATTAATGCTCTGTTTAAAAAAACAAAGGCAAGCTGTAATAACAAAATACATTAAAGAATATATATAGAAACTATATATGCTGGATTTAACTAAGTTTCGTGTTTGCCCTATGTCAGTGGCTCACGATAAATATTCCATCTTGTGCTGCGTTTGTAGCCTTGCCAACATATAATAGTGAGAAATTTTCCAGGCTGGGTATCGTTCCATGTGGTTTAGTCGGTAGAACGTCAATGCGCTATGCTGATGGCCCGGGTTCAAGTCTCGGCATGGAATCTTTTTCACTATGTTGGCCTTTGCGCCTCTTAAGCAATTACTTTGAAATATGTTTTTCATTTGAAATACATTAAAGAAATCATTAAGACCAAAGGAAAGATTTTTTTTTTTTTTTTTTTTTTTTTTGTTATGCAGTAAAAGGGAAAACATTTCTCAGAATTGCACTTCTAACACCATTCCACAAGCAAAAAAAAAAGATGTTTGTGAAAGATGGCTATGAAGATCTGTTTGTTTCTCAATGTAAGAAATTATCTATCTTGACTGACAGTGGTACCTATGAGCACATATGTTCTAGTAAGTAAAAATGCATTGTTTTAATACTTGCAAACTGTAAAGTAAAAATATCAAATTCAGACGAAATTGAGGTTGTTGAGACTAGTGATTATCATAGCTGCCAAATGTCATGATTTTTTATCACCACTATTTTAGAGAGTAACTTTTTGTCGCGATTAAATAAGGCAAAGATTATTTTTCTGAAATAGTAGTAGCAAAAAATCATCATTTGTCAGTTATTCATTTTTACTTTCTTCTATCTTTACAACAAAGTATTGGAATCGTGAAAAATTTTAACAGATTTATACGTATCCTGAACACGATTTGACAGTTTTTAAAAAATGTCTGTCTGTCACAAAAATTTTGTGGGTGCTCTATCTCAAGAACTAATTAATGTCCAACAGGTGGTGACGCCATGAAGAATTTTTCATGATTTTCGTAATAGCTCTATCTCAAGAACTAATGCATGGATTTTCATCAAACTTCAGATTCAGTTAGTCTTTGATACAAGTTGGTGCTGATTAGTTTTTGGTGTAAATCGCCCAATAGGTAGCACTGTTACACTGTATTTTTCATGATTTTTTTCCAATAGCTCTATCTCATGCACTAATGCATGGATTATTTTCATCAAACTTCAGATTTTCTGAGTCCCTTATATAAATTGGTGCTGATTAGCGTTTGGTGTAAATTAACCAACAAGTAGCGCTATTATGCTGCATTTTTCATGATTTTTGCAAAAGCTCTATCTAAAAACTAATGCACGGATTTTCATCAAACTTCAGATTCATTTAGACATTGACGTTAAGTTTTTGCTGTAAATTGCCTAACATGTGGTGCTGATATGCTGCATTTTTCAGGATTTACAAGATTAAAGTGATAGTCATCATTTATTTCAACCCTAACCATGCAAAGGATTTTTATTGCAAACCATGCCTAACATTTGCTATTTATTGAACATGAATATTTTTTTAGTATTATTCAATTGTAATCTCGCAAAACTTTTTAATTTGTGATTTTTTTTAATAGAAAATATTTATTATTAATTATAACTTACATTTATTACTGATACTGACATGGATTTTACCATTTGGCAGTTATCTTATGATGAGGAAGATACAATAAAATTATTTCGGAACTTAGGATATATACATATAAAAATGTTTTGTTCAAAACACCATGAATGTCTTCATTCAAAAAATGAAATGTTTATTGCAATGTGAGACATACGTATTATGTATGCCATGTTGCAGTACTAAGAGACATTTACAATTTCAAGCCTGCAGTTTAAATTGACTATATTTTATTACTTGCAAAATATTTATTTGTTCTTTTATTTTAAGTACTTATTTTTATTGACTTAAAAAAATGGTAGGTCAAAGTCTGTAATTTTCAAAAGTTATATTTTTTAAATGCTCATTATTTTTATCAACAATTTTTTTTTTTAAATGTTACATTTCATTTTGCACCAACTTTTACACTTGGCCACAATGGTGTTGGCATACCAAAAGAGCTACTGATTTTATTTCAAATGCAAAGAAAAAAGTTTAATGAGAAATAAATATTGTAAAATGAAAACATTTAATTTAAATATAAAAACAATATTTGTACAGCTTAAAAAAAGTTTTCATTTTCAAAGTTTTAAATTTGAATTTGGTGATTTGTCATTCATTTGCATTGGGATAAGAAGGAAAAATGGGTACTTTTATGTTAGCCGTGTACAAATATCACCAATAACGTTTTTGAAATCGCGAATAACAGCATACATATTTACACATCATCATTTACTATATATGTAAAATGCAAATTCCTATTTCATTCTGATTGATTATAACTCAGATTTTACTGAACAGAATTTTGTAGAACTTACACTGTTAGATACTAAATTTGATTTATAAATGGTTTAATGTAAAAACCATCATTCTAAGTTGCTTAGTAATAGCTACAGGAGTTCTAAAATTAGGTGAACTTGATTATGAAAGATTTCAAGTTTTACTGAATGGATTTTAATGACAGTTCCACAGTTAGATAATATTTCAGGGATTTTTTCAATATTTATCATATCATATTCTAAATTGTTCAGTTACAGAGCTATGCAGAAAAAGTTTTCAGTGGTATGGTAAAGAAAATTGGAGGATATACGCTACAGACAGCAAAAGGTATATACTAGAGAGTGTATATGCTATAGTTATGGAAGTTGTGCAGAGTTTCTTAAAAAATCCAGAAGGGATGCGGCATGTACCTACCCCTCGCTACATCCCTGAGAGTTCCATAATCAGGTTAGCGTGATTATGAAACTATATTTAACTATCGCAATATATATAAAATGCAAAGAGAAACTTCATTCCGTCTGTTTATAACTTGAGTTCTGCTGAATAGATTTTGATGGGACTTACATTGTTAATTAGATAATTTTTCAGAAAAGATGTTAGTATAAAACATAATGTTCTATATTGCATAGCTAAATAATTTTGGGGAAAGTTCTAAATCAGGTGAACCCAATTTCGAAAGATTGACTTTTTTTAAAGGTTCCGCTGAATGAATTTTTATGGGATTTAAACTGATAATTAGATCATTTTTAGGGAAGGTTTTAGTACATTTTCCAGTTTAAAAGACTCTGCTAAGTGGATTTCAATGGAACTTGATCGGTTAGTTAATTTTTCAGTGAAAGTTTTAGTATAAAACACATATCATTTGCTTGGTCGTTAGGTTGCTTGATTGTAGATTTATGGCTGAAAGTTCTAGAATCAGGTGAACCCAATTATTATGAACGATTAGACTTTTCAATAAGTCGAATTAATGGATTCTAATGAGACTTGCTTTGATAATTTTTCATGAAAGCTTTTAGTATATTCCATATTGTACTGTCGTTCTTTACCAAATCCTACACTAAATGATCAACTAAAGAAGTTGCTCCTTAACAGCCTAAATTTTGTATGACTTAATAAAAGATATAATAGCGTAATGACATTCATATTGTTTTCAGCAATTTGGTTGGACATTCCAGGTAAATGTCCAAATGGCTTTAAAACACATGATCAAATTCACAGATATATTTAGTTTGATTCAAGGCTTCTTTAGAAAAAACAGCCAGCATAGTGGACAAAGGCTGCTAGTTGCTTTATAACATAAACAGAAGAAAAATAAATTTGAGCATCAAAGATATTTAAGAAAACTTTATAGTGAATTTACTTTTATATTATTTCAAAACGTGAACTTTATGATTAAAACAAACTTTAAATATATTATTAATTTACTATATATACTATTAATTTACTGTTGCTTTACTTCTATTAGCTTCATTAAACTTTAACAAGTTTTATATTTTAACTTAAAAATTTAAATACAATTACTTTAAATTAAATTAATTCACTTAAGAAATTGATTAAGTAATTCATCTTAAAACCAGCACCGCAAGAAGCCACAAATAGAAATCAGGAAAAAATCCAAGTAATTATACAGGGTGTTTCTAAATGAATATCGGGTTTTAACGCTTGGTAATATTTATTACACAAAACTTAAAATTATAATTAATACATAAAATGAAAGAGCAACTCAAACAGATTTACCTACAAGTGTTCAATGTGAGCACCTTTCGTCACATGGCATACATCAAGTCGATAGCTCAGTTCTTCCCAAACGTTGATTAGTGTTTGTGGGATAATTGTTGCAAAGGCAGCTGGTATTTTCGAACTGATGATACCATCTATGGATGTTATTATCACTTTGGGATCAGCAACTAGATTCTTACTACAAAATGCTTTCTATTCACTAGTCGCCATTTTTGCTACTAGTGCTTTCTAACGGATGACGGAAGAAACATTCCATGCACAGGTACCAACAAACTGTTTGAGTTGCTCTTTCATTTAATGTATTAAGTGTAATTTTATAATAGATACTACAAAGCGTTAAAACCCCAATATTCATTTAGAAACACCCTGTATATTCATTAATCTTATTACAAGTTTGACCCTAATTAAACACTTCACTCACCTCCAGAACAACTAACCTTTCTTCGTGAGAAAAAGTAATTAACACTATCCCATTTATTGCATGCATAATAAATCTCAACATCAGTTATCAATTACTTCAAAATGGCTATTAACATTGAAGTTCTGTAACACAGAGATAATGCAAGCAATTAAAATAGGAAAAAGTATGTTAAAGATTATATCGTAACTAAAAGTTTAAGCATATTTGGAGAAACGACCTATCACAATAGAAAAGAGAAAAGGCGAATTTAAATAAAAGCTATGTATATGGAAATGTAATATGTGCTCTTAAGCTACCGTAGAAACTTCTTAACCCTCTAAGTGTTTGTGGCGTAATATCCCGTTCACTAAGCTCCAGGTTTCACAGCAATGTAAGCAATATTTAAGATAATATAACTCTATAGATTTAATGAATTTTAAATACATTGAAGAATGATTAATACTCTCAAGGATTACATTCATATTTGTAATTGAGTTTTTTTTATAATGTTAAAAAAATCATATTTTCTTAGCATTTAAAACAAATGCAAAGAAAACAACATTACAATTTTACCCTTTTGCAAGATGCTCAGAAGGTTAAAGAAGCATAAACATCCATAGGCCATCTATTAGTCATGGCCTTTCCAAACAACAGTTAGTGCCACATTCACTGATATCAGCAATTTAACTAAGATAAACGATAACGAATTAACACAGATATGATAATATTATCTCTTGTAAAATAAACAGCAGCAACCAAGCACATTCACAATGAAGGGGTATTTCACTATATGACCATATTTCCGAAGCAGATTAAAAGAACTTGTTCAACTATATCTCATTGAATTAAGACTTCCATTATACTGACAAATTTATCTCATTTCCTCACCAACATGATCAGCATTCCGAGTCGAAAACCAACAATAATATAGTTTATGAAATCGAAGTTAAAGAGCTCGGGAGAATGCAGAATATATCCTCTGTTCGGGATGAAATGCATATCATTACGCAGCCTCCATTTCCAGCACGTAACATCACTTCCAAATTCAAAGATTTAGGAAAGAGTCGAAGAGTAACGCCCTATCACATGAGACAAACACAGGAGAAGACAGACAGGCAGTGCCATCTGTTGGAATCCCTCAGTACGCTGCGTGATTTTGAAAGCCGTATGCATGGAAATGAATGCAGTGATTGATAGAAACTACTTCTGCCGGAAGTTAAAGAAATACTATAATATAGCACAATAGACCCCTGGTCGCGGTGCTTTGTCCACTTCTTCAGTAATACAGTAAAAAATACGATAATAAGAACAGGGGAAAAGTCAAGAAGAATATGGAGAATCTAATGGAATTTCTGTTTTAATAACTGTAAGTAAAAATAAAGATATATATTTTTTTCTTTTCTTTAAAGTAAAAAGATAATTACTGTAAACAAAGCAATAGCTATAATTATTGAAAAGGTATAAATGAAATTAAACCAGGCAAAAATAACGATAGAAATATAATAAGTCAGAGTTCAGAATATAAAGTTATCATAGAATGATGAGACAATAGGGACACTGGATATTCCTAACAATCCTTATTAGACTTGGGTGTATCCTGCTCAACAGGCGTCGCTTTTATGCTCTTTGGGTTGGGAATTTTGGTTGCAGACATCTAAGAGAGTGGGTTCCAAAAATCTATGATTTGTTTGAAAAATGCTATGCTTATGTCTCCTTTTAAAATGCACACAATTCAATGAACCTACACCTTTAGAATCCTCATGATGGGTGTAGATTGTCATTTAGTTTTGGCACTGTAATAGTGAATTATGAAGTATTAACATGTATGAGATAAAAGAAAGTTTTGGGATAAGCACATCAGACTAGTTAATTATGCATTTGATGTACTTATCTTTATTTGGGAACTGAACATTCATTAGCTTGATTTATTTAATATTTATAATCCTTAAATTGGGTTAGTTATATAGCAAATATATAAATTATAAGTTTTTTTTAAATATTAAAATATGCCAAAGCAAGCTGTAACTGAGACTGGTGTAATAAAGTATTTACCACGGTTGAACAAAATGGATGGAACCTGATATTAAAAGTGTGTATCTACTAATTGTTTAGTATATGAAAAAACATTCTCATAAAGATATAAGGAACATCAAGCAATCATTAGCTATGAAATAAATATCAATGTTCAATAATTTTTACTTTCAAGCATCTTTACAAGAAGAAAGTATTGGACTCGTGAAAACTTTTGACGAATTTTCACTTTTTAAGGGTCAGTGATTCCAAAAAAACATGTTTTTACAAAATGTCTGTCTGTATGCATGTGACACAAATTTTGTAGGCGCTCTATCTAAAGAACTAATGCACGGAATTTAATAAAAATTTATATTCAATTTGTCCCTGATATAAATTGATGCTGATTAGTTTTTGGTGCAAATCGCTCAACAGATGGCACTGCTATGCTGCATTTTTTATGATTTACGCAACAGCTCAAATTCAGATTCGGTTAGTCATGAGTTGATGCTGTTTACATTTTGGTGCAAATCGCTCAACAGGTGGCGCTACTATGCAGCATTTTTCACGATTTCCGCAACAGCTCTATCTCAAGAACTAATACATGGATTTTCATCAAACTTCAGATTCAAATATACCTTGATAAATATTATTTCTGATTATGTTTTGGTGTAAATTGCCCAACAGGTGGCGCTGTTATGCTGAATTTTTCACGATTTCCGCAATAGTCCTACTTCAAGAACTAATGCATGGAATTTTATACTTTTAGAATCCTCATGATGGGCATAAATTACCAATTAATTTTGGCCCTATGATAAAGAATTTTGAAGTGTTAACATGTGTGAGATAGAAGAAAGTTTTAGGATTGCCAAATCCGACTAGTTTAATTTGTTTAAAAAAAATAAGTAATGAATGTTTCACTCTCAAATTCACAACTTTTAAGATTTTTTGTATGCAACATCACAAAATCTTGATCCCTAATTTTTTTTTGTTTTTTTGTATTGGTATGAAAAACCTGGAAAATTTGTAACCGTGTTAGAATAACCACCTTCTACATTTAACAGTACTATTGAATTAATCATTGATTAGAAATTGTGAATAATATGAAATCATTAAAGCCGTGATCACTAAAACAGACATATAGCCCCTTCGTTCCTCTGAAAATAAAAAAATAAAAAAATTTGTGAATAACTATAAAAATATGAAATTTGTTAAAATTGCATGTATGAGCACTTCATGCCCACAAAGTAAAAATACAGCAATTATGAAATTCATTAAAGCCATGATCAACACGTATGAGACCTTCTTGTTCATGAAAAGCAAAAAAAAAAATATATATATATATATATAACTTCATTGTGTAGCAATCTCAAAAATGCATGAAATTTGTTAAAGCTGCGATCACTAACACATGTGTGGTATAATTATAAATCTTGCTGTTTTAATGGAATTGGTAAAAATGAATCTTATAGAATAATTACTTTAAAATAACATTGCGAATTTGTCTTAAAAATCAGCAAAGCAACATCCCAAGTGATAATTAATTGCATTCTTTTAAGTCCTTTACTACTGAGGAGAGGGGGATAATGAATAGAATAATTAAAATGCACCTTACTTAATGGATCTTGGGAAAACAATAAAAATAGGCAGGAAATGAAGAAGACTTTATTTGAGTATAAATTTTATTTATTTATTAAATCAAAAGAGGGGGGGAGGGGAATTATTATTCCATCTTGGTCACTGCCTTCTTGATCAAAAAAATTCCAAACAGAGAATTATTTTGTAGATTCAAAGACAATATTATAGTTGGCAATGTTTCAGTTAATATCGTGAGATAAATCAAAAACTTAAAATAAAGGGCTAGCTCCTACTAATTTATTAAAAATAAAAATCTCATCAATTCACGGCAAGGCATCACCCCAAAAGATGGAATCTTTAAAGAAACCATTTTTTAAAAATTGGCAATGACATATTAAAGCAAACTCATGCTCTGAATGCCAAACAAAACTATTAAATAATGATAATTTCAGACACACCATCAAACTACATTCTGAGCATAGATTAAACTTTGTGCGAATTGTAATAAAAAAGCTAAAATCTTAAACAGCGATTTTTACGCACAAATAACATACAGAACGATAAAAAATACCCATATGATCGTTTCAAGGATTCCTCAATCCCCTTCCTCAGTGAGAAAAAAAAAAAAAAAAAATTAAAATGGGTTCGAACAACCCCTCGGTTATAGCTCCGAGTACTGGCTTATGGACTGATTGAAAAGGCAGAAACAAGATTTATATATCCCCAAAAAATGACGTAATTGAACAGAACTAACTGAAAAATAATGACTGCGCAGAATCTCTCCACACTGGTGAAAGAAAAGGGTTGCTGGTCATATCATTTACTAAGGACGAAGTATGTTTATGAATATAGTGAGTTTCGTAAAAGTTTGGATCAAAAACTGAGTTACATTTTTGAATAATTTTAGCCTCTTGATAATTAAACTGGTGGTTGGAATTCCAACAATGTTTTGCTATTGTAGATTTCTCAATTTCCTGCTTTCTAACGTAATTCTGGTGTTCTTTCAGCCTAATTCTAAGTGCACGTTTCGTCTGCCCAATGTAAGAAAGGCCGCACTCACAAAAAATTCTGTAAATGCCCCCAGGTATTATGATTGGGTATGTTTTATCTCTCTGTACGTTATTTGTGCATAAAAATCGTTGTTTAAGATTTTAGCTTTTTTATTAAACTACATTCTGACTGGATTTTTAGTGACATCAGATTAAATACTGTATACAGCGGTAGAAGGGAAAAGTGCCTAGATGATAAATTTGAAATGATTTGATAAATAAAGAATTGCAAAAATTTTAGAAAGCAAATGAATAAATTTGATACAAATAGTAGCTTTTGATATTCTAGAGCTCAATCAAAACATGCCACCTAATGGTGAAAGCCGTAAGCGGAGATCTCCAATGGAAGAGTAAAACATTCTCTGATTGGCACATGTGAAAAGAAGAAATGTGAAAGATTGCTGAATCACAGCCATCTGCAAATGTTG
Source organism: Maratus speciosus (assembly GCA_963932465.1). Taxonomy (NCBI): domain Eukaryota; kingdom Metazoa; phylum Arthropoda; class Arachnida; order Araneae; family Salticidae; genus Maratus; species Maratus speciosus. The sequence continues at coordinate 42,261,992 of OZ010788.1, read as the reverse complement.
TGCGGTAGTAGACTCTCGTAACTATGAGTGCTAGTAGGGCGGAAATGCCATGCAGATCAAAAATATGGTTGATTGGAAAATCAAATGCACAATTTAAAAAATATATATATGAGAGATTTCTTATAATGAAAAACAATGCGAGAATTTTCATGTATGAATGCTTCACAAAACCCATGGAAATGACCCCCACTCCCCCTCCCTCCCAAAAAAATAATTCTTAGAAGATGTATAGAAATCTATAAAATCTACAACCATTACAATGTTTATATAAATGGTTTGCTCTCATTTAAACAAAGAAAAAAAAAATAATCACTGAATTCAGCTACTACACTATAGAAGAATCTTTAAAAAATAGGAAGATCTTTAAATTTGTGATCTTAAATGCGTGTTTGCTCAAATAAAATGAAATAAGGTTAATGGGTGACATAAACATTGGTGAAACAATTTATTTCACTATATATGAATCTCAAAAACTTAAAATCCATTAAAAGCGTAATCATCATAACACTTATTTCTCTTCACACCCGTTTATTACATCACAGCTTGAGGTGCAGGGACTAATCACTAGTCTAATTAAATGTCACTAAGGTATGAATAATTCAATTTGAAAAGGGGTTTTTTTTTCATGTCAAAAACAAAATAAGGGACACAAACAGCATATGATTTTTAGAAAAATACAAATATTTTAATGCTTACAAATTAAAATATATACAAAAAATTAACAAAATGATTACCCTGATATAAATTAATTTGATATATACAAACATTTCACAGAAACATGAGTAATGTCCAGCCTTTTTATATACGAACTTGAAATCTACCAGCTTTTGTAACATATTTGACACCCTTGAATGGTTTGTATTTCTGAGTAAATAAGAAAAAAGAAGTTAATTAAACAACCTTATAAAACAAAATTAACAAGCTAATATTTTAATATAATAACATAACATAGTAGTATATAAAATTTAATAATATTTACTTATCAATGTACAGCTGATTTTAAAAATAAATAAATAAGTAAAAGGTCTTCCATACTATTTTATTACCAAATTATCATGGAGAGATAGGAGAGGTATCAGGAATTGTCTTTTATAATTCTATATGAAAGAAATCTTAGGGCAGTCTTAATTTGAAACAGAGGCAAATTTTTAAAATTTCAATACTAACACTAGGAATGCAACAGACATCCGGCTGTTTTCTCAATATCTGAATCCAAAACACCAGATATCTGACTTCTCTGTTGGATCTCCGGCAAAGCGAATATACACGAATAACAGAAGTCGTTCATCCTCAAACAATGCCTAAAGACTTTTGTTTATAATGCAAAATATGAAATATACTAAGTTCTCTATCTATGAATAAAAAGTAACTCTCAAACGTTTAAAGGACTGCCAGCTTTCCTAATATTGATATTTGAATTTTTTATAATAAATTTAAGAATTTACGTTTACATCTTTTAGAAAATTGTATCTTTACTTACAGATTGTAAAATAAAATTTGAAGTTGTTTATTAAAGTATGACTTCATTAACTTTCTTCCTTTTTTGTTTTATGTTAAACAATTAAACAGACCTATTTTTTTTTTTTTTTTTTTACTTGCATGTTAAAAAAAAAAACTTTATAGTTATTATTTTTAATAAAGGAATTTTAATGCATAGCCTGAAATTCTGTTTCATAACTGTATAAAACTAAAAAGGGAAGTATAACTTCATTATAAATATTTAAAATATAATTTCCTTCTTACTTATAAATATCAAAGTAATTTAACTTAAAATAAAACTAAATGGGACTTAAAGTAAAACAGTATTAAATAATTAAAACAGAAAAAAGACATCAACTAAACCTATGTTTGGAGAAGATGACTTTTCAACAATGTGTTATGGTTAAAATTTGTTTACTTTTACCAGCATTGTACAAATAAGCAGAATATTTTAATGTTTAAATTACATTTTTTGTACAACATTATTAATATATATACAGGGCTTGAATTTCAGAAAAGGATGACAGGATTCACAAAAGCATATTGTGGGCAAGAGGCTCCCATTTTCTAAAAAATCATTTTTCGAACATTTTTCTTTGTGAAATGACGATTAGGTCTCGGGACAGACTGACAAATTTCGTGATATTTTCCATGATCAATCGGCAGATTTCAGAGTTTCTTCTTACGACAGATTGACAAAATTCACGATTTGTTTTTCTGCATGACTGTTTTTTTGCTGAAGCCGCCAATGCTCTGCCAACTGAGCCTATCCTGACAAATCTGGAAGACTAATTCACCCAGCTAACCTTTAACAATATAATAATAATTAACAATTTCACAGCATCTGGTCTGATATCTGAATCAGTTCAACAGAATAAATTGTAGGTTTTTTATGGAATTGCAATAAACACTGCATGCATAATTATATTAGATTAACTTTTTTAATGCAATTATTCAATTGGTAAATAAATAATATCAGCTGTAAATTCCCAAATGTGTGAAAAAAGTCCAGGCCAGGGTTCGAACCAGGGATGTCTTGACTGAAGCCGCAAATGCTCTGCCAACTATTTTACCTTTGGATACAAAATAGGAAGCTATCTGGTCAAGAAGTTTAATAATTATGCAGATGTAAAATTAATTCCTAATGTTAAATTGATTCCTAATGCAAATTCATTTTTAAGAGTTGCAAAATAGACTACAATGCAGGTAGTTTTTAAGCATATTAAAAAATATTTTGCAGAGTGATCTGAAATGTTAGATTCACATATTTGGAGCTCCTAGAAATAGATTTCTGTTAAAATTTCTTATAATATTAATTTCATAATTCCTAATGTATTTAATTAACATTCGAAAATATATATATATATTGTAACATGCAAAAAATTTTTTGGCAGGAGCTAACAGGTTATAGGGAATCATTATTAATTTATTTATTTTAAAATGAAATGAATAATTTTAAACTTTACATCAAATATCACATATAATGATTAAAATACTTTCAAGCTAAAATATGTAAAAATATGATAATTATAATTAAAAAAAAAAAGATCCTAAAGAGCATTTTTAAAAATTTCTAAAACACTATCAAGGAACAATAATCTACCTTAAAATCATCATCTGCACATAGACAAAGCTACAGAACTGAAGTGAACATACAAATGTGAATGTTGCAAATATCTTTTATACCTATTCAAGTACGTAAAGTAGATTTTAAAAATCCAATATATTGATTTTCATGAATTAAAATGAGCAACAATACACATTAAAAAGATTAATTTTTTTTCTTTAGTCAGTGCAGCTAAAATCAGGGTCTTTTAAAAAAGCTGTACATTTTAAAAAATAGAACCTCCTCAAAAAAACCCAGATGAGCTAAGTTTTTTTTACTTCTGGGTTTTAAAAAAGTATGAGATGTTTTTAATAAAGTAAAAAACTACATACATTTTGAAAGGGTTTTTTTTTTAACCATTGTTAAAATACATATGTATTGATGCAGATACAGTATTTTTTTTAATTTTCTTTTAAATGTTGCAAGTTGTCAAAAATAATAATTTCTTGAAGCAAGTGTGTTTCTTTGTTGGCATTATATTCTACGTTGTTTTCAGGACAGGCAGGGGATGTGGTAGATTTAATTGGACCCATAAGTGCATAAAACAAAAATCTGACCACCCACACACAGACATATGTCATATAAAAGAACTAAAGACAGCTACTATTTTCAAGTGTTACAGTTTTACCATACAATGACCTTGTATTTCAAGTGAACTTACTACAAAAAAATTAGAAGGTTTTTGTGTTTAGAAAAAAACAAACTTTTCAGAAACTTGTAAACTTTTAATATGAATTAAAGTTTATTTTGTACATTAATTATCACTTTAAGCACAAAAATAAATTAAAGAAACTTACCTCACCATACATATCCAAACGATTAACTTTCAAACCCGAAACTGCCAACTGATTAATAGTAAATATAATCTGTAAAATACATAAATTTTACAACACGTTTTATGATGATAATTAAAGGTTGCAAAATGTACAATTATAAATAGATTATATTAATGATAATCATAAGAGAATATCAGCAGATCATTACAACATGATAATAATTTATTGATATTTAAGAAACAAAGATATAGATTACATTATAGGTTTAACTCATATAAAGAAATTTTTCCTATCATATCATCTTAAAGTGCATGTGTTGTTTTGAATAAACCAAATCATTGAGTGGCTTAGTTTCAAATATTAGAATAATCCATCAAATATTAAACATTTTAAAAACAGGAATGTTGTTTTTAGACTTCAAAGCTACAAGAATTCTCCCAGTAAAATGGAAAAACTTAAGATTGCCTGATTCAAAACTGTTCATACTGTTTCACATTAGTAATTATTGTCTTCATAATCAGTGATGAACTCGGAGGGGGAAGGGGACATTCTTGCTCAGAGCACTAGTGTCTCCCTACCCTGGATGTTTTGAATTTTATACTTATTAGTAATCTAAAAAGTGCAATTCTTCTCCCCCCCCCCCCCCCCCAAAGAAAAAAAAAAGGCTTCAGAAATATCTCCAAGAGAAAAAGAATTGAATTCAATCAACACTGTTTATAATTCAGGTGGTTCTCAAATTCACTGCTCAGCACGAAATTTTCTGACTTATTTTTAAATGTATATGTATAAAATTGACAGGTGTGCTTATTTAAGCAATTTGGAATCGAATAACATTTTCCATTTTTTTGATAAATATATTACTTATCGAGTTATAAGCGACTTTTGTCACATAAGCTAATTTTTTCCCCTTTCTCGCACTGCCACATTGAGAATTCTGCTCAAATCATCCACTTTAACAGTATTTTCTTAAAGATCTTTTGTCTTTACCAAAAACTGGAAAATGCCATTCGATTACATAATATCTAAATAAGAACACCTACCAATTTCATGTGTTTTCGAACAAAAATGAATTCAGAAAGTAGCTCCTGGTGAAAAAGATAATTTGATTTTTTTTTTTTTTTTTTTACATTAATAAACAGCTTTAGAATAAAATAATCATGAAAGACGGTAGTATTTCGAGTGACGCAGCCTTAAGCCTAAAATCGTATCGTATCGTATCATAGAATTCGTAGATGGCGGAACTCATATATACAGCTAACTCGACATCAAAGAAAATGCGAAAAGCCGCCTTTTAATAACTCAGCAGATATACGTCTTATTGTTCTGAATTTTCTAGAACAGTCTTATATCTGCAGTCTAATCGTATACTGAAATTTTTACATTTCTACGTGCAGTATATTTTGAGATCTAAATAGTCATTTTTAAAGTGAAAACGTTGGTATAATATCGAGGAAGTTCCTAATTTGAAAATCTCGAAAACGGTTCTAACGATTATTTTTAAATTGATACATAATATAAATGTGATTAAGGCGAGGTGAATAACACTTTTCTTTTTTCTGGGAAAACTCTCGTTCGTTAAATAATTCGATTTTTTTTTCTCTCGAAAATGACACGGGCGATTTTTTAAAAATCAAATAAATATGTTTCAGATGAACCAAATAACAATTTACTTGTTTCCAGCAAGACTCTTGTTCGTTTTATAATGCGCATGAAAAATCGGACTATATTTCTTCGCCATTCTATGGAAATTTCACCGAAAATGCATGACACTGTATTCATACACATGCTTTCTTTTTAACCACTTTTGGGGAGAAAAATTTTGTCTTCCCACGGCTGAGTGGTTGAGGGCCATCGTCTACTGATCTTAACATAGGCAGTTCGATACTCGCTGGTGCGTGTGAAGTTTTTTTTTTTTTTTTAAAGTCTGTTAGTTGACCATTATTCTCAGTTCCTTTGTAATTTTTTAATTGCTATTAAGTTAAATAAAATTACAATTATAATGACGCCAATTTGATGATGATTATTTCTTGGCAATTTTTCAACAATAAAAATATTACCATAAATTTTATAAATATATTTAATTTCAATCACTTTACAAAAAATATACATTAATACAGTAAACTCTGTGTAAGGCGGAATCGATCGGGACCAAGAAAATTTTCCGCAATAGACAATATTCCGCCTTAGACAAATTTTACTCTATGTCTATGGATTCGTAGGGACTTGAAATTCTTTCCGAGTTAGACAGATTTCCGTCTTACACAGAGTCCGCCTTACAGAGAGTTTACTGTAATTATTATTTGAATATAAATCACACGATCAGAAACGTAAAAAAATAATTCACTTCAGCTCTTCTTTTTATAATATCATTTTTTATTATTATGACGGTCAATCAATATATAATCACTGACATCCATAATATTATTATTATTATAATTATTATTTTCCTTGCATAAAAACTATTGTGATGTAATAATTATTTTATAATAAATAATTTAGTTGAAATGTTTTATTTATAAATAACAATGAAGTTTTACATAATAAGCATATCAGAATTCTGGTGTCGCCATCTTTTGACGCAATTGCGTACCACATTTCAGGGTCGTACTGGCATAACTGAGAGGGCGGTGGCAAAATGGATAAAAAGGGCGCCGATTGCCTTACAAAAGGGCGCAAATGCTTATATATACATACATACACATACTATATAAATTATGTATAAAAAATCACTTTAAAAATATATACGAGTATATTGCTATAACGAAAACTTTATTCCTAAAATAATTATGTCACCCAAATTAGTATTTTACACTATAGAAATGTAATATGCACAAAAATAGTTCCCCGCAAGGCATTGCAGTTAAAAAAAAAATCTGATGTTAGACCAGTGTTGCCAATTTAGAGGTATTTTTTTCCTCCACACTTTTCTAAGAAAGCTATCTCTGTTTTCGAATTTCGCTCACCTTATCTAATGAGTTAATTCAAACTTTACCCCGAATATTTGAATAAAAATCTCCATACGATTATCTCCAAATGGAAAATAAAATATTAAAATAAAACAAACAAAAACAATTTCGTTGGGTCAAAACTCAAAAGTGCAAAACATTATTTAATACAATTCAATAATATTTTATATAATACAATCTCTAGAATACAAATACTAATTATGGTGTATAAAATTTCAGGAAAGTTATTTTTGTTTAGTTCAAGAGTGACGTCTGTTTTACGTGAATTATTTTTAAAATATGTTTTATTTCTTTATTTTTTCAACATTCAAAAGATATCATAGATTTTTTTTTTTTTAATTATGGCCATTTTTTTTTTTCCATTCTGATCAGAAACAAAATTATGGCCATTTTTTTTCATCCTGACCAGAAAAAAAAAAAAATTATGACCATTTTTTTTTTTCCTTTTCTGACCAGAAAATCAGAGTTCTAACTTTTTACGACAGCTCTTTCATCTTCACCTAACACTTCATTTATAACGGTTGTTTCAAAATAATGGATGGCACCAGTCCATCAGTTCAGAAGAAAATGATCCATTCCAAAGGTATAAGTTCGATTGAAAAAAACTATTTAATACTTTGAGCAGAAAGAAGAGGCTACACCTGCAATTTTTATGACACTAATAGAATCCCATAGCTGCCAATGTGTACGGTTTAGTTACCTCTAAAATTTAACACAAATTTTTGCCATATTTAATCGTTGACAATTGTTAGACTTTTTAAACTGAAATTCCGGAAGTGACAGCCGATTGTTCCCTTGCGACGACATTCCTCTGGCTTCAACTCGTAAAACTTGGCTAAAAGTGCTATCTTTGACAACATTTTCTGAATGAATCTTTGCCTTTATAAGAAAATGGGAAACTAATTTCCTGGTATCTGAACAAAATGGGCAAATTTTATATTTTTACGAATATTAATGCAAATTTTTTGTATTTACGAATGAAAATGACTTCGCGAAAGTATCAGAAAAGTAGTTAGTTTGGATTTGGGAATAGCTTTCAATATAAAAAATTCTCATAACGAGGATGTGATCGCCCCCCACCCCAAAAAAGGAAATCCATGACCCCCTCTAAATGATGAGCTGAATCCGTCCTTGGCTTTGTCGAATATTGATTGATTAAAATCTCGGAAACGGAATCGAAAAAAAATCCGCTTTATACAGGATCCTTATGCCATATCATCTTTAGATTCTTCTATGTTTTGTCATACGCCAGACAGAATGATTTTAACAATACCGTGCAAAACACAGATGCGAGAAAAATCGACAAACAAAATCTTTATTTGGCGCCCGGGGCACATGCCCCCTCTGCCCCCCTTAATTTCGGCCCTGCTTTCAAATCAGCAAACTTACAAAGGCTGTGCCCAATAATGGAGTTGTTTCTGTTTTTCAAAGATCTTGTTCTTTTTTACCGCGATTCATGTGTGTACGCAGGGTAGGGGGGGGGGGGGGGAAGAAAATCTTTGGAAAAGTAATACATTCTTTAAAAGTATTACGCTGAATGTAATTATTTTGAAAAGTAGTATTACTTGAATTTTATTGCATGATAGTTTTGTTTTAAAGGTTTTCATTAAATTTCATTGTAACTGCTGGCTGCTGGCTGAAAATACCAATTATTTTTTATTACCCACCAGAAACTTTTTAATCGAACTGTCTTTTATATTTTTTGAGAAAAACAAAAGATCTTTCAGAAAAGGCTGCCGAATGTGGCGTTTTGAACCGAATTTCCGGACGCGACAGTGGAGGAAGAGAAAGAAAACTGTTGTCATGAGACAACAATCAATTTTAACTCAAGATGTAATTAATTTAAAGAACAGAATCTATTGTATTGCAAATCACTTCAATAACCAAGCCTGCAAGTCTCATTCTTTTATGTGGAGTTTCGCCGAATATTCGGTTTCATTTTCGTTTTCAGCCCAAAATCCTAGTTTCGGCGAAAATACTGCCGTATATTCGGTATTACTATAACTGCCCCTCCCTAGCCTCCCCCAAACGGCACTCCCATCCAAAGAGCCGTACATACTATATATTCACATACAAGGAGATAAATCTAAAAGGTATTACTAATATTGATTAAATTCGTTATTTTTAAATTAAATTATTTTTTAATATATTTTTTATGTTTATAGCACCTTATATTTAATTAATTTGATTTCAATCAAATTATTTTGTTAATTATGTACTGCCGTTTCTACGCAAAACATTATTCAGATAACATGCGTATATGTATGTTTATGTTACTTACTTTGAATTTATTTTTAAAACAATTTCGCTTACGTTTTCAGTCGATACTAGGAATGTAACCGAAATTCGGTTTCTTTCTAACACTATTTTTATGTTTGTAAATCAGCAGAAATTTTCGCATTATTGAACGTTAAAAAAAATTTTTTTTTTGAGAACCGCTTTAAGGATTTACATATACATTTATAATCATAACTTATAAATTTCGCAAAATCGAGTTTTTATTTTAGCGGCTTTATCAACGGAATTGAGACTTCTTTATGTGGTCAGAATATGGAATAGACAATTCTATGTAAGTAAAAAAAAAATAAAAAAATACAATAAGCATTCTATTATAATTATAACATAAAATTGAAACTAGTTTTTTTTCTCAAAATTGCATTTTTTAATAGATGACCACGGCACGATTACTTTAATAATACTGAATTGTTTTTCACTTCTAATTTTGTCAGCTTTTTCCTTCTATATATAAAAAAAAGTTTCGAATTGGAAATGGACCAATGAAAATCTGCGTAGATATTCCCGGTAGATCGGCATCCAATTTGAATGCTTAAGCATGGCCTTTCTTCGTTAATATTAAAAAAAAATGTTGCAAACAAAAATATGAAAATCAGTGGTATTACAGAGAAATGTTTGATAAACACGCTGATGCAGACAGTTTTCAAATCAAAGAATTATTTTAAGAGATATTTAATGCCAAAGTTGGAAAAAATCGTTCCATTAAAAAAGTTTTATTGGAGCAAAAACTACATGAGAATTTAATCATTTTTAGATAATTTTATACGTTATAAGTTCCCGGTGTGCAGATTGAATTTATTTTTTTTATTTGACTCATTTTTTGAGGTTTTATTTCTATTTTAAATTCAAATTTTCAGCTTTTCGAGAGATATTTTTTATATATTTTAGAAAATGTTATTAATTTAAACTGTTGCCAATTGTATAAACAGCGAAACAATAATGTTTATTTCAAATTAAAAATTTATTTACACGTGACTATTGTAAACAGAAATAAAAACTTTAAAATTAGAATTAAATGATCACATGTTAAAAGCAGGAAAATTACGTCCTAAGAACCATATTCACACTTGAATTTTAAAAGAGAAACAAAATGTTAAATAAAAAAAATTATGCGCTAAAACTTGTAAAGGGGAGAAATTACATTATTTAAAATGACCAAAAAATATGGTAAAAACATTTAAATTAAAAAATATATTTGCGCGAGATATTTTGAGATAATCTTTTCAACTATTATCGTGAATTCAAAGACAGCGCAAATATTTCCTTCTAACAACTAAAGTATTTTCACCTGAATATTAATAAGAGAAATAAAACTTTGGTGTAAATTACGTCAGATTTAAAACGATACATTTAAAATGAATTATTTAAAAGAACTATCTTATATCGCTGTTAAAAAATACCGGGAGACAAGGACACTGTTTACTTAATTCATTTTACATTAGCTTATTTTCAAATGTTTAACTAATTTTTTAATTAACGAATAGAAACCCGTTTACAGGAAAATCACTACTGTTTTTTTTCTTTTATTTTTTTTAAATTCAATATTTTTAAAGCCGATCAAATTAGCGTGCTTTTTGGATTTTGGTGTGCCTGAACGGGGTTTGGCGAGCGTAGCTCGTAGGGGGCAGAGCCCCCTAGTTTCTTATATAATTATGCAGTGCATTAAGGATTTTTTTTTTTTTTTTTTTTTTTTGTCAATCATCAAAAATCAGCCTTTTTCTACGATAAAAGTTGAATACCCTCTTCAAATAATCAGCATTAAAGAAAAAAAAAGAGAGAGAGAGAGCTTTTCATAATTTCCACCTTTTGTCTCGTCTAGTCACTAAAATAAGTCATATTTAATTAAAAATTACTGTTTATTTTAATTTCAGATAAGCCAATTTTAAACTACAATGGTCGTCGCAACTCACACGCAAAAAACACCAACAGCACGTCGTGTCGCGCATGTGTCGTGTGTTAATTAGTATTTCATGGGAAAATACCTCCACATCCGCCGATTTCTATTTTCTCCAGAAAGATAGAGAGCTCCAGAATACGGTATAATAATTAAAAAAAAAGTGTCACACCTGGTATTACTACAGAAACCACTGGGTATCTATAGAACCGATTTGAAATCCCGCCGAAATGGTAATTTGTCTTCTTAGGAATTCCCACGTTAATGACTAACAGCATTGAAAACTGAACCCAAATACATCTGCACTTCTCTTTACTTATATTTATCCATTCTTTTGTAAAAGGACTTTTACAATTTTAGTGGTTTATCTATTTATTTTAATTACATATGTATTTTTCAATTTATATATTCGGGTGGTGTTTGAAGTTTAAAGAGGTTAAGCAGATCCGGTTTTAAAAAAAATAAATAACGTTTTTACATATTGACTTTTTCGGATGCTAAAAATATTATCGAATTTTTAAATAGATATGAAAAATTAACATTTTCTTCTTTCAAAAGCAAAATTTACATAAGTTTCCATTGCAAAATCTTGTGAAGAATTAGTCTTGGCGCCCTTGGCGGTCTAACACTTATATTATCATTGAGAAATTATGGAATGCTCCACTTTAGTAGAACTAAGGGCATCAATTTGTGTGTGTATTTGTGGGGAGTGTGCGTGTGTGTGGGGGGAGGGGGTTTGCTATTACAAAAACACGATACTAAGAGTGTGGTTATTTTTAAGGCTCATTCAAAAGGAAAAAAAAATCAGACTTTGTTATCGGCTCGGTTAACAGAAACCTCGATTAATCGAAGCTCGGTTAATCCAGGTTCTACTATAATTCAATCTTCCGTAATCTTTTTAAAGCAGATCAAATTAATGGACTTTAGCACGAAGTCGCATAGCTGATAACTGCCATGCTTGTTGGCCACCTTTTTTTCAAAAAGTTTGCTTCACCTTATTCAATTAATGAGATATCTCCGATAAAATAAGTCACATTTTCCCGTTCTAAAATACTGGTATCCAAAAATCGTAGCATGTAACTGACACTACAAGTACTCATGGAACTAGACTATTTTAAGTCTGATTTTTATTATAGACTATATAAAATTATTAAAAATATATATTATGATAGGAACTAGCGGGCTTTGTCCGCTATTTACGTTATGGATATAAAAATCATGTTTTTTTTTTTTTTAGGGAAAAAGAAATAAAAACCTATTTGACGATAGGTTTATAAAGACACATTTTGTATTTGTTATATTTCCGGGGATGAGGAGGGGGGGGACTATTTTGATTAAATATCGCAATTAGTCTACATGGCAGATATAATTATGATAGACACTAGTGGGCTTCGCCCCTCTATGGCGCCTTATGGGTCCAGCTTCCATAACTCAGAAACCACCTTTCGGACATCAATGCAACAGATTCCAAACGTTATAATTAACTTAATAATCACCCTATATAGCATTAAAGTAAATTTATGAGTACTGCATACTATTTTTTTATCCTAATTTCTGAAGAGAAAAAATTATTTCGGTTCCATTCTTAGGTACTGGTCTGAAAATTTTTGAAAAAGGGGGGAAGGAGGGGACATGAGACTGCTGTTTGTGAAACAACACAACGGGGTCTGGCTTATTCAACTTGATTTTTGGTGACTTCAATTGGAAGGTGGTTTGTTTAAAAGAATGCGTTCCCTGCCCCATGAAAATTGGAACTATTGGTGCACCATCTATGTAAGGATTTAATAATTATAAATTAACATTTTGGATTTATTAATTTAAGGACAAAGTGTTTTTAAAGGAATATCAAATGAAACCCTCTGTGCGATCAGCGATTATACTTACCCACTTGTTTTTATATACAAACTGCTATAAGGGAAATTGTAATAAAATAGTAAAAATTAAATCTGCATTAAATTCCATAAGTATCTTTTTTTTAATAATTTTATCACTAACCTCAAAAAAGTAATGATATCAATGCAAAAACCCTTGACGGGTTAAAAGTTTCTGACGCAGCAATTTATCTTATGCTCTAAGAATTTTAAATATGGAACTTAAAAATACTGATATCAAATTTTGAGTGACGTTATGCTATTTCTTAAAAAATATATTTGTATTTATTTCATCATTTTATTTTTGTTTTATTTATAATCGCATGTGCAAAAGTTATGTTCAACATGAAAAGCTGCATAAAATTTTATTCGCTGTTGCTTTATCATTTACATCTCTCATAAATTCAAAATATGAGTTTTAAAAGATATGATATAAAATTTAAGTGACGCCTTGATGTGACTTTAAAAGGTTTGTTTTAAAATTCAATTTTAATTATTTTTGACTTGGTTAAAATATTTTTTTACATCTACACAATACTTTTAATTTTCCAATTCACTGTTAAATATATCACTTTCATTGAATCTATACTATGCATTGAAATGTATTTATTTCAATAAATTGATTTATCTTTTGTGTCACGCTATTCAAAATTGTGAGTAAGATTTATGTAAATGGTTTCTTTGCGTCATTGTGTCCAAACTACATGAAATGTATGAAAAAGGATAGTTTGACGCAAAGAAACCATTTACATAAATCTTACTCACAATTTTGAATAGCGTGACACAAAAGATAAATCAATTTATTGAAATAAATACATTTCAATGCATAGTATAGATTCAATGAAAGTGATATATTTAACAGTGAATTGGAAAATTAAAAGTATTGTGTAGATGTAAAAAAATATTTTAACCAAGTCAAAAATAATTTAAATTGAATTTTAAAACAAACCTTTTAAAGTCACATCAAGGCGTCACTTAAATTTTATATCATATCTTTTAAAACTCATATTTTGAATTTATGAGAGATGTAAATGATAAAGCAACAGCGAATAAAATTTTATGCAGCTTTTCATGTTGAACATAACTTTTGCACATGCGATTATAAATAAAACAAAAATAAAATGATGAAATAAATACAAATATATTTTTTAAGAAATAGCATAACGTCACTCAAAATTTGATATCAGTATTTTTAAGTTCCATATTTAAAATTCTTAGAGCATAAGATAAATTGCTGCGTCAGAAACTTTTAACCCGTCAAGGGTTTTTGCATTGATAATTATACATACTGATGCACATTAATATTCGGACATTTGTGTTTTTACAATTTTCCTTTTTTTAAAAATGTATCAAATATTAAATGATTAACTTCAAGTATTTTTTCTCATGTATTTTTATTTATGTATTTTAAGATGTGTCACATTATAGAAATATATTTAAACATTTTTTGTAATGAGTAATTTCTTTGAACAGTACAAAAAACAAACTCACATAAGTATTCAGACACTTTTAAATTTTCATACTTTTGTTAATAATTATCTTTATTTTAGAACATTTTTCAGTTTATATCAAAATTTGATTTCAGAAACATTGTCTGCTGTTTCTAGTTATTTGTTTTATAGCAAAATATGTTAATATAGTTGCTATGTCTAATATTTGTAATAGCCGATACAACATTAAAAAAAAAAAAAAAGTGGGGGGGGGGGGGGGGGAAGTGATTTACCCTTTTTTCTAAAAAATATGATCCATTTTTTTCTAAACTTTTATTATATTTTAGGCAACAAATCAGTAACTTTTTTTTTGAACGGCTGAATTCAAAATTGATTTACAAAATTCTTTTTCAATCACATATAAATAATATTTGGAGTTAATATTATGCCCTTTTAAATATACTCATAAGTTTTTTAGACTCTCTACATGTTTCTGCCAGAAGCATTCTATTTGCTAAAATACATCAAGTAGTAGGAGTCTGGTTATATATGATTAAGCAGAAAATTTAGGTGAAAACAAGTTGGCTAATATGCTGAATTGGATCCGTAACTGTGGTTGGCATAAAACATGAATGATTCTTGCAATGACATAGTTTAAAATGAATATGAAATGAGTCAATATTTCCCAGACTGTCTCTGTAAGATTTGTGCATGATATAGTTTGTTGCCCATAGCAACAGCTCCCTTAATGCATTCACAAATAAAGTAGATCTACAAATTTTGACAACTTTGTGCTGTTTCAGGAAAAATATGTTTGTGATGTTATAATAAAAAAAAAAAAAAAAATGTGCTGCTGGTAACAATGTAGCCTTAACTTAACAATTTGTAACGCAAGATTGTCGGAGGAGCACATTAAAATGCCTTCATTTTTGTTCAAAGATCTTGAAGGTAGAAAAACTAAATTATTTTTAAATTAAACAGTTTTATTTTTAAAAATCAATTGGTTAATTATGCAATTTTTTTTAATATTATAACATTTTCTCGCCATCAATATAAAAATTATGAATCTTTAAAAATATTAAATTTTTTTATAAAATTTAGCAATCTCAAAAATGCATGAAATTTGTTAAAGCCATTGTCACTAACTGACAAGTAAAATAGTATGCCGGTTCTTATCACCATACAGACGTACCTCCATTTATATATCATTTACTATATTTCATTATTTTTTACTTATCTTTATTAAACATATCTATTTATCCTTTCCTAAAGTACTTCTAATTTACCTTTATTCAAATATCTTTTATTGCAGTTATATATATTACAGTAATATTTATTTTACTTACATTCATTTCTATTATTTCATCCTTAAAGCTACTTAATTTATAACAGTTTCTGTTATCACACGTGCTTCTCACTTTCAAATCCCAGCCAGTAACTGCCATGCAATCAGGAGTACGCCATTCTTTCGAATGCCACAAGTATGTCATGGCCACCATTAAATGGCGTTGACCATGTGTTCTTACTGCACATCGTCTGTATGCCTCTACGTCAGTGTCTTTCTTTTGAGAATCACAGGTAGCTGCTCATGACATAACGTAATAGGCTATTATCTGAACAACCTGATCATATAAATATAATCCAATTCACTTTTTCTTTACCTTGTGTTTTCCTTATATTAACATTCTAACTTGTAGGTGTATTGAAGGTCTTTGGAAGTTATGGTAGTTGATTAGCAAATATGTTCTTTTTCACTGTTCTTTGTCTGATTTAGAGTTCAGATTTATAAGTTACGTTACTAGGTTTTGCTTTGAGATTGATGCTGACAGTGAATGATTTACCAAAGTGTGTAACCATTGAAGTTGGGTTACTTTTCTAATCTATTGGCCATGGCCTACATATTTAGTTTTGAACAGCAAAGGCTGTGAGTCATCGCAATTTTGGTTCCTATACTGCATTCATCTTGAAGTTATAAGCTAATTTGTTTTTCTACTGTTTTTCAAGCTTGTGGAGTTCATATGGTAAAAATTGATTCAACGCTAAAGCATTACATCTTTGATTTGCTTTTGGCTTCTGTTTTAGTGCCACATAATTGGAATATTTCAACACATAATTTTATTGCCTAGGGTCAGCAATAATAAACATACATGGAAAGCATAAACGTGCTCCTGATCACCAGCCACTGAATGATATATCGTCTGCTTTTCACATGCCATAAAATTTGTTTATTTTTCATTCCTTACTTTAGTTAAATATATCAATAAGCAATTTTTATATTTTAAATGTAATTACAAAGAGTTAAATGCATTATGAAATAGTTAAAGTAACAAATGTTTAAAGTATGATTTCAGTATGTTGAATTTTATTTTATTTTTTTATCTTTTGTTGTTTTTATAGTTTATTTGACTAAATAAATGTTAGATTGTTTTTATACTCAATTGTGTTTCTTCCACCACCATTTATTAATATTGTTTTTATTTCAATTAGTTATTTGAATTTAATGTTTGTTTTATAAATTTCAACTTAATAGGTCTAGAGACATAAAGCAAATATGTTTCTGCTGCATATGCTTTTAATCTCTGCTAATTTCAATTCTTATCGAAACTTAATTCCATCAAGGTTATGGACCTGTACCTGAGCTATTTTTATTAGTTTAATTAATATAAGCTTTATAAATAAATTCCAGGATGGCGATTATTGCACCAAAAATTTTGAAATCCCACCAAAAAATGTCATAATTTTCCAGAGACTTTTGCTTTTATAAGCGACAATCAAGTGGGAGAATCAATCCAGAGAACGATATGAAACCATGAAAAAGATCAATGTATAACATTCTTATGTTTAAGGAGAGGCAGGGGGGTGTCTCAGCAAATCTATGAAATTCACAATTTTTATTGTGACCGATTGATAAATTTTGCGATATTTTTCACAATCGTTTGATGAGTATTCCGGGTTTTTTTTGCCACGACTAAGCAAGGAAATTCACACTTTGATCGATCAATGAAATTACATTTTTTTGCAGGACCAATTGACAAATATTGTGATATTTTCCCATGATCAATTAATGCATTTCGTGATATTTTCCTGTGACTGATTGAAGAATTTTGCAATATTTTTCTGTGACTGACTAAAGGACTTTACAGTTCTTCCTCTTGACTGATCGACTAATTTTGCAAATTTTTTGGCACAACATTTCACGACTTTTTTCTTTCGTCCGGTTGGCAAAATTTGCAATTTTTTCCTTGCACCTAACTGAAAAATTTTGCAATTTATCCCTGTGGCGGTGGCCGACTGATGAATTTTACGATATTTTTCTGTAACCGATTGATGAACTTCACATTTTATTTTTCTCACAATTAATCAACAAATTTCGTGAATTTTTCCCGTGACAGATCAATGAATTTTAGGACTTAATTTTTTTTTTCTTGTGATCAAAAAAGTACTAAAAGGCTGTATGAAAAAGGAGAAAAGAAAACCAGGTGCTGCACCTTGCCAAATTGGCCTAGAGTCAGTTCTAAACAGAAATAAAAACTGCACAGATAGTAAGCGTTCAAACTTAAACTGGAGAGGCAGCTGCAAAATCAAAAGTGAGATTGCATTGGTTAAGGTCACATGTCACATAGCGGAGGGGTTATGAGAAATCTGAACTTGAAAAATGTATACCAAGTCAACCTGCAAACTGTTCCAACCCAAGCAACAACAACAAAAAAAATAGCTGACCCGAAACTCCAAATGTGTCAAAAAAAATTTCGCCGACTTCACATAAAATTTTAAATTATCTGATAATATCGTATCACTGAAGATTGATTTAGAAATTTGCTCAAACCTAAGAATTTTTTTTTTTTAATCAACACCTACATAGATTGTATTCTCATATTTGAATAAAACTTATTTCATGAAAATCGTTGGAGCTATTTTCAATTTATACCATCATTTTTGGTAATTGTCTGTTTTAAC
Source organism: Maratus speciosus (assembly GCA_963932465.1). Lineage (NCBI taxonomy): Eukaryota > Metazoa > Arthropoda > Arachnida > Araneae > Salticidae > Maratus > Maratus speciosus. The sequence continues at coordinate 42,243,718 of OZ010788.1, read as the reverse complement.
CATATAAAATGTATTTTTCTGAATTAGAGACTTAGCTAAATCGTTTTCTCATGCTTGATGATTTTCTCATGCTAGGAGCAAAGTTTTGTGAAAATCGTTCAAGTTGTTTCCAATATATAGCTTTGTTTTAGCCTGTGAAAATGAACTTTCCAAATTCCGGACCTAGCTAGATCGTTTTTTCGTGCTAGAATTAGTATAGGAGACACATTATATGTAAATTGTTTGACCATTTTTTGATTTACAACAAGTAGCATTGTCAGCACTGAGTTCGTTTAACCTGTTAAAAGGAATTTTCTAGAATTTGGGACCTAGCTAGATCGTTTCTTCGTGCTTGGTTTAGTATAGGAGGCAAGTTTCATAAAAATCACTTCAGCCATTTCCTATATCATCCGTAATCAGGAAAATTGCTTGCTTGTTTAATATATATGATACACAAAAAGGCATTGCTATTTATATTTATCAGTTTATTTACTTATGTCATTTATAATAATCTGACAGAACATAAAATTCTAATTAATAATTGTAAAACACAGATTATACTTCAGATAGAAATTACAGAAAAATCAGAATGAAATAAAAATTACAAAAAGACCACAGAAAATAAATAATTACTTACATTAATTGTAGGGTTACATTCAGGAGCTGAAGATCCACTCTGAAGGGCAATCTGAAATATTTATGATAACTTAAAATGGTCTTGTAGATGGAATTGTAGAGAAACTTATTTAATGTAAATTAATTATAGAGCAAATACTGATAAGATTGAATAAAGAAAAGATTTTGCTCTAATGAGTCTCAACTGCATAAAAAAGTCTGATAAGTAAATAAATAAGTCATATAGTTTAGATATTACTAAAGAGAAAGAATTTAAAATAATATTTTAAAAAGTCCTCCCGACTGGTACCAGAAAGAAAAGGTAGCTTCTCTGTTCCTTGTTTTTAAGAATTCAGATAATTTTACTCAAACACAAAGAGCTAAAATACACGGAACCCGATCATAGAAGATTCACAGTTTTCATCAACATTGAATTCATATGTGAATTTCAGACAATTAGCCAGGTAGCACCAAGTTAGCTTCATTTCATTTATGGCAATCTATTTTTGTCACTAAACTTAGCGATATTTCACAATTCCAGAAAATTTTGGTGCAATTTTACCGATCATGACCCCAAACACCCAAAACACTCTCGGTTCAAATGTTGACATATATATGAAAGAATAAGAAATTAAAACACTTTTAAAATTCAAAATTTAAATTAAAATACAAAGTCCCTTTTTCCTAACTTTAAATCTTATATTCTAAAACCCATTTTACCCCTTATAACTTTGTTTCCCAGCATAACACTTATTACGTTCATCATTAAAATCAGAGAGTAACTTAGGATAGAAAATGCTGATGTTTGGACAATCTCCTTCCTTTGTGGCTAAAGCCTTGTACGTCACAGATACCGGGAATTGCTCGGGTCTTGATTACATGTCAATCAAGAGCTAATTAACCAATTAAAGAAATGTTCCTCCGAAATTGACATCTTCGCCCCCTACTGGAAAATATTTCAAGCCACAACATATTAACGAGAACAAGTGCGAAAAAGTTTACATTTTAAAATTTTGAGAAGCCTGCAGAACCTACGGCCATGTAACTCCTGAAACTAACATCAATGGCTTACAGCACTTCCGATCGGACTGGCGAAACAGACTGTAAGACATAGTGGCAAAATAAACAAGTTCAATCCACCAAGAGGTTTCAGAGTCAAATTCTTATTTTCAGTATCTCACCCCTAAGTCATCACAGTATAAACTTAAATTAAAAATTTAAAAATTAAAAGTACCAGCTATTATCTTTTAACTTTAATTCTGAAACTTAATGCTATTTTGCCCCTGGTAAATTTCTTTTCTAGCCTAGCATTTACCACTTTCAGACTTCATTTTCAGATGATCCTTAAGATTAAAATTGCTTGTCTAAGTGCTTCTTGCAGGTATTTGTGGTTAAGACTTTGTACGTCATAGATCCCAGGAATTGTGTGGGTCTTGACCACATATCAGTCAAGAGCTCATTTAGCAATAAAATTCATTTACCAATAAAGTTAATCCTTTTTTGACAAAACATAACAAAAATATAATAAACCATGTCCCAACACTTTCTATTTTATGTTTCCTTGTGTTGATGATTCATCAAACCCGTTAAGTTCATCGGACAATCAAGCCTAGATGTACAAACTGCCAGCAAGTCAAGATTGAGCGAATGGGCCCAACATTATAGCGGGATCGCTATAGGGCGATTCCATGCGGAGAATCACACACGTAACGCAGTCTTTAATTTGCATTTATTCAATTATTTATTATATTTTAATGTTAATTCTGATTTTAGGTGGTATGGTAAATAAGTTATTAACATATTTTTTAGTTTAAATGTGTGTAAGTAAAACTCACAGAAATATATCATTTAATTTCATACTCAAAATGTGCTTTTTTTCTGAAGTAGAAAAAAAGCACATTTTGAGTAATGAAATTAAATGATATACTTCTGTGAGTTTTATTGCCACACATTTAAATTTTAAAATATGCTAATAACTTATTTACCATATCACTTAAAATCAGAATTAACATTAAAATTTAATAAATAATTGAATAAATGCAAATTAAAGCCTGCGTTACGTGTGTGACACTCTCCATGGAATCGCCCTATAGCGAACCCCGTAACCTATCTTTACATACATATATACATATATATACATACATATGATTTTTATCTTGCAACAGCACTTGTATTTATCAATTGATTTCGATGTGACTGAGCATTTGTACAGGACTTACCAACGTCTTAACCGAGTTTGTTGGCCAGCTTTTTCTGCCATCTTCTTTCAAAATGGCAGCCACTTAAATTTTTATACTAAAAAATGTGCACAAAAAATTAAAACTACAAAAATTCTTTCCACTTAAGTGTTCCGATTTGATGCAATATTCTGGGTTATTTTTTGCACTGCTTTTATCTTAAAAGTGGCTGAAGCATAGCAATTTCAAATTCAGATATTTTGAAAAAGATTAAAAGTAACAGATGCCTCCATAAATGAGTTTAAATTATGAGTTTCATTGAATGTGGTTTCTCACAAATCTTTTTTTCCTTGTTGTAACCATTGTTCCAACTCTTAAATGCTTGAAACTACACAGTCATATCCACCAGCATCAAATTCTCACCAAGTTTGTCAATACTTGGCTAAACATTGCCAAATTTGGCAACAAAAATAGATTGTTATTAATACAGCCAACTTGGCAACATCCAACTAATTTTTTGAAATTCCCATTCAAATTTTCAGTTAATTTTTCTTCTTACTTTTTGTAATGAAAGCTACCTAACAGAACTAAGTAATTAATTTTCTTAAACATTTTTAGAGCTGTGTAGATATTTAGAATTTATTGTTATTTTAGATGAAAATGATCTATTAAAAGTACATAATTGTTATTTTTATGAAAATTGTATTATAAAAAAAGAGGGAGCAGGTCCATCAGAAAATATAAGCAAATTTTAAATGAGATAAATAACAAGTGGCTAACTGTCCCACTGGCTAGATAACGTAATTGGCTAATTTTTCTCCTACTTGAACAGGGAGACAATTAGGCTTTTGCTGGCTTTAACAAACCAGCTGGATAGAAAAAAAAAGCTACAACCAGTTTGATTCGATTGTCGATGTGTTAAATTGGATGCATTTTTATTTACATGTGCTATGTGATGATTTTTCTTAACTCAATAACAAATTTTCCAGATTAATACACAAAATTTGTTTAACTTGTTCTTAATCATAAATGTTAGGAAGTTCAAAATTTTTCAGTTTTTCAGTGTTTTAATAAATGTAATAAATCATGAGCAATAGATATTATACATACGAATTGAATATTTCCAACCGAGCGAAAAAATGCCCAGGCTGGGAATCGAACCCAGATCCTTGGCTTACAAGGCCAATGCTTTTCCGTTTAAGCTAACTGGGCCGACAACCAGCCAGCATATTTCGCTCAGAAACCTTATTGGTAGTAACATCTGGTCTGTCATGTAGACAGCTCAACAGAATAAACCGCAGGTAAAGGAACTCCATATAAACGATGGATACGTAGATCAACTATTATTTAAACACAATCAAACTGATTGGTAAAGTTATCATATGAATTGAATATTTCCAACCGAGCGAAAAAATGCCCAGGCTGGGAATCGAACCCAGATCCTTGGCTTACAAGGCCAATGCTTTTCCGTTTAAGCTAACTGGGCCGACAACCAGCCAGCATATTTCGCTCAGAAACCTTATTGGTAGTAACATCTGGTCTGTCATGTAGACAGTTCAACAGAATAAACCGCAGGTAAAGGAACTCCATATAAACGATGGATACGTAGATCAACTATTATTTAAACACAATCAAACTGATTGGTAAAGTTATCATACGAATTGAATATTTCCAACCGAGCGAAAAAATATTCAATTCGTATGATAACTTTACCAATCAGTTTGATTGTGTTTAAATAATAGTTGATCTACATATCCATCGTTTATATGGAGTTCCTTTACCTGCGGTTTATTCTGTTGAGCTGTCTACATGACAGACCAGATGTTACTACCAATAAGGTTTCTGAGCGAAATATGCTGGCTGGTTGTCGGCCCAGTTAGCTTAAACGGAAAAGCATTGGCCTTGTAAGCCAAGGATCTGGGTTCGATTCCCAGCCTGAGCATTTTTTCGCTCGGTTGGAAATATTCAATTCATATGATAACTTTACCAATCAGTTTGATTGTGTTTAAATAATAGTTGATCTACGTATCCATCGTTTATATGGAGTTCCTTTACCTGCGGTTTATTCTGTTGAGCTGTCTACATGACAGACCAGATGTTACTACCAATAAGGTTTCTGAGCGAAATATGCTGGCTGGTTGTCGGCCCAGTTAGCTTAAACGGAAAAGCATTGGCCTTGTAAGCCAAGGATCTGGGTTCGATTCCCAGCCTGGGCATTTTTTCGCTCAGTTGGAAATATTCAATTCATATGATAACTTTACCAATCAGTTTGATTGTGTTTAAATAATAGTTGATCTACGTATCCATCGTTTATATGGAGTTCCTTTACCTGCGGTTTATTCTGTTGAGCTGTCTACATGACAGACCAGATGTTACTACCAATAAGGTTTCTGAGCGAAATATGCTGGCTGGTTGTCGGCCCAGTTAGCTTAAACGGAAAAGCATTGGCCTTATAAGCCAAGGATCTGGGTTCGATTCCCAGCCTGGGCATTTTTTCGCTCGGTTGGAAATATTCAATTCGTATGATAACTTTACCAATCAGTTTGATTGTGTTTAAATAATAGTAGATATTATACAGTTAACTGATTTCAGCATTATTAAATGCTTTGCATATCTTTCAAAGAAAAAGAAAGAAAATCAAGTCAAAAAATTTACTAATACCTCACTAAGTAATAAATTGAACTAAACTGATAAAATTTACACACATTTCATCATAAATGAAAAATTATGGCAGTTGTATAATAATACTTTTAAAAATTATTACCGAAACAGCAAATAATTAATCACCAAATATCAGCCAAATGCCCTAACCCAACTACTTTTTATCCTGGCAACCTTACTCTCTGGGGCTGGCAGGAAAAGCTTCTTGGCCACATGCAAACTACCTCTCGACCATCATATCCCAACTACTAATGAATCAATTTTGATGCTTTGGCTTATTAGATTGCAATATCATATGAACTTTTGTCCATTAGTTAATAGTATCAAATAGAAAAATTTGTAGAATGTAAAAAAGTATTTAAAACGTAAGAAAGTTCATTTTAATTCAAGGAACGAATATTGTCAATATTTTTTTAGTTTAAAGTTTAAATATTTCTGTTAAATGAGCCTGAAATAAAAATTAGAATTAATTAGGATTATAATATAAATTACAGTTCATTTTCCATTGTAAGATGCAAATAACATTATTTTTCAAGTTAAAAATTACGTTATCACTTATTAGTTACTTACAGAATTGATATATAAATATTTTTGCATCTTACAAAGAATAATTAACTCTAATTTAAATTGTAATGGTAGTTAATTGAAATTTCTATTGTAAAATCATTTAACATCAATATTCTAACTTTAAATAAAACAAAATTTCGTATGTTTTAATTAGAAGTTATGCCCTCAATAGGTAAACATTTTTCAATCTTATAGTAGAAAATATCCCCATTTAGCAATATTTATTTTTTGAATTAAAACGATCTTTCATACACTTTAATTGCATCTTACAACGAAAAATATTCTCACTTAACATTGCTTCCCAGCTATAAAAACCCCATCCTTTAAAACTTCTCATTATACTATAGTTAATATGAAAAAAATAGCATTTATTATTCCTTTTAATATCTAAATAATTATTTTAATGAATACTTTGTCTTTTTTACATTTAAAAAACATAAAATTAAATTTCTTACTATCTGGGGGGAAAAGATGATCTATAAAACAATTTACATCACAAAATTAAAAAAAAAATCTCAAAAACTTTTCTTTAAAATGTCATCTTTGATTTGTTTACAATTTTAGTGTTTTATTTTCTTAACCCTCAAAATTATGTTATCACTTATTAGTTACTTACAGAATTGATATATAAATATTTTTGCATCTTACAAAGAATAATTAACTCTAATTTAAATTGTAATGGTAGTTAATTGAAATTTCTATTGTAAAATCATTTAACATCAATATTCTAACTTTAAATAAAACAAAATTTCATATGTTTTAATGAGAAATTATGCCCTCAATAGGTAAACATTTTCAATCTTATAGTAGAAAATATCCCCATTTAGCAATATTTACTTTTTGAATTAAAACGATCTTTCATACACTTTAATTGCATCTTACAACGAAAAATATTCTCACTTAACATTGCTTCCCAGCTATAAAAATCCCATCCTTTAAAACTTCTCAATATACTATAGTTAATATGAAAAAAATAGCATTTATTATTCCTTTTAATATCTAAATAATTATTTTAATGAATACTTTGTCTTTTTTACATTTAAAAAACATAAAATTAAATTTCTTACTATCTGGGGGGAAAAGATGATCTATAAGACAATTTACATCACAAAATTAAAAAAAAAAATCTCAAAAACTTTTCTTTAAAATGTCATCTTTGATTTGTTTACAATTTTAGTGTTTTATTTTCTTAATCCTCAAAATTTTACCTGAATAATTTTCAAAGAAATTACCTTTTAACTCAGAAATTTCTAATTCATAATTTAAAAAATAAATTTAGAGCAAATAGTTTGTCATTATAATAGTCTAAATTTCAGATATTATCTAATATTATGTGTTTGCAATTTATTTACCTAAATCAGCAAAACATCTGATATTCTATTATTTTCATCTAAATCAGCAAATCGGCAAGTCTTCCTAATCGCTTATTTCAAATATATCAGTTTAATTTACTTGCGTTCCACTTATCAAAGTACATTTTTAAATATGAATATCGCTATAGGGTAATTATGTATAGGGAATTCCTATACATAATTATTAAAAAGAAAAATAAATTTTTAAATTGCTGGATTTCTCTTACACTACTTAAAATGCTATCTGAAAAAATGTAAGAGATTAAAGTTTATTGATTTGAGACTAAGCAATATATTCTCACAAAAAAAACATTTCTTCAGGAGTATTTTTTCTCCCCGTACTTCCTTCAACTGTTCGCTTAAAACTGGCATGCCTTTGAAACATGAAAAAAGCATGTTGAGGGGTTGTGAGGTAAAATCTTAAAGGGTAAGGGTTTCAGTCATGTGACACACTCCCTCTCTCATTATTGCAAGGGGGTAGACTTACCGTAGGGACAAGCAAATCCTAAAATGTGTCAACCAGCCGACTAATCATGTTATCCAGCCAGTTTGAGAATTAATTGCTCAATGAACAGGGGTTGGAAAAATTAGTACTTTTTTATTGTAGTGAACTACAACTACTTTATTGAAAATGTAGTTAACTGCAACTACTTGTTTTAAAAAGTAGCGACTACAAACTACTTTTTTAAAGTAGTCACTACTTCGGCACTTTCAGATTTTGCAAAAGGATCCAATTTATACTCAAAATTAAGAAACAAATAAATAATACAGTCACCCTTTGTTATATCGAGTCTTAACAATTAAATAATTGTGATATAATCAAGGACATTAAAGGAAGTAAGAAAAATAACCTACAAGAAAGTGTTTTGTGTTTCTGTCCAAAATGTTAGTTTATACACATATTACAAATTTCTTAGCGAAATTAAAAAAAGATATTGCATAATACAATCAATATTTAAATACAGTTATTTAAAGAAATCTGGAGTGACTCTACTCGATTTTCTGAATAATTGGCAGAATAATGTGAATTCAAATAAATAGTAATACAACAATAAATAACGACTTAGATGCTTAATTTTACAAAGGTGAGCTATGGGTAGCTGAAAATGTGAGGAAATTTTAATAAACACGCATACATCCACACATACACATGGAATCATTGTAAAAAATAGCTAAAGCATATTCAGGGCATGCCAAAAAGTAAAAATATACCCTTTTTCCATAATCGGGTTTTAATCACAATTGGAATACTTTCTTTACACTGTATGTGTATGGAAAGGAAAAATGCGATTAAATTACAGCTTAATTTTTTTCAGGAGGCACCGAAACACAGCTATATATATGAATGAGCGATATAATGAGGAGTTGCTGTTCTACATAACATACTATACACAACTATACCCTGCATAAATTTTATTTATACAGTAGAACCTCGATTAACCGAGCTTTGATTAATCGAGGTTTCTGTTAACTGAGCCTATAACAAAGTCTGATTTTTTTTTTGTGTGTGAATGAGCCTTCTAAAAGACCATACTTTTTCATTTATTGTCCGTGCTATACAGGCTCTTCCACCCCCAAAAGCACTCAATTCCCAAGAAACATTGGACCCTGAGAAGTCAACAGCGAACAATGCTTTGTTTCCAGTGGCCGTGTGAACTTTCGTAAATTTTTCAAACTGCTTTTTAAAATTTACTACTAGTAGTTGATTTCTTTTCAAATTTGTTAAGCTGTGAAACATAACTTTACATATATTAATTTTTATTATTTAAAAAACGTTCTATTGTTTTTTATTTTAAAAGATGTTAAATTTGCAAGCATGGCGAATTTTAACACACAGTTTCTATTAACCGTGATTTCCGATATCCGAGGTACTAACGGTCCCAATTAGCTCGGATAATCGAGGTTGCACAGTAATTCTTATAGTAATTATTGCATTGGGACATAAAATTATCATTGATATGTACGGTAAAACAAGAGGGAAAAATGTACAAATATAAAGGCATTGGGAATTTTTTTTAAATGTCTGCTAAATACAGGTGTCTGCTATTTGTGCTATCCACTATGGCAGTTTTTCAGTATTTACCAACAGACAGGCGCGGATCCATGGGGGGGGGGGGGCAGAAAGTATAAATCCACTGCTTATCATGAATTCCAACAAATGGTCGCCGAAAAAAAATCAATTTCATCATTCGTTCCCAGAAAAAAAATCACCAAATTCATTAAAGCATCGTGCAGAAAGTGCCAATTTCGTCTAAAAATCGCGCATTTCGTCAAAGGACCACGAAAAAACGAAAATTTTGTCAAAAGGACTGCGAAAAAAAACGCAAATTTTGTCAAATAATCGCAGAAGAAAACGTAAATTTCGTCAAAAAATCGCGAATTTCGCAAAAAGTATAAATCCACCGCTTATCGTGAATTCCAACAAATGGTCGCCGAAAAAAAATCAATTTCATCATTCGTTCCCAGAAAAAAAATCACCAAATTCATTAAAGCATCGTGCAGAAAGTGCCAATTTCGTCTAAAAATCGCGCATTTCGTCAAAGGACCACGAAAAAACGAAAATTTTGTCAAAAGGACTGCGAAAAAAAACACAAATTTTGTCAAATAATCGCAGAAGAAAACGTAAATTTCGTCAAAAAATCGCGAATTTCGCCAACAAATTGCGGAAAAAACGCAAATTTTGTCAAGAGATCTCGGAAAAAATGCGAATTTTGTGAAAGGATTGTGAAAAAAATACGCGAATTTCGCCAAAAAGTAGCTAAAAAAAACGCGAATTTTGTCAAAGGGCCGCGAAAAAAATGAATATTTAGTGCCAGGAGGAGACTTCCCGAGGCACGGATCCGGGGGGCGATCGGGGCGGTCCCTCCCCCTCCCCCAAGATATAAATCCAACGCTTTTAAGGGGAGTTTTCACGGAACAGGCAGACAAGCAAACGAAAACCAAACACTTTTCGGGTGTCAATGGTAAATCTCACTGAAGTTTCGCCAATTAATGAACAAAAAAGGATTATGTCCTGTCAAAAGGCATATGGAGCCATAATTTTTGACACTATGGGTTGAGGTGAGGGTCGATGCCACTTTGTGTACCTTTTGTTGAATTTCTACAACAGAAAATTGACACCGTTATGCGGATCCCTTTAAATTTTGGAAACTTTTTCATCTTTTCAAAGAAGCTGCACTTCTAATTTCTGTATGATATTTTTGCAGAGAGCTCTTTTGTTTGAGAAAATAATGGGATTCGTAGCAATTTTCAAAGAAAGAAAGAAACAAGAAAAAAAAAGGACCTTTTAAAACTTCAAGCATCTTAATATTTTTTGAAAAAAGCCACTAATGTTTAAAAAAAAATTACTGCTATTGCCACCCGCATTGTTGAATTTCAAAGGGTATTTGATGAATGAACAAAAAAGGATTATGTCTTAGTCAGTTAAAAGCTAAAATGAATATGGTGTGTTAATTTTTTTAAAGCCAACTTGGTAAACCAGTTCTTCCTTTATGTATTTACTTAATGAAAGGCCTTCTAGGATTACCCACCATTAATTGTTTGGTTTACCATTTTTTGCTGTCTTTCTACCTCTTGTAGAGAAGCTATGGAAACAGATCTTAGGTCTCAGTAACAAATGTTAACCTTGATGGACTAATAATGAGTAGATTATGAAGAAGTATACGCACTGCTTAGATGACACATTTTGACTTTTCAAGGATGTTAAGACCCCTTGAGATTTTTATTCAGTCCCTTTTTTGAATAAACCAAAAGATAAATAATTACCAGAGTAAAAATGAAAAGAATAAAAATAAGACATTTAATAAATAGATTCTATGGTAACATTTTTAATTTTTCGGCACAATTAGTAACAATAAGTCATATTTTGAGGAGAGGAGGCTTATATATATATAATAGGGTGGGCTGAAATTTTTTTTTTCTATTTTCAATGATGGGTAGTGCAGAAAAGTTACCACTGGTGGCATTAAGTTCACAAAAAAAATTTGAGATTTTTAAGACAATTCCTTCATTTGCCGCAAATAGCTTGAAGTTTGGCTGAAATGCTGATTTTTGAACTTTTTTAGCAAAAGTTTAAAAAATGATAAATTTAATTTTTTTTCAGCTGAATTTACTTGAAATGTCATGTTTAGTGTACGAAATGTTTAAATAAGCTCTAATTATGTATTATTTAATAGTTATGTGCATTTTGAATTAGGTGACTTTTACAGCTTTTACGCGTATAAGTGAACAAAAATTGCAGGAATTGTGACAACAGGGAATAAGGATCTCGTCATCGGTAAAGACTTGGTCAGGAGGCAGAAAAAAAAACTTGGAAAGAAGATACAGGAGGAGGAAGATCTTAGAGGGAAAAAAATTACAAGCATGTTTTTTGATAGTAGAAAAAATAAAACGATCTTCATAAAAAAGGGGACTTGCAGCACCGTTGACAGAAAGACGAAACAAATATCACCATGTTATTTGAACGTGGTTTGGAATATTTGGGTCATTTGACACCTCCTTCTGACCACTTCCAAGAAATAGAAAAATCATTATATAATTTTCTAAGCCAGAGTAAAGCCTGCTTTGGAAATATCAAGAAGAGAACTGCAACATTTGATATGTATTCTTCATACGAACGAGCTCCCACTCCGACAGCGACATCAACTGTCTAAACTAGATGGTAGAGCCATTTGGCCTAAGACCTTTACCAACTGAAACGGAGGTAGATTAATAGAGTACTTAAATCTTCAGCCTTTTGCATTTTTGATGTCCACAAAACAGAAATAGGCTCGTAGAAATGAACAAGTACATTTTTGCACGCCATTAGGGATTATGTGCTTCGTACTTCTCTCGGCGGTGCCGCTTGTTCTTTTTTTCTATAAAGATCGTGTTATTATTTCTACTGTAAAAAAATATGGTTGTAATTTTTCATCCTCCTGTATCTTTTTTTCAAGTTTCTTTTTCGGTCTCCTCACCAAGATTTTATTGATGACAAGATTTTATTCCTGGTTGTCACAATTCCTGCATATTGAAGCACAGATGAAGCTCTTAACGCAGTTTACGTATATGATATACCAGTTCTAAATCTGGTGAACTCTGTGTGAGAAAGGTATATGCGTTTGGGAGTGTCTGCTTTTGAATACCCTGGTTCAAATTCGGATTCAGACGAACTGCCTGCTTCAAAGTTCTCACTTTTTTAATCTTCTGACAAATAGCTGTATTTTAGAGCAGAAAAATAATTAAAATCCCATCTTGCAGTTACTCCCATCTCCAATTTCCTCCCTCATCCTTGTGATGACTGATTACGTTTTCATTGGTTTCTACTTCATATCTCCTCACCTTCCAGGACTGCTGTCAAGACATGCTGTGGTCCGGCATTCAAATATGTGACTCTGAAGGGATCGAAAAACCAAAGGAAGAGCGAGGAACATAATAAGGCAAAAGAGAGAAACCGGCGAACGAACCAAACAATACTTACAATTTTTGCTCAGTTATACGTGAAAAGGCTATAAAAATTGCCTAATTCAAAATACACATAACTAATAAATAATACATAGTCAGAGCTTATTTAATCATTTCGTACGCTAAACATGATATTTCAAGTAAATTCAGCGAAAACAAATTTAATTTACTATTTTAAAAATTTTTGCTAAAAAAGTTCAAAAATCAGCATTTGAGAAAAATTTCAAGCCATTTGCGGCAAATGAAGGAATTGTACGAAAAATCTCAAATTTTTTGTGTAAACTTAGTGCCACCAATGGCAACTTTTCCGCACTATCCATCATCGAAAATCGAAATAAAGTTCTTTTTCGACCAACCCTGTTATATAGCAAGAGGGTTGGTTAACCGAGTGTGTCGGTTAATTGAACGTCGGATAATCGACAGTCTATAATAATTTTAAATAGTAAAAATTATTTCATATTCATATAATAATTAACTGCAAGGAATGATTTAACCAACAGAAACTATGACTGTGTTGATTATATATCATCCATCTGGTATCATCCAACCCCCCCCCCCCCCAAAAAAAAAAAAACGAGTCTCTGGATCTGTCCCTGCCAACAGATTTATTTATTTAATTCTCCATTACACCCTTAATATAACATTGCATTAAGTTTTGTTGAGAGTTAGTTATATTGAGTTGTCTAATTTTATAATCTAGAATTTTATAGAAAAATAACTCTGAATGCAAACAATAAATAAATCTGTAAATAAAGCAATTTCAAATAATAAGAAACTCGGCATTAAAACACGAAGGCCTAATAACGAGTAAATAGGCAAGTGCTGACACTAAAAAATTAATTACTTTAGTGTGTTAGTACTTGATTTTTGCAGTAAGTGTCAATGGGAAAAAATTATGCCTTCATGTGATACATTGCTATACACTGCAGCTGAGATTTGAAAACTGTTAAGCAGAACAAATTTTGCACAAAAGAAACAAGTTATGGCCAAGTGATTTATAGAATGACACATTTTTTCTCCTGAAATAGCATTAAAAGTAGAATTGATGCACTACTCGCTACACTACATTGTTCAAAATATAGTGTGTTAAACTACAAACTACTGTATAAAGTAGCAACTACTATAGTTTCGCTACTTGTAGCACGCTATTTCTGACCCCTGCTCATGGCAATATAAACTAGAAAGTCCATATGAATTATCAAATCATTAAGGAAAAACACAGATATTGATTGCTGTTATTCAAAATGCATATGAAGACAATAAGAATATCATTATAACAAAATCCCCAATTTGATAGTGTTCTTTATGGGTCAAACAAGCAGTAAAATCACCTGAGAATTGGTCATTTTAGGCTAATTTCAGAAATGTAATTTTTTTTAATAAGGCTGCATAAAATTGACCTTTATAGAAAGATTGTGAAAAAATAATAACATCTTGATTGATGAGCTATATTGAAATATTTTGAGACATCTTCAATTAAAGTTTGATTAATCATATGATAAGAAATGTAAACAGAAGTTATTCTTTTTTATGTGATTCTATTAAATAAGGATCATGAATGAAATCATTTTGCTCATTCATGCAAAGCAATCAACTGCCTGTAATGTCGCACACTGTAAACCAAGTAGATTTCAGAAATTCAACATTGACATTATTTATTTAACTGATGTTAGAAATTGGCAATTTTTTTTTTCAGGATATTTTTTAGAGTTTATCATTCGATATGTTGTGAACTATGATCTATTTTTAGAAATTCTGATTAAGAAACGTGATTAGAATTCATTCTTATGGTTTTTTTTTTTCTTTTGCTTTTAGAAAGTGTTTTTGCAGGAAATAAAGTTCTTTATTCTTTTTGCTTCACAGTTTATATAAGAATATTTTGAATGAATTAAGGATGCCTGTTTTGAATATTTTTATTTAAAGAGAAGGGAAAATATGAGTTTGATTATTTATATTTTGGTCTGAAATTAAAATGTCTTTTTTTTTTTTTTTTTTTTTTTTTTTAAATATTGCAAGTGTGCTGCCATCTACCTTTATTTTTAAATCTGTTTTTTTTTTTTTCAAGATTTCCAAAATAAATGCTGAAATTTCGTTTTTATAACTTAGAGAAAAAAATATTTTTGTGTGGTCTGTTATGATATTTTTAAAATAAAAGAAATTAGAAAAACAATTTTTTATTAGAAAAAAGAGACTATTAGAGGAAATTATTATATTTGTATGTATTTATTATGAATCCTCTATTTTAAAATAAATTATTTATTTATTTAAACCAAAGACAATTAATTTGTTTATTAATTTTTTGGCCCAAACTCTCACACCACATGAGCTACAAGTGTAGATACTTCAGATTAAAAATATCACACATATGCTATAAAGCAAAATTAGCTAAGTATTAGCTAATAATTAGCTATGTAAAACGCTAAAGTACATGACGAAGAAAAAACAGTTATTTCTCTTTTGCTGATGGCAACAAATGGTTTGTTTAGAAAATCAAACCTGCTGGAATTCTTTTGCTTGCCAATATGAGTTATTTTATGTGTGTGTAAATTAGAAACAATGGTTTGATACAGAAATTAAATGTTTTTGTTTATAATATTACTTTTTGTTTATTTATGTTTTTAATCAAAGTAAGTTAAGCATGTATTTTAAGCGTGCGTGAGATATATGTTTGTTAAATGAGTGCATTTGAAATGAAAGCTGTGTGCTTTAAATAAAATTAATGCAATAGGATTGATTGGAATACAATGGGAACAATATTTAGCAATTTATCCCTTTTTTTTCAACCAGCCTAATAGTAGCCAATCTTTTCTTGACATTTGAGCTAAATGTAAATGAATCCAATCCATGTAAAAATATTTAATGAATCAAACTTTAAAACAAACTGTCAGTTGATTTGATACTTACATATGATCATTGGTAAGAAGATAAATCACTGAAAATGATTGTTAATTGCCAATCATACCATTCTTAATGGCCAAATGCATTTAAAACAGTAATTTGATATGCATTCATTAAGTACATAATATCAGATCGCTAGATTTTAGCTAAAATATTAGATTTTCTAATCTTCTGTAATCAAGTCTACTGTAAAGGTTCAGGTGAAACAAAAAGAATATCAGTAACAAGATGGTTGAATGTAAATATGGATATCATTAAAGATTTTTCACAAAAAATATTCCATTACCCCAAACCATATTAGCTAAAATATGCTAATTGGCCATGGGCCCAATTACAGTAGATTATTTAATAGGTTTAAAAATCTCTGCATTATCAAATGTAATGCAACTGATAACCAAACGGACATGAAGCATAAATGCCTGAGTGAGAAAAGCAGTATTTGTCAAGAAAGCTGAAATACATAACAAAAAATAATGAAATGTTGCCATAATACACAAGGAGTTCTTGGTACTTTTATGTTAGCCAGGCACAAATCTTGCTGGTAGTTTTTTTTTTTTTTTTTTTTTTTTTTTTTTTTTTTTTTCACGGTAAATTAAAACCAATGCTTTGATGTTGAAATGAAATGCTTTGGATTATGATATTATTATTTTTTTTTTTTATGAAATGAGTAAAAGTCATGTATTTTAAATGTTTTTGTTTCAAATTAAAGCTATACATTTTAAATAAAATGAGTGAAAGGATTATACTTTAAACATGGTTCATACACTCGAGAACAAATAAAATTCAAGCACTTTTCAAGCACTATTCCAGCACTATTCAAGGACTGTTTAGATACATGCATAAAAATGGCGTAGAATAACACATAAGGAAAACAGCCACCCCATTGATTATCAATTTCAAAGATATCTTATCAAATCTTTGAATTTTTATAACAGGCATTTTCAAGACATTATTAGAGAATTTTTAAAGAAAAATGTGTTTTAACTTAGCAAGGTACCATGGGAAGAAATTTCATAGATAATAAAAAGTTAAGAAAACAGAGTTTGATTTTTATTATATTAGATGTAAATTTCCAACTGGGCGAGAAATGTCCGGACCAGGATTCGAACCAGGGATCTCCTGGCTGAAGCCACCATTGCTCTACTATCTGAGCTATCCCGAATGAATCTGGTGGAACTTTTTTCACCCAGCTAACCTTAATGATTATAGCATCCGATCTGAAACCTGGTTCAGCTCAACAGAATAAACCTCAGGTAATGGAACTCCAGAAATCGCTGGTTACGTAATTACACTAGATTAATTTTAACACAATTATTCTAATTGGTAAATAAATCATATTAGATGTAAATTTGCAACTGGGCGAAAAATGTCCAGACCAGGATTTGAACCAGGGATCTCCTGGTTGAAGCCGCCAGTGCTCTACCGTATTGGAGTTCCATTACCTGAGATTTATTCTGTTGAGCTGAACCAGGTTTCAGACCAGATGCTATAAATCATTAAGGTTAGCTGGGTGAAAAAAGGTCTACCAGATTCGTCCGCGATAGCTCAGATGGTAGAGCACTGGCGGCTTCAGCCAGGAGATCCCTGGTTCAAATCCTGGTCTGGACATTTTTCGCCCAGTTGGAAATTTACATCTAATATGATTTATTTACCAATTAGAATAATTGTGTTAAAATTAATCTATTGTTGATTTTTATTCTTTAAGTGAAAAATAAAATAAAATAAATAAATAAAAGGTATGGTATCACTATAAGAGTAGAAGACAGGAGTAAAACAGTTAAATTTTAGGAATTCTGAACACTCATCAGGAGTCAAATATTAGCATTTCTGAAGTTGTGAACAATTTTTTAAGTTATACTTTTATACTTTAAGTTATACTTTTTAATACATATTCTCTGAATTCTCAAACCTTACAGCATTTGCACTTATCCATACAAAAATAATTGAAATAAAGATTAGATAATTTACTCTTACTTTTTAAATACAAAAGGTTTTTATTTAAAATGGATTTATAAAAATGAAATAAAATTTTTTTATCTGTTACACAGTGAAAAATTTGGAATTAATATAATTCGGTGAAGTTTTAACTGATTGACAAAATTTGCAATATTTATGAATGACGGATTTTTTTTTTTTTTTTGCGGTGGCGGGAGGCAATATATGAAATCGGCATCAAACTGACGAATTTCACAATTTTTTCGACAAATTGACAAAATTTGCATTCTTTAACGATGACCAATGGACAAATTTTGTGGTTCGTCTGTCGTATTTTTCCCCGGTGGATTCTTAAAATTTGCAATTTTTTTTTCGATGACAGATTGAAGAAATTCGTGATTTTTTTCAGCGTATAGTTGATGAAATTTTTAAGGGTGATTCTGAATTTAAAAAATTCTAAAATTCACAGCAAATTTTCTGAAAGATTACAGCAGATAGGGGAAGGGGTAAATCCCCTCTCAGCACTGACTATGCGTTTTTTTTTTTCAAGGTACTTTGACAAATTTAGTCTTTTTTCATAATCTTTCGACGAAATTTCCCTTTTTTCGCGATCCTTTGAGGAAATTCGCGTTTTTTCCGCACTCCTTTGAAGAAATTTGAAATTTTTCTGATTCACCTCAAATTTTCTGAAAAGTTACAGCAGAGGGGGGGGGGAGAGGGAATCCACTCCCAGCACTAACTATGCGTTTTTTCTGTGGCTTTTTGACGAAATTTGCCATTTTTTCGCGATCTTTCGACGAAATTTGCCATTCTTCTCGCGCTCTTTCGACGAAATTTTCGGTTTTTCACGATCTTTTGACGAGAAATTTTCGGTTTTTCGAGATCTTTTGACGAAATTTTCGGTTTTCACAATCTTTTGACGAAATTTACATTTTTTTTCGTAATCTTTCGACGAAAGATACGATTTTTTCGCGTTTCTTGGACGAAATGTGTGTTTTTTCCGCGATTCTTTGGCGAAATTGGCAATTTTTCTAAAAACAATTGACAAAATTTTTTTTTCGGTGACCATTTGCCGAAATTCATGATTTTTTATGACCGAATTTTCGGATTGGTGACCGAATTTTTAAAATTTTCCGAAATGAATGCCTTAAATTTTTGGAAAATTCGGAACAGAATCACCCCTACGTGATCCTTTGTAGAAATTCGCAATTTTTTGCGATCTTTTGTCGAAATTTTTGTTTTTTTCATGATCCTTTGCCGAAATTTGCGTTTCTTTGCGCAATCCTCTGGCGAAATTTGTGCTTTATTCGAGATCTTTTGTCGAAATTCCAGTTATTTTCTCTAGTCTTTGACGAAATGTGCGTTATTTTCCGCGACCTTTCGACGAAATTCACGTTTTTTCGCGACCTTTCGACGAAATTCGCGTTTTTTCCGCAACCTTTTGACGAAATTCGCATTTTTTAAGCGATCCTTTGGCGAAATTACCGATTCTTTTTCATGCGAACGATTATTGAAATTGACATTTTTCGGCAACCATTTGTCGAAGTTCGCGATATTTTCCAGCACTTTTCATTCCTGGAAAATGAATACTTTTTTTTCCAGCACTTTTCATTCCTTGAAAATGAATACTTTTTTTTCCAGCACTTTTTCTATTTTTTCCAAAGCGTACGAACCATGTTAAATTAAATTAATGAAATACGAAAAAATGACATTTGGCGATTTATTATCTGCACCGGGCTATCATAGAAGCGCTGAGTTCTTGATTTCTCAATCACAATCTTCCAGTTTGGCAAAGGATTGAGCAAGTAAATTAAATTATGAGTAAAAACAACATGATACAATGCTTAGCACACATTTAAGGGAAACCAAACTGGTCATCAGGGCTGGGTAGTGTACATTAATTCAAAAAGAACAAGGAGATTATTTTTTAAAAGAATGCAAATCAATAAGACAATGAAAAGGCAAAATCATATTTATAATATATATATATATGAATCAATTTAAGAGGCGAAAGAACAGGGAGTATTTTTTATTATTATTTGGATTTTACTCTCGCTTTCAAGAAAAATTCAAATAAAGCATGTAACATATTTATGTTCAGTTTAGAAAAAAAAATTATAAAACCATACTCACTGAGCCTCTGATATTAGGCATCCGACCAGGTTCAATTCGTCCTATTTCCCAAACCATTACTTTACTAACCGGATCAAAAGTATACTTTCCTTGACTAGGATTTAAAGTCATATTTAGAACAGACTTAGGCATTGGTATTTCCACAACAACATTTTCAACCTATATTAAAAAAGAGAAAATACACATTAAGAGAATATTCCGTAATGACATTTTCATACAGCATGAGTAAATTGCAAAAATGGTTTTAGAAAAAAAATTGGAAGGAAAACTAATACGATACTTTTTAAAGGATTTTAAACAAAACTAACAGGCTTTGCTCGCTATGCTAGTCGGTTTCTCCAAACAAAATATATTAGCGAATTTGACCATGTGTTTTAAAGTAATATGGAGCTTCACATGGAATGTCCTTCCACGTTGCTGAAAGCAATATGAGTGCTCATTACGCTGTTATATTTTCTAATTTGTCAGAGAAAATCTGGGCTGTTAAGGAACAGTTCTTTTAGTTGATCATTTACAGTACGATTTGGTAAAGAATGATAGAATGATATGCAATATACTAAAACAATCGTGAAATTTTATTTAATTAAAAATGCAAATCTCATTAAAGTCCATCCAGTAAAAATTTTTAAAAAGACTAATTTTTTATAATCAGAGTCACTTATTATAGAACTTTTCCTATAATTCTATAACCAAGCAATGCAAAATGATAAGTTATATACCTAAATCTTCACTGAAAAATTATCAAATTATCTAATTAACCATGCAAGTTCCATAGAAATTCATTCAGAAGAATTCGTCAAAAAGGCTAATCTTTCATAACCTGATTCATTTGATTATAGAGCTTTCCTCCATAATTCTATAACGAAGCAAAATAAAATGATAAGTTATATACTAAAACCTTCACTGAAAAATTATCTAATTAATAGTGCAAGTTTCATCCAAATTCATTCAGCAGAATCTTCCAAAAAGGCTAATATTTCATAATCTGATTCATTTGATTATAGAGTTTTCTTACATAATTCTATAACTAAGCAGCGTATAATGACATGTTATATACTAAACACTTCTCTGAAAAATTATCTAACTAAAACAAGTCTCATCAAAATCAGTACAATAGAACTTTTTAAAAAGACTAATCTTGCATACACAGATTTACTTGATCATGGAACTTTCCCCCATAATTCTGTAACTAAACAACATAGAATGACATGCTATATATACTACACTGATTATGGTACTTTCCCCCATAATTACGTAACTAAACAACATAGAATGACATGCTATATATACTACAATCTTAAAAAAAAATTCAAAAAAGGTCATTTTTATAGTTCTCTTTATTTTCCCATACGATATCGCTTCACTAGGGTGCAATTTCGGATTCTTCTCTTCAAAGGTGCCACTAGTTTTCAAAAATACGAATTTTAACCCTTTAAAAAAATTCGTGAGCACAGGTCACTTTGCACCTTACGGAGACAATCTTTTTTCTATGGTAAAAGAACTTAGATGTTCGTATTTCAACATAATCTTTTCAGAGCACCTCTGCAGGCCGGATTTACATCAGATTACAAAAATTTCAAATAAGTAGAAGTATTTTTTACTACATAAAGTGAGTTAAAATTTCGACAAAAACACTAAAAACTGAAGTGTTGCAGAGCAGTTTCACTCATCTTCGGTTCAAGTTTTCACTACTAAATAAGAATATTTTCCATGAAATTTTAAAGAAGCCTTGGATACAGTTATATTTATAACCTATTAAAATTTTAGAGAAATCAGACAATAAGGCCTATTTTTTTTTTTTTTTTTTTTTTTTTTTTTTTTTTTTGTTATACTAATGGGAACTAAGTCAAAAAGAAGAAAAAAAGCAAGAAGAAAGCTGCAAAACAGCACCGAAAACTGGCGATATGAAGCAATTAAAATAATAAAACTTTGTAAAAAATCACCATAAAATAAAAACAAAACACAGGACGCGTTTCGAGATAAAAACATAACAGCTCGTCATCAGCTACAGCATACATGTGTCCGCAAGCAAACAAGTTCAAAAATGAACTGAAGGTAAAGAATGTTGCAAAGAATGTGACAGATGGCGCTACCTGAAAGAGGAACATGCAAAAGAGAAAGGTGTTGCCAAAAAGATAGAAGAGAAATTGATAGGAAAAAAATGGAAATAAAAGAAATAAACAAAATAAAAATAAAAGAAGTAAATTAAAAATATAAATAATAATAATAAATAAAGAAATATAAAAGAATAAAACAAAACAAAAAAAAAAAGATCCTTTTTTTTTTTTTTTTTTTTTTTTTTTTAAACAAAATAAAAAGAAAAACAAGAGAAAAGAGAAAAGAATTACAAAAGTAATTTCTATGCTGGAGATAGGAAAGGAGATGATGGGAGATCATTGACAAGATTAGCAGAATTTTTAGAAATAAAATATGCTTCATGAAAATCCAAGTGAGAGGGAGAGGCAGGGGAAGAAATAATTTTGGCCATGGAGAAATTGAAACAATGACTGGAAGACCAACAGTGAGAAGCAATCGAAGATTTAGAGATTTCTTGATTTGCAATATACCTCTGATGCTCGCCTAATCTGAATTTTAAAGCTCTCTTTGTTTGACCAATATAACCTAAATTGCAAGAGCAAGGAATGAAATAAACACCCCACCGGTTCTCAGTAGGAACAGGATCTTTTAGAGAAGAGAATTTAATTTTATTCATAGGTTTGAAGATAACTCTAAAGTTAAAACGGGAAAGGATTTTAGCAATTTTGAAACAGAGAAGAGAATAAAAGGGCAGAACTATTATAGAATTAAAATTAGGAGGACTATTTGAATCAGAAAAAGAATGTTTAGGCTTATTAAATTTATACAAAGCTTTATCAATCAAACAGGGATTATAACCACGAGCAAGGGCAAGAGATTTGAGATAATTAATTTCATTATTCAGAGCAGAAGAGTCAGAACAAATGCGTAACGCCCTAAAAACAAAAGCATAAAAGGACGCCACTTTTGGTTGAGGAGGATGATTTGAAAGAGCATGAGGAGGAAGTGAGACAGCGAAAGGTTTTCTATAAATGGAGGTAGAGAACCGATCTGGGTGTTTTGAAACCAAGACATCAAGGAAAGTAAGAGAATTGTTCTCTTCGACTTCGAGAGTAAATTGAATACAAGGATCAACAAGAGAAAGGAGATTAGAAAGATCAAGGTCAGAGGGAATTAAAATGAAAGTGTCATCAACATACCTAAACCAGAAAGGAAATTTATATAAACTGAAAAGTTTTTCTTCAACAAAATGCATATAAATATCACATAAAAGAGGAGACAGTGGATTACCCATGGCCAGACCCTCAGTTTGAGAAGAAGTTGAAGAAGAAAGCATATTTCTTTTTCAACTACATTTGGAATAGGTTGTGAAATTTATTATATTTTTATGAAAAATAACATTTTGTAATGAAAGGTGAAATTCTGTTACTCAAATGAAAAAATCGTAAAAGTGCTTGACCACTAAAAATGAATATTTTTTTCCTAGATTTTTTTCATTTAAAAATATGAATTCAGACAAAATCGAGTTATAGATATAAAATCATACAAATTTAAGGTTCATTTAAGGTTATTATCATGGGCCAGACAATGCGGGGAAGGTCAGACAGTAAATGAATGCAGGATTAAAAGTTTTCATGCAAAACGAAATAGAGAAAAATGGAATAGCAAACTTACTGTTTTACCCATCGTTTGTTTTGGTCCAATTGTGATATCCATTCTTCCACCACCAGCTTCTTTGAAAGTCACATGATGTCTAACATATAGTGGAATGGCTACCATGCTGAAAAGATATTTTTGGCATTGATGAGTGAATGCCACAATTAATATATTTTACCTACTTATGCCTAAGCAAGACTTTAAAATCACATTTAAAAAACTCTGATTTAAAACTTGTTTAATACATTTATTTATAAAGAAAGCATGGCTAACTTTATGAAAGTAAATATTTTTCAAAATGGGCATTTTTTCAACTATTTGCAAATGAATAGTTTTTATTTCTCTATTCTGAAACTAACATTAATACTGCCGTGGTTGAATGTAATGGCTGGGGCTCTTTCTTGGCTTATATTAAGAAAACTATTGCATATAAAAATGTAAAAACTAGTAGTTTTATAGAAAAATGTATGATAGACAAACTAGAGCAGACAGCTTTTAAATCAAAGAATTATTTTCAGCTCTATTTCATTTTGAAATCGGTCAAGATAGTTCAGTTACATATATTTTATAGGATCAAAAACTATGCATAACTATTTAATCATCTTTTGCAGGCATATGTGTGACTAGGTTATGTTGTGCAGTGTCAATACTTTTTTAAAATTTATCTAATTTTTTATTTTTTATTCAAAATTTTGTTATCTCAATAAATATTTATTTCAAAAAGATCTTTTTTTTAAACCTATTTTTGCTACATTTGAAAAGGCACAAATAATATTTCCAAAACATCTTTCATACCGAAAAATGAAGCATTTAATAAGGAAAATTATGTTATAAAAGTCCAAATAATAATATTGCCAAACACTTTTAAACTGAAAAATATATTTATACAGGGGTATTAAAAGAGGAAAAAACTTTAAATAATTAAATTATTACATGCGAAAAGCCGTAATTGAGAGAAAAGAAGTCATATTTAAAACAACATATTTAAAATTATTTTTTATAATGTATAAAAAGAAAACTTTTCTTCTAGATGTTATTATAAAAGACTATGAGGCAGTGACATTTTTTACTTAATCATTTTATACAAGCTGATTTTCAAATGTTAGATAGATCTTACTTAAACGATCACCAAATAAAGCAACAGCTGTTGCAACTGTAGTGGATGCAGCCGTGAGAACCGAAAAAATCACTGTACAGTCAAAGTGAAATTAATGGCAACCTGATTACAGAAGATTGTCACAAGATTGTCAGAAGATAATATCATTCAATCTTCTGTAATCAGGTGATCTTTTTAAAACAGATCAAATTAGCTTGTTTTAGGAACCTGATGGGTTTGGCGGGCATTGCTCGTAGAGGGCAGAGCTCCCCCCATTACTGTTTAAAGAAACATATTAAGAAATTTTATACTTAAAAAACTTTCCATTAAAGATTAAACAAAAATATATATACTTTGATAATTTTATAAAAGTTGAAAGACTTAAAAGTAAAATATCATTTGTTAATTAATCTCACTATTGTTTACATAATAATCTGAAATGTGTACATGTCTGTGTGCAAGATTATGCAAAGAGCACTGCATCCAGAACTGTGCACAGAGGTGCAAAGGGATACATATACGAAAATCTTAAAGCTATATTTTTATATTTTTCATTGTTATTTTTTTTTTTAACCTTTATGTCTTGTACGTTATTTTTATGCTTTATGGTTTTTAACCTTTGTAAGCAACTTCTGTAAAAATAATTAAATTTCAATCTTTTTAGGGTTTCGTTCATCTGACGAAACCCTATTCGTCTCGCTCCTCTGTCTGTCTGTGTGTCCGTCAAAGAGCCCGTTCTCAGAAACTATACATGTTGGAGACATGAAATTTTGGGAACTTATAGCTGAACACCTCACATCATACGATAAATCATAAAATTTTGAAAAAGTCGTGCATTTAACCCTTTGGGCTCCCACAGGTGTATTTTAAACAATTCTTTCTCAGAGATCTCCTAATTAGTTTGGAGGCATGAAATTTTGCATACTTATAGCTGAACATCTCACATCAAACGACAAATCATAAAATTTTGAAAAAGTCGTACATTTAACCCTTTGGACTTCCGCATGTGTATTTTAAACAATTCTTTCTAAGTGAGCTCCTAATTAGTTTGGAGGCGTGA
The DNA here is from genome assembly GCA_963932465.1 of Maratus speciosus. Taxonomy (NCBI): domain Eukaryota; kingdom Metazoa; phylum Arthropoda; class Arachnida; order Araneae; family Salticidae; genus Maratus; species Maratus speciosus. The sequence continues at coordinate 42,218,110 of OZ010788.1, read as the reverse complement.
AATTTTGCATACTTATAGCTGAACACCTCACATCAAACGACAAATCATAAAATTTTGAAAATGTCGTACGTTTAACCCTTTGGGGTCACACATGTGTATTTTAAACAATTCTTTCTAAGTGAGCCCCTAATTATGTTGGAGACATGAAGTTTTGGGTACTTATGGCTGAACACCTCACATCATACGACAAATGATAAAATTTTGAAAAAGTCATACATTTAACCCTTTGGGCTCCCGCATGTGTATTTTAAACAATTCTTTCTAAGTCAGCTCCTAATTAGTTTGGAGACGTGAAATTTTGCATACTTATAGCTGAACACCTCAGATTACACATCAAATAATAAATTTTGAAAAAGTTTTATGTTTAACCCTTTCAACTCCAGCGGGTATATTTTAAGCAATTCTTTCTAACTGAGCCCCTAATTAAATTGGAGATTTGAAATTTTGCAAACTTATTGCAGAACACCTGAGGCCAGGTGACAAATCATAAAATCTGGAAAAAGTCTTACGTTTAACCCTTTGAGCTACCACATATGTATTTGAAGCAATTCTTTCTAAGAGAGCACCTAATTAAGGTGGAGACATGAAATTTTGCATACGTATAGCTGAATGCCTCAGGCCACACGTCTTATATTATTTACCCCTCTGGACTCTAACTTGTGTATTTTAAGCAATTTTTCTAACCTCCGCCCTTTTAACCCAGGGAGAAATTTTCTAACTTTAGCCGACACCCCTTTGACCATTCTTTCATATTTTGCACCATAGCCTTATATATTTTAGTTCCATTTTTTTACTGCCAGGTGCGCCTACTTATCTCGGGTGCTATGGGCCCAATCCCCTCGACTAATATATCTACGGATAGTATGTAAAACGGATTTTCGTTCGGATACAGGTTTGTTTAGAATCAAGTGCGCCCCCTGGTTGTGAAATGTGGAACTAACAGATTTTTCAAAAGGATAAAGTGTTTTGAAAGAAATATTAAACGAAACCCTCTGTGCGATCTGTGATCACACTTACCCACTTGTTTTAAGTAATTTTTAATTGGTAATCATACAGTCATTTTATTTTTCATGATTTTTTTGCCAAACCCTATTTATGAGCAAAAATAAAGTTGCTTTTTACATTAAGTGATTTCAATCAGAAATCATTCAGATCCAGACTTAAATTTTAGATTCTTTGCAGAATGATTCTTTCAGCAACATTTAAATAAAGAAATTTTTAGAAATGTTCATTAGATATTTTTTAAGGATTTTTTAATAATATTATTAGAAGCAATTTTTTGTTTAAGAAAGAGAAACAACATAGAAAGACACAAATATAAATGCCTAAAACACATACAGCTGTTACAGATTTTATCATTAGTGCTTAAAATTAAAGATAAAATTAAAACTCATGATTAAAAGGGGGGGGGGGGGGGCAGAGAGCCAGAAAGGCATACCTTACAGCTCGACGGTCAATGGCAAAATGCGACTCAACAGTTGACAAACAGCCGCAGAGTCGATCTCACTTGCACACAGGGAGACCAATCAAAACTGACCAGTTGCTCCGGATGAGTTCAAACAGAGAGGAGAAAAAAGTGGGAAGTGAAGACAACAAATTATAGAAAATTAAACTATGTCTTTGAAAAAATGGGCATACTGGACAAATCGTTAACTAAATTGTTTGAATTTTTCCATATATGATAAGCTTCCCAGATGTCAAGATCGTAAATTGATGAGCTTTTCTGTATTATTATCGGAAAATTTAAAATTATCATTGTTGGACCAGCAGTGATTAGCAATAGCAGAACGTTTGATGTCACAATTTTTAACACAAGTTTTGTGCTCCCCCAAACGGATCTTAAAGGCTTGCTTTATTTGACCAATGTACATTTAATTGCATTCGCAAGATATCCTGTAAATACCCCGATGTGAAAATGGATGTTTCAGATTTGTGAATTGAATTTTGTAAAGAGGAGTACAAACTACCTTAAAAATTTTTAAAAAGAATTTTTTGTTTCCCTGGAGAATGAAGAAACAGAAGGTAACTTATTCAACCAATTATTTGAGTCAAATCAGGATTTGATCATGTGATATATGTCATATAGAGTAGTTCCTTGATAAAGACATGCATTTTACTTTTCCTGGATTTAATTTAGAGGTCTTGCATGGGCCAAAATTTTCTGACTCAGAATTTTTTTTTTTCTTTTTTAGGGTTTCGTTCATCTGATGAAACCCTATTCGTCTCGCTCCTCTGTCTGTCTGTCTGTCACAGAGCCCGTTCTCAGAAACTATACATGTTGGAGACATGAAATTTTGGTTACTTATAGCTGAACACCTCACATCATACAACAAATCAAAAATTTTGAAAAAGTCGTGCATTTAACCCTTTGGGCTCCCACATGTGTATTTTAAACAATTCTTTCTCAGTGAGCCCCTAATTATGTTGGAGACATGAAATTTTGGGTACTTATAGCGAACACCTCACCTCACATCATATGACAAAGGATAAAATTTTGAAAAAGTCGTACATTTAACCCTTTGGGCTCACGCATGTGTATTTTAAACAATTCTTTCTAAGTGAGCCCCTATTTAGGTTGCAGGGGTGAAATTTTGCATACTTATAGCTGAACACCTCACATCAAACGACAAATGATCAAATTTTGAAAAAGTCGTACATTTAACCCTTTGGGCTTCCGCATGTGTATTTTAAACAATTCTTCAGATTACACGTCAAATAATAAATTTTGAAAAAGTTTTATGTTTAACCCTTTCAACTCCAGCTTGTATATTTTAAGCAATTCTTTCTAACTGAGCCCCTAATTAAATCGGAGATTTGAAATTTTGCATACTTATTGCAGAACACCTGAGGCCAGGCGACAAATCATAAAATCTTGAAAAAGTCTTATGTTTAACCCTTTGAGCTACCACATATGTATTTGAAGCAATTCTTTCTAAGAGAGCACCTAATTAAGTTGGAGACATGAAATTTTGTATACGTATAGCTGAATGCCTCAGACCACACAAAAAATCATAAAATTTTCAAAAAATCTTTTATTCTTTCATATTATGCACCATAGCCTTACATATTTTAGTTCCATTTTTTTACCGCCAGGTGCACCTACTTATCTCGGGTGCTATGGGCCCAATCCCCTTGACTAATATATCTACAGATAGTATGTAAAATGGATTTTTGTTCAGATACAGGTTTGTTTAGAATCAAGTGCGCCCCCTGGTTGTGAAATATGGAACTAACAGATTTTTCAAAAGGATAAAGTGTTTTGAAAGGAATATTAAACGAAACCCTCTGTGTGATCTGTGTTCACACTTACTCACTTGTTTAAATATTTTTAAGCTTTTTTTAATCTATATTTATTGCTGCATATTTTTTGGAAGATATCTTATTTGAACGGAAAAAGAATGTAAATTGTTTCTCTTAAATGAGGTATGTACCATTATCACAACAATTGAAGATCTACCAACTTTTCCCCTTCCATTCTGTGATGTAACAGAGTGATATCATCCAGTTATTGAAATACATGTATATTTTGTTTTCGTTTAACTTCAATATATTTTTCTACTGTTTTCAAAGCTGCATATTTTTTTCTAATTTTTGGAAACAATATTGTATTTCTATTTTTGTTTCTCACATGGTCAACTGTAAGTTCGACAGATGGACGATGCCCAAGTGTATGCAGGCTAATCACTCTCAACCGGCCTAGCTAATTGCAAATATTAAAAAAAAAAAACAAAGACATAACTAATGATTTAAAAAATAAGTTTAAATGAAAGAATCCTTTCTAAATTTCATTTTATTAATACATAAATTTTCTGATCTGTCTAAGTATTAAGGGATTAATTTTTGAGCTGAAATTTTTTAAAATCCTAATTCAGGACATAAAACTTTTAATAAGACTACTTAATTAGGCTTTTTTAACAACTATTCTTAATTTTTCTTTTGATGAAATGATTTTTCTTTAATGTAAACACACATTTAATATAACATTTCAGAATTGTAATATAATACAAATAATAATAAAAAAAAAAAAAAAACTAGTGAGGTTTTTCCTTTAAAAAAATTAAGGGAGCAACAACACTTGTGAAATACTGTGGAAAGCATCTGATATTGAAGTACATGTTTCTCAGGAACTACTAAAGTTACTTTAATAATTTTAAAAAGTTTCTGTAGTAGTTAATCAGAAATTGATCATTCAACAAGAAATAAAAATAAAAAAGGCAATAATAGTTATGTGTCTATAATTGTAGGATTTTAAAAATTAACATTACTAAAAAGACTTCAAACAATATTATCGAATATAACTAATTATAAAGAAAAGAAAAGAAAATTATTAAAAAAAGATTGTATTCACTTCAGTAATTTTTTAGAAAAGGGTATGGTAGGTAGAAAAAAAGAAAATAAATAAAATAAGATGAAAGGAGAAAAGGAATTTAAATTTATTAAAATTAGGAGTATAGTAGTAATAATATTACGTGATTTTTAATATAAATTAGAAAGGAGAAAGTTTACTATTAATTATGGCCAAAAGATCGTTAGTGGTTATTGAAAACATTGCATGTGGAAAAACTAAATAAATATAAATTGAGGAATCTTCATGGCAAAACATAAATGATAAAAATTAGACTCACCTGAACTGTATAAAGATAACTGATCAATTTAATTTATCACACCTGAAATCGTGAATCCTTCGAGCATATTTAAGATTGTGCCAAGTATTAAATTAATCTTTTCAAAAATTTATAATCAATTATTCTTTGTATTTTTATTGCAATAAATTAATTTGGCACTCAGTAATAAAAATATCAAACACATAAATAACACATATACACTTAATAAAACAAAATATCTTTATTTAAATGATGATGTAATTAAATGGGGAAAGGGGAGGGAGAAATAATTTAGTGCACTAATTATACAAAATTTATCAATATTAATTCTTACATGAGTTGTATAGATTTAAATTTCATTTTTAACAAAATGGACATTTCTTTTATAGAAGATTGAAATGATGTTGTTGAGAGCTTGAACATTAATATGTTTATATTAAGAATCTTAATTTAATTTTAATGAAACATCAGTACATACAAAAAATGCAGTTCATAGTCTTTATCAAAGTTTATTTATAGGAATAGTTCATACTGGAGAGTTAATGGTTATCAATCTGAGCAACTGTTCAAATCCTAAGATTTGTAATATGCTCCAAAGCAAAAATGAAATAGGCATCTTACCACCGCGATGTCATCACTGTATGGAAAGCAATAGATGCATTTTCATCGTATTTACTCAAGTTGATTTTTGCCATACCGATATATCGAAAATAGATATAAGAATCGTGAACATCTGTGTATTAATATGGGTACTTTTCTTGAGACATTCATTTCTCCTTTTTATCATCACCCACATTTTCAAATGGATAATTTGATTAGAACGGATTTCTTGATCACAAAGGAAATCGGTGGTACCCGTTATATATCAGTATTCAAAGGTTTTGAATCTCCAGCATTCCTACGAAACCACAATTTTGTCATAGTTGAAATACGTAATACACTATAAAATAAGGTATGATTTGAGGGTATAAATATAAGAAAAGGATTTGTCCGAGGAATCCATCCGATCGAACGGTTAAAATAAATCTTTTCACTGAGCATCAACGCGCACTTGTTCGCACGTTGAAGTCCGCGGCCCGAGAGAGGGAGATGACGCTACCGAAAAACCGCCGTTAGGAACGGACATCATTGATTGGCTGATTTAAAAAAAAACGATGCCACACAGAGTAATAGAAGTGTTTGAATAAAATAACTTTAAATGATGAATTTTAGATTTGAAAATTATTATAAAAATATTCTACTACGGTAGAAAGTATTAATTTTAAGATTTATTATTTTATTATTGATAATTTTTTACAATCTTTTATGGCGATTAAATTAAATTGTTTTTAAGTGAAATTTAACTGAAAAACGAACTTAATGAAAATTAATGAATATTTAAAGGTAGAATTTAAATTTTGAAAGTCAAGAAGTTTTTTGATTTAATTTAAATATTTTAAAATAGTTTTTTAAATTAATTTTAATTGGAAAGGATGTTATTACATAACAGGGTACATCAATATAAGCTGTTTTCCATAGAATTTCTTGTTGTTGTCATCTTAATATAGATAAAATTAAAGAAAAACTATTAAAACTAAACTTTGAAAAAAAAATTCATTACCCAAATAGCAAATAAACCCTGGCTGAACTTCCATTGAATATCCTAACCCAGCTACTTTTTGCCTCACTGAGATCAGCAGGAAAGGCTTCTTGGCTGATTGGCAAACTGCATCTCATTCATACGATCCTTAAAAATTTTGCAGGGATTTTTGAACGTATTGCCGATCTCTTTCTGACCACTCAGTCACAGGCTCTTTTCTTGTTATCCCCTCCCCCCCCCCCCAATAGGTTTGTTGCCCACTTGTGCTTATGATTTCCTAGCCATAAAAGGAACCCTAATATGTGATTGTCAGTTTTCCCTTTTGAAAAAAAAAGTTCCTTGCTCTTATTAGGCATAAGCTAAGACATAGGTCAAAGTCATTCGGCATTAGCCTAAAACCTTTAGTTACAAGCTTGAGGACGTAATAGACTGATCCACAAATGGAAAAATTATTTTTTAATAATGTGACTATTTTTAATGAAATATGTTCTATATCAGTATGGAAATATTTTTAAAGCTCATGGTGCTCATAATATTCTCAAAACTAATATTAACCCTATGGAACATATTTTGTAACTACTTTTAATTAAATATGGTCTATATCATAGGTTCCCAACGGGGGCGGTACCCCCCCACCCCCCAGTGGGCGTTGGAGCCGTCCAGGGGGGCGGTAGAAGGTCCAGAGGTAAATGGGGGGTAAAACAGTCAAGGAGGGCGGCCGTGACATACCTATTTAGGAAATTAATATAACTAGTAAATCTGCAGATCAGGAGCCTCAACGTCAGCACTGCAAGTCATTATTTTTAAACACACTTTTGTGTAACATTCAACTCCCTGCAAACCACAATTTAAAGTTTTCAAATTACGTAATTATTTATAAGAATAAAAAATCCGAAGTTTTCGGACATTATAAGCGTTAATTTAAAAATGTTATGTAAGGATATTCTGAAATTTTCATGAGCTGCTAATTCTGGTATTTTTTTTTAGATAATAAAGTAGATTTGTTCAGGGGGGCGGAGCCCCCCTGAACCCCCATGATTTCATTAAATTTACATATATAACAGTTTATTCATTGTGCTAGCAGTTATCATAAATCTTAGATTGATTTTTAGCCTTATTTTTTAATACCGGTGAACAGAAGAAAATTTACATTGACGTAATTATATTAAAAGTTTAGGTTTTATGAACGAAAAAGTAATTTCCTTTTAAAAATAAAATAACTTTAATTCATATTTTCTGAGATGAGGATGCATTAGGAAGTAACACTCGTCAAAAAATATTTTTTACAGCAATCTAGTTAATGTTTGGTATTTAAGAATGAAAATATTTATTTCCCGATACAATGACATCATTTTCAACAGAGATAATTTTTCGGTGCATATTTTTGACATTTACTATCTATTCACTTTTCAAAAGTTTTTTCTTATTGAAATTTTTAATTAAAAATTAAACATTTCTGTTAGCCGTGTGCAGACGATAAACCGTGAGATATTGGTAACTTTTTTTTTTTAATATTAAGAATTAATATCATAACACAAGGCCCTTTTATTTCAACCTCAAAGCATATTCGCTTTGTTTTTGATATATGAGGTAAAAATCACCTTATTTTCGTATTTTCGTTTTATTTCCAATATGAAGACGTATATTCATGTCTATTGTTTATTTCATTTTCCTCTTGTACATTTATAAATCTTTCAAATCAAAGTTAACTGTTTAGGGTAAATTATTATTGCGGGATTTGATTTTCCTGGTAATGGTAAAAAAAAAAAAAAAAAGAGTTAAATTTTATAGAAAAATGTCAATTTATTCTTTATGAAAATAATGAACTTTTTAATTTAAAAGAAATGTATTTGAACAAAATAAATAGAACATAGTCTGCCTTTATTTCTGGCGTAAAATCCATCTATATTTTGCAGAGACAAAAAGGTTTGTTTGTAAAAAAAAAAAAATTCATCCCTTTTTGACGTTCATTTGACTTCAAACAATTACACATACTTTCACATCTGCGATATTTTTAGGCATAGTTGCATTGCTAGGCAACAGTTAAAAAAATTAAAACAATGAAATGTGTACATTCTAAAGAAGAAAATTTATGAAAGAAAATATTTTATGTTATTGGAACGCGTATATATAATCCCTCCATAAGTTATACACCGAATTTAAAAACTCTGACAAATGCATAGAAAAAATTTCAAACTAATATGAACACTGTGTGATTCCAATTAGGAAATTTCATCATCCATAATTTACCATTTAAATCCTTCAATCATATGGGTCATTTCCTTTTAACAAATAAAAATGGAAAAATCGTCTGAATTACCATAAAAAAGCATTATTGTGAAAAATAAAATATCCTATATTTTCCGAACGAATGAACTAAATTTAACCAAAAACTATACAGCTAATTCCGTGTACCTCATCAACATGCCCAGTGAATTTCAAGTTAATCGGATGCTTTTTGCAGCAGTTATCGCGGAACAGACAGACAGACTAACAGAAACCAAAACATTTCGTGTCTCCACAGTAAGCCTTCACTGACGTTTCGGCAATAACACTAGTTGACCACCCTCCCTCCCGGCGTTGCCCGAGCCCTTCATAAAAACCTTAAATATACATTTTAATGAAAATTTATACAAACGACAGAGCTCGCACCGTTCCTAAAATTTTCGCACTTTGCTACCAGTATATTAAATAAGAATTCTTCGTGGTACATTCGTTTAACATTTATAATAGAATTACACAAGATAAATTATCGTATTTATTTAGTGGTAGCAAAGTGCGAAAATTTTAGGAACGGTGCGAGCCCTGAAACGAGCTTAGCGCTGATGCCCCAAATCGAATTTCTTTTTCGAATGTCAAAAAATCGCCGAATGCTAAAATTCGCGGAGTGCAAAATTTTATTATAGCGGGTAATTGTAACCAAAATTCTTTTATGAATGTCAAAAAATCGCTATAAATCGCATTAAAAAGCTCTAAATATTCAAAAATCACAGAGTGCAAAATTTCCTATATTAAGCTCTAAATAAGAAGAACTAAAAGTAAAATTTAGAAATGGATACCAAGTGTTCTGACTTGAAAAATCAATACCAGCTCTCTACCCTAGATTGTAGGCAAGAATACAGAAATTTTTAATTGCTTCACCTTCATCGTTTTTGGCTGAGTGCAGGTTCAGTGCAGTAGCTAATTTACTTTCTAAGAAAAGTAATAGACTGCACATTACTAAACTAGAAAATTTGCGAAGGAGGTTAACGAAACTGGACCTCAACATAAACAAACTGTTAAAACTCCACCAGTCTCAACCATCTCATTCATTTTTTTTTTAATTTCTTATTGGTTATGTGTTTATTTTTAAATTTTTGATAAACAGCGTTTTACTGCTGACTGATGGTCGTTTTACTTATTTTCTACTTTGTGATTCTTAAGAGATATACAGTTAAAATATAGATATAGATAATATGCAATAATATTTCAATATTTGGTATAATTAACTATTATGGAAAAGGGGGCGTTGAAACTTTTTTTTCCTTGTAAAGGGGGCGGTAGTCCAGAAAAGGTTGGGAACCTATGGTCTATATAAATATATTTAAAGCTCATAGTATTTTCAAAACTAATATTAACCATATGGAACTTATTTTGTAATTACCAATGGCGATTAATTGGAAAAGATTAGAGGACAGTGTTCCACCCCATCATCGCATAAAATACTTTATACAGGGGTGATGGCAATACTGCTTTCATACCTGCCAATTTTGAAATCCTTACAATTTTTATGGCATATTTTTACGTGCTTAAAAATGCATAACATATGTACATGCAGTGAAAAAAGTAATATTTCATAACATTTTCTATGCTGTATTCATGTATAGTCTTTTTTTTTCCTAAAAATAAAAACGTGAGATTTCATAAGAAAATTTTTTTGCATGGGAAATTCTAAGTAAAAAAAAATCTGAAATTCACAGGAAATTTTCTGAAAGGTACAGAACCCCAACAAAGGGATTGGGGAGGAAAGGGGAGTGCTAATTTTGAGTTATTTCGAAGCCTTTTGACAAAATTTGTGTTTTTTAGCGACCTTTTGACGAAATTTGTGTTTTTTTTGCGATCTTTTGACGAAATTTGCATTTTTGCGATCTTTTGACGAAATTTGCATCTTTTTCGCGATCTTTTGACGAAATTACTCTTTTTTTCGCGATCTTTTGTCGAAATTACTCTTTTTTTCGCGATCTTTTGACGAAATTTGCTTTTTTTTTGGGAGATTGTTTGACGAAATTTGCGTTTTCTCGCGATCTTTTAACAACATTAGTGTTTTTTCTGCTATCTTTGACAAAATTCGCGTTTTTTACGCGATCTTTGACGAAATTCGCGTTATTTCCTGTGGTCTGTGATGAGGAAATTAGCTGTGCTTTAAAGATTTTTGATAAAATTCGTGTTTTTTCAAGCGATCTTTGACGATATTCGAGTTTTTTTTCGCGATCCTTTGACGAAATGCACGTTCTTTTCACTAACCTTTGCCGAAATTAGTATTTCTCCTGCAATTTTTGACAAAATTCTCGTTCTCTTCACGATCCTTTGACAAAAATAGTGTTTTTCTGTGCGATTTTTAACGAAATGCGCGTTTCTTTCCCGATCCTTTGACAAAATTAGCTTTTTTTTTCCAAATATCTTTGATAAACTTCGTGTTTTTTTTCCACGTTCTTTGACGATATTCGCGGTTTTTTTTGCGATCCATTGACAAAATTAGCATTTTCCTCAATCCGTTGATGAAATTCGCGTTTTTTTCCCACGAACTTTGATGAAATTCGCATTCATTTCACGATCCTTTGAACAATTTTGCGTTTTATTCCCACGATTTTTGATGAAATTCGCCTACTTTTCACAATTCCTTGACGAAATTTGTGTTTTTTTTTTCCGCGATCTTTGACGAAATTCGCGTTTTTTTCACGATCCCTTGACGAAATTAATGTTTTTCTTCACGATTTTTAATGAAATTCACGTTTCTTTCGCGATCCTTTGACAATATTAGCGTTTTTTTAACGATATATGATAAAATTAGGGCTTTTTTTCGCGATCCTTTGACAAAATTTGCTTTTTTTGCTATTCTTTGAAGAAATCAGTGTTTTTTTCGCAATCTTTTGAAGAAATTAGCGTTTTTTACGTAATCCATTGATAAAATTAGCGTTTTTTTCGCGATCCTTTGACGAAATTCGCATTTTTTCACGCGATCTCTGCCGAAATCAGTGTTTTTTCACGTGACCCCTGGCGAAATCCACGTTTTTTCACGCGATCTCTGACGAAATCCGCTTTTTCCATGATCCTTCACGATTGTTTGTTCCGCGCGCAAAACCGTACAATCATACTGTTCATCCGTACAGCCGTACACTTAGAACAAAATCCGTACATTGTACGGCCAATCCGTACAAGTTGGCAACTATGTGCTTTGCACAAGGTTGAAGTCGGGACAGTTGTTGGGATCAATAATAGTACACCAAATTGAATTGGCCTAAGATAACCTACATCGGCCTAGGTTAAACTAGTTCAGACCAGTAAATAGCAGGCCAAACTAATTTATCCTATGGCCCAGCAAAAACTAGTTTATCCTATGCGCATTAGAATAAACTAGCTTGGCCTAAAATAGTGTTTGGCCGGTAACATATGTAACCAGAAAAGCATTTACTTTTAATATGTTATTAAGCTTCAAAAACTTACTTTTGAGATCCTATATGATATGACATCAATCTAAAGTTTCCGTCAGGAGGAACAAATGAAAGAATCCTCTCAGACTAAAGAAAAGTAAATACTTTTTAACAATACAGATAATCTATCAACATAACCTATAAATGACAAAATAAATAACAGTGTCAGTCAAATGTGTAAAGAATGAAAATTTACCTCCCAACGTCTGAATCTTACACATGGATGAAAGCTGACATCATCAAATACTCTAGGATTTACAAAAGAAAGACTTAAATCTGGCATGCCACTTAATTTTATGCAGCAATCAATCTGAAAAAATATATATAATAAGTAAAAAATTATTACATAATATGTCATATTACAAATACTATGACACATTAATATGAAAGGTGAATCATAAAAGTAAGAACTTAAAAATAATAATAATAAAGAGGGGGTTATTAATAATTATGAAACAATAACCAAAATAGAGAACAAGATGTTATCCTGGTTGAAAAAAAAAAAAAAATAGGGGACAAAATTGCAAATTTTTAACCTGAAGCAGTAATAAGCTTGTTATTGATTATGCACAATGCATGCTCAGGAGAATGTACATTTACAAACAAAACACACATACTCAAAAAGCAAAAGGTAGGTTAGAGATATAATTTTATACTAAACTAAGACATTTCTCATATTTACAATTGTATAATGACTATCACTGTGTAACATAAAATTCAATTTGCCTGAACACGACCTACCAAAACGCACTTTTCCACTGCTAAAAATGCAACATATTTATTGGCATTCTCAAAACTTAAATATTTTTAAATAGTCAAGTTAAATGATGACCAAATCTTTGAATAGCAGAATGGTTACAATGGTGAAAATGACATAATATTCAAAAGAAAAGATTTTCATCCATTAAAATAAAATACATTGCTAAGACTGTGCCAATATGACATTCTATTCACAAACCAATATTACTGCATATAAAAAGAGACTGAATCCCCAACTACTTATTTAAAGATCTCAAGTTTATGAAAATGTCTTTTCCACATAATCATAATAAGCATACAATAAACATTTAAAAAATGATTGCGGTAAATGGGGCAGTAAAATCTTGGGATAATTCCAATAGTGAAAATGATGTCATATTAATAAGAAGAGGCAGATTTTCACCTGTGAAAATAAAATAAATTTTAATTGTTTCAATATGATATCATATTCACTAGATTTTATTTCTGCCTGTAAAAATAAATACATAATCCTCTATCTATGGTTGAAGGATGACTTGGTATGCACACGAAGTGGTAAATTTCTAATTTTTACGAGGAGGGAGCCTGCCCTACAACATTGTAGGACCCCAGAGAGTTTGTAGGGAGAGAAGGTAGTGTGTAATAGCGATGGGTGATTCTGTAAAAATCGAGAATCGATAAACATCTACATTGCATAAAAAAGTATTGATTACAATCACAATCAATTCCCAAATTCTAGTATCAGATGTTCTAGAATCAATTCTTTGATACTAACAGAAATAAGTTTAAAAACAGTAATTCTAAAACTTAATGATCATTTAGCAAGAAATTCGATCGTGAATCGTGATAACGGGGATAGATCGATACTTCTGGCCCTAATTTCACAGCAATAAATGAATTTCAGAGCAACAATTCTGCTATCAATTTGAGGAAATGTAGGGTATTTATGTTAACTTAATTAGACTGACAGCCCCCTCCAACTCCCGACACACACATACTAATAGTACACATAAGATGGTAATTTTTTTTTTTTTTTTTTGTGGGGGGGGGGGGGTAGGGTTAGGAGGGACAACTTAATACAGAAATAGTTTTAAAACACTTACACATCCTTGGATTTCAGCAGATATTACAGAACCACTTTTGTCAATTATAGCATCTACTTCCTCAATAATGTCAAAGTAGGCTTCATTATTTGTATATTTCACACCCGTTCTGCGCCATGGAATACTAGAGAGCTGACCTGTTGGCAATGTATTGCTTATGCTATTCAGAAAGAGAAATCACAAGGTTAAGATTCTTATTTATAAGCTCATTACTTAATTTTTGAAAGCAAGTTAAAACTGAAAAAGTAAAATAGAATGATTTAAAGAAATGAACCAGCTTTTAGCCTGCTCTTTCAACCTCACTCCCTGGTCCCACTCAGCTCAGTGGTTAGCATAATGGCCAGAAAAAGAAGATCTTGGGCCAATGTTCATGGGTTTGAAACCAGTATGGTTTGGCCGGGAGTGACTGTGCAAGGTTTTCAGGGTTTTCCTTGAATGAGAATACTCATTCGGGTCACTTTCCCTTTAAAAGTTCTCCCTAAAGGCATTCCTTCTATAGTTAATATGGGCGAAACTGGACCATGTTTAACAAAATCCCCCAACTCCATCTCCCCTCCAAAAAACACCTCCTCCCATATTATTTTATCATAAAGTGTCACATAGAAATGAGATGCAAATTATACTGTCTAATTAGGAATTCTGTCTTCTACATTTTAATATGAATAAAATAGGCATATGGTAGGGTTGCACTGAATATTCAGTATCTATTTGGTATTTGGCCATGTTACTGAATATTCGGTTTGACTGAATATCAAACTATTTGGTATATCGAAATGTTCGGCTGAACTGAATACTTAAAAAAAACTTTTAAAACATAATTTTAAAAACCTTATACAGCTTCTACGTTCAACAGTCAACTCATAAAAATATTCAGAATAATTAGAAACAGAATCATATTTAAATAAAATAGAATGTTTTTACATTATTTATTTGTTGTTTCTTAAGTACTATTTAAGAAAATTAACCAATCACGAGGATTTTCATAGGAATTAATTATGTACAAATGCAAGTTCCTGAATATTGTCCAATAAATAATCTGTTTCTTGCTAAGATTTTAAGAACGTTTACAATCTCTGAAAATGATCGCCCACTCCAGACACCGATCTAGGATGGATTTAAAAACTTCCTTGCTTAATCAAACGGAGTAGAACAATTATTCTTGCTGAGTTGCCACCATATAAAATTTGAATAGATTGTATTACTTATTTACTTTTATTTTAGTCTCTTCCTGACAAACAAATAATATATGATCCTGCACAATTTTTTCACAATTTCTCTTTGATTTTAAATTGTTTGTTTTAGAAATTAGGAAAATTTTATTCATTTGTTTTAATTCACAGAAGAAGTCATGAAATTTAAAATTTTATTAATTAAGAAAGTTTTATAACTATCATCTTCTTAAATAACTCAAAACAGATTTTTTTCAGCATAAAGCTTACTTGAAAAAAGCTCTTGTTTATCACAATGAAAGTTTCTGTTTTAAATATTATGTAAAATTGTTTTAAATTTAATATTTTAATGCCTTTAAACTTTGAAATATAAAAGTATTCGACAAGCCGAATACTTGGTATTTGGCTTAACAGTTACTATTCTGTATTCGGCCTAACAGTTACTATTCAGCTAGCCGAATATTCGGTATTCGGTCAAAATCACTATTTGGTGCATCCCTAGCATATGGGGGCATCTCCATACTAAAATAGAAACAGACTTCAAAATATTTAACACTAACACCTAAATTCAAATTTATATTCTAATTCTACAATAAATTTTAAATTTAGATACAAAATTGGAAGTAATTTGATGAAGAAGTTAAGGAGTTATACATATGTAAAGCTTTTAACTCTTAATTTTAAATTAATTTTTGATATTTTTATTCAGTTTCCCATATCCCCTATAATATTTGCTTGCCTATAATATTGGCTTGCTTCTTCCAAAACAGAAAACCTACCTACACTGATTATCTCTCTTCCGTTAAGATCTCAAAAAATAAGGAATATCCCAATACATTCACACTTGCTATTGTTACATCCGCTATCGTTGCTATTCCTGCAAGCCGGAAATTCCACTGTTTACTACTCAATAATACTATATTGCTTGTGTTTTAGTTCTGCTGTTGCTATTGGTCTTGATTATATTACAATATATCAGGACACTGATATATAATGACCAATAACATGAGCAGTGGCGAGGCGTGAGGTTTCTTGATGGTCATTGCTAGTTCACAGGCTTCCAGCAATGTACCCATTACCATCAAAGTCATTCACATTTTCTGTTTATTGAAAAATGTTTTTGTAATTAATTAAAAAAACAAAAGCTTAACAATTATTTTATTTCTTTTAAATGAACATAAATATTACAATCTGTTTGTTTTTTTATATATATACTGACGCTTCATTTGTAAGAGTAGGGGAGAGTGGCTGACCTTGGGACGTATTTTCTCTTTCTTTTTTAATTTTTTTTATATTGATCAATTATCAAAATTTTACCTGCCATTCATTCTTTTGACCTTTGCCTACATTATTAAATAGCTTTTGATCTTACATCCATTGTAGGGAAATTTTAAAAATATATTTATTAAACTTGTGCTACGTCCCAAGGTGTATCACCTGGTGGGGCAACTTGGAACAGTTAAAAATAGATGTGAAAAGTTCAATAATTGAATTACAATCTACATGGAATTGTTTGTTCATGAAAAGAAATTTATTTAAACTGATAAAGGTAACTATTATAAATGTTAGGGATGCAGTGAATATTCAGTAATCAACCTTGGTATTCCTTTCCAGTTTTTTTTTTTTCGTGCTCCTAATTTGAAGGAATGTGCTTTTTATTTGCTGAAGCATATTCAAAAGCAAGGGTATGCACATAAATAATTATTAGTCCATAGTGATATTTCGAAGCTTGTAAAATGTTGTCTACCAACTTTCCTTCCTCATCATCGGTGAATATTTTCCAACTTTGTATCTTTGATATATACTTGAAGTTAAAATTTGGATGTTCACTTTTTAAAAAAGTACTAACATGACAATTCAGAGTGGTCTTACTAACATTGTAGACTGAAGCAGATTTCCTAAAAGATATTTCACCTGAAAAATTTTTTGCAGCAGCTTTCTGAATATTGTCAGCATGAGTTGCTGCATTTTTTTTTATTATTATTCTAAATTTCTAATCCCTGCCTTTAATAAGTGTAATGACTTCCTAAAAGAAGAAATAATAACTATTAATAAATACATGTTATGTAGATTAAATAAAGATTGTTTTAAACACAATATCTTTTGGTTAAAAAATTTCAAATAAAAGTAGCTAGGCATATCTTGTGTCCAAGGGGCCCCACCCACCTTCATCTGTTCCAAGGTGCACCCTATACCCACCATAAAATTTTAGAATGTTATGCTGTTAGACTGAGCACTAGAAATATTATACATCAGTTTTATAGAGAAAGCTTTAAATTTCATATTATCTTTTATTTCAAAATATTTTCAATCGAATTCTACTTTGCAACTTATCAAACTTTTACATGAAAGTTACTAGACATGTTTGCAAAATAAAAATCTTAATAAATTCTTGCCTACTTCATCAATGGAATCAAAACATGTCCGAAAATTAGATTGTGCTGCTATCTATCTGCGTCTACAAGAGCTAATTTAAAATCTAGGGCAAAAAATAACGCTGTCCCAAGGTGAGCCACACTCCCCTAATCCAGCCTCTGCATTTTTGTGGCAAATTTCTCAATAACAAGAAAAATTTTCCTTCTTTTTTCAGTAGCTCCAACATTTCTTTTTCAATTAATAACAAAAAAAGATTATTCATACGATCTTAAGTTTGGTGGATCTTTTATAAGTATGAATTCTTTTCAAAGCCGACATTTTCCAAAAGTTTTTTTAAATTCTACTTTACTACTACCTTTTTCTAATGTCATATGAATAGTATGGAAAATAACTAGTCGTTAAATTTCAGTAAACCCTTATTACTTGTGATAGCTATTTTTAGTATTATTAACGTAAAAGCAATTTTTTCAAAAATTGAAAAATAATTGGAACATGAAAGGGGTAAAAAACAGGAATAGTAAATTGTTAATTCATAAAATTATCGCATTAATGTACCCACAGCTTATTAAATGTGATAATTTTGAGAACACAATTTAATTATGAAACAAAAATTACTAAATTATTCAATCAATCTATTTATACTATTTAACATATGCAAGAGCAAAAATCCTGCAATTATCCATCCATTTTAATTTAATAGCATCATTAAAGAATAAAATATCGTACTTTGTAGTATTTGACAAAACAGATTTTCTCTACAATAATTCAGAAAGGGAATAAGCGCAAAAAAGAAATGCACGCACTTATTTTCCTCTAGCGCCAAGAATGGATTCGATAAAATTAGCAATGACAAGCAGCACTATTTCTCGGAAACTGGGAAATACTTCAATAACCTGATTGGTCGTGAGGGACTGAGAATATGCGTGTGCAAGCAAGACCAGATTCAGAAATCTGGGCGAATCCTTGTAGCAAGTTATGACCTAATCCAGTTTTGTCGCCTCATTTGAAAAGCGACAGATGGTGGCACTAAATATTGAATTATAACAAAATAGGAAATGCCACTATTATCACATTGTCTTTAAGCCACAAATTGAGAGGAAAAAAGAAAATACAAAAAGCATTTAAAAACGTGCTTGCATAAAATTAAAACATTTTATGTTACCTTAATTTTTCTCTAGTCATCGCCGAATCTATCGATGACCAGAGGCTTCGCCACTGAACATGAGCTTGCATGTGGGCTTGTTATTGTCGATAGAACTGCCTACGCTGCCCCGATTAATATTATTTTGTCTGTCATATTATCAGTAGTGCAAGGTTTTCCCAAGTGAATTGAATATATCTTGATATTTCAGCTTAAAATGAATGTATGGTATTGGGTAAATATAATTGAGTGATTTCTAGGAAAGGGGCAAAAGATAACATTTGGCAATTTTGAATAGAATATGTATATTTACAATTTATTAATGTTATTATATAGCAAATAGATATAAAGATATAAATACAGATTTTTTTTTTTTTTTTTTTTTTTTAGAATGGGAGCCTTGGAGAAAGATTGATAAACAACATTTCTGCTGCTTTTGTCATTTATTGAAATCTATTTAATTACAAGCATATTGGCATGACATGTGCCACGAAATTAAATCAATTTCAGTTTTTGATTTTCATTTAAAGCCGTTCTCAAATTTCCTGTTCAACAATGCAAAACTTTCTGACTCATAATTTAAAAAAAAAAAAAACAAAAAAAAAAAAAACACTTATTTTATCTAGTACATTTAAATAAAATGATGTACTCCATTAAACTCGAGGAAATTAAATAGTTAAAATGTTATTAAACATGAAAGCATAAAGTTGACAGTCCTAATTATTGAAGCAATTTGGAATAAAATTGTATTTTCCATTTTTTGATAAATAAATTACTTATCGAGCTATAAGCGATTCTTGTCACATGACGAAAAGTTTTTCCTTATAATGCATTGGGAATTTGGTTCAAAAAGACCACTTTGACAGTATTTTCTGAAAGATCTTCTACCTTTAAAAAAAAATGGAAACAACCATTCCATTACATAATTTTTGAATAAGAGCATCTGTCAATTTCTTGAGTTTCTGAACAAAAATGAATTTAGAAATGCATCAGAAAGTAGCTCCTTTAGATTTCAAAACAGCCTTAAGCATATTAAAATCATCAACATCCAGAAATTAAAAAAAAAACTTATTTTCTCTAATATGTTTTTTTATGTTATACTACATTAAACAAAGAAATTAAATACAGTAGAACTTCTTTTATCCGAAACTCTTTTAACCGAAATACATAGCGGTCCTTCCCGAACTACGAGTGCATATAAATATTTTCGATCCCCTTTCTTAGAGTTCCTTTGAACTTGAGCTCCCGTAAGCTGTGGAGTGGAATGTAGAAAACAAACAAATTAGCAATTCTGAAGCTTTAAATGTTTGGCATGGCTGGAGCAGCAGGAAGACTGCCATATTGGTGAACTAATAATATTTATAAACTCTGTGATAGAGCTTTAAAGCAAAGGCAATCGAAATTGTGACAAACAAAACATTTTTTCAAACCCTTGTCCTATATGTAAAAGGTACTTAATTTCAAAATTAAAATTCAGGTAATTTATTCGTGTTTCCATTTTGCTATTGCTTTATTTTTATTAAGCACTTGTTACCATAATAAGAAATATTGCACATATTTCTCCTTAATCTTAAAATTGAAGCATTCTCGATTATCCGAAAATTTCAATTTTCCGAAAGGAGGTCGGTCCCAATTACTTCGGATAATCGAGGTTCTACTGTAGTTAAAATGTTATTAAAAAATGCCATAAAATGAGAAGAATCAGAAATATACAATTTTTAAAGTAAATTCCTATGAAAGAAATGGTATAATTGCAAACAGATATCAAACTTGGTTCCTTTTTTCTAAAAAAAATTCTACTTTGTGTAAAAAAAATATATTTAAATGATGTTGTGTGAGCAAATAGAAATAAAACATATATTTGTTGCTTTTTACATCTGTTTGTTCTTAATTTGCTGCTACCACACCACTTGTCTTTTGAAATTAGCAATATTTCTATTCTCTTATACTTCAAGGTAGTAACGCAATATATCACCAATATCAATATTAACTTGTTGATATATTGTGATATTAAATTTCGGATTCTGCCCAGCCCTATTGTTCACAATAGTTTTTCAGGAACAATAAATAATTAAAGGAAATAGATTTAAAGTAATCATGAAAAATGGTAAGGCTATTTTAGGTATGTTTAAGATTATTATCTCAGGACCAGGGAATGGTCGGACAGGCCTGTTAGTACAAAATAAAATTTACTAACTTAGATCTTCCAGTCACAGTATTAGCAATAGTACGTAGAATATTGGGAGGTTTTATCATCTCTTTCAGGATATTGGATTCAGTGGCCAGAGGAAATCCATTATCTAACATTTCATCTAGTAACTATAAAAATAACAATATTCTTTACTTTTCATAAAAACATTTCTATATATCAAATTAATAGAAAAAGAATACATTTCAAAATTAATAAAATGTAGTGTTACAATTATATATACAAAATGCAATATATTGCTATGTAATTCAGGTTTGTGTGATTGACAGCCAAAGAAAAACAGTCCTTTGGGACATCACACAATATTTATTTTATGAATACAGCAGAAGAATAAGGAATTCACAAAGATTAGTAAACACAAACAACTGAATGTATTAAATGCACATCTAGGCAGATTAAATCAGAGAGCATAGTACATAAAATTTACTGGGTTATTATTCTGAAGCACACTTCAAAAGTCTCATATAAACAGCTTCATATTCATAAGAAAGTTTAAATCAGCTGGCTAATAGCAGCTTTTCTGTATCAAGAAAATTCTGAACCCCCCCCCCCCCCCCCCCCAAAAAAAAAAAAAAAAAAACCAGGAAATAAACTAGTACAGTGAGATCTCTAGATATCTCAATCATATGACAAACAACTATCTAAGCTATCAACTAGCCAAACTGTCATTCACAAAATGGCTCTAGCATACTACAACTCTATCTTGTCCAACGCGATGAAAGAACACTTTAAGGTAGATTTTGTAAGAAATATTTCTTACAAAATTATTTATTAATTATTTTTTTAATTAAATGAAAACTTTAGAGAGCACAGACTACATTTTTGCAACCTGTATTTTGATTACTAAATATGAAAAATATATATACAGCACAGAATCCTTTATCCAGAATGGTTAGTCAGGTGCATTTCGGATAACTGGTTGGGCATAAGATCAAAGATTAGTAATCAGAGTTTAACAGAAGGCAATTTATGAAAATTCCTTGGCAACAAAAATTCCTCTGCATAAAAATTAAAATGTTCTATCTAACTAAATATGCTTCCATTTCAAACCAGATGTTGGCATCAAGTTATACTATGCATGTTGTAATGCTTCAAACGATGCACATTTCAAACTGAAATTGTATGGCACTTTTTTTTTCTGATATCAGTGAACTCGATATATCATTCTGGATTGTCTCTGTAGTCTTTGACATCTGGAAGCTACTGGTAGAGCAGTAGCACTTCCGGAAAACCCGGGGTTAAGGCCAAGGCCCAAGGGCCCGGCACTTCTATGTGAAGGGATTATGGATAGTAATCCCAAATAGCAGAGCATTTAAAACAAGCCAGTAAAAGTTTAAAAGTGCTGAAAGTAACTTATTTGTTGTAGAAATAAATTACAGATTTACTTTTAAGCTGAAAAAAACAAAATTAAAAGTTGTGCATTTAAATAGATAACTAGACCAAATTAAAATAAACAAACCTTTACAGAAAACTTAAATATAACATGAGATAAAAATTAAAAACCAATTTTTATAATATGCACAATGTTTACAGTCCAAACAAACATACATCTGAAAAGGTAATGATGACTTCTTGGAACATTATATAAAAATATCAATTTAAACAAGCTGAAGTGACTGAAGCAACAAAGAAATAAGTTTAATATGAAAAGCTTTAAAATGAAATATTATTTATTTCAAGGGAATACTAGTTTCAATAAATCATAATAAACATTGTTTGAAATCATTAACCTTATATTAAAGCATATTAACTTTATTAGATATTATTTACTTTAAATTTAAGTATATTGATTTTAATGGTTATTAACTTCAAGTATATAAGATTTAGCTTTAAATATATTAAACTCTCAAAATTATATTTACTTTAAAAGAAAGCAACTTTAACTTTTAAACAAGATTAAGCATAATAGAGAGCTACAATAACTGTATGTTTCTTTAAACTGGAAAAGTACTAACTCATTAATAAAGATTACATCATCTTTGTAAATGCATTTAACTTTCTCAAATAACTATGTTTGCCCAAGATGATATCATAAATAATCCCACTGACGACTTATCTGACAACTATTATCATAAACGTTACCGAGCATCTATTTCACTGAAAACTCAAACATGACCATGTCACAGTTAAAGACATTTAACAAGTGTCGTAAAATTAATAAAAGATGCCACAGGCTAAAAGAGAGCTTCATACACCAAAATGGTAGAAAGAGTTTAAAAGAACAAACTTAAACTAAAAAAGGAAAAATAAAGACCTTTATTTAGACAGATGTTGAAAACGTGCTATGAGCCATTTAATTAAGCCCTTTTTCTCCAGTTAAAGAAAAACATCTCATTGACTCAGTCATATGTTGAAACTATTTAAATAATATATAGCACCCTGGAGAACACTTATCTTGACCAGCAAAAGATGAAGTAAAACATATTTATAGGCAGCTTCAGGAACATT
Organism: Maratus speciosus; assembly: GCA_963932465.1. Lineage (NCBI taxonomy): Eukaryota > Metazoa > Arthropoda > Arachnida > Araneae > Salticidae > Maratus > Maratus speciosus. The sequence continues at coordinate 42,195,053 of OZ010788.1, read as the reverse complement.
AACATCTTATAATTGTAAAATGCTGATAAAAATAACATCAGTTATGCAAACACACTTCACGAAGGGAAAAGATTATTTCAACTGCACTCTAAAGCATGCTGTCTAATATCTTAAGATAGCCACAGTCACATTGACAGAACAAAATAAAAACGAAGAATAGTCCAAGAGCCGACAGCACAAAACCCTATGTTATCAAGCACAAGAAAAAGACTTTTATTTTATGGAAGAGTAGAAGTAGGGGAATCTAATGATCCATGTCTGCTGGAAGTGAAGTGGTGCATAAGCCAAAAATTAATACCAGCAGTGGTTGACTTGTAGGTGTATCATTGTGTTTGTCCTACAAACAAAGGTATGAAAACATGAAGGAAAGATGTAGGACAAACACAGTGATAAACCTATGAGTCAACCACTGGTGGTATTAATTTTTGGCTTATGCACCCCTTCACTTCCAGCAGATATGGATCATTAGATTCCCCTTCTTCTACTCTTCCATAAAATAAAGGTTTTTTTCTTGTGCTTGATAACATAGGATTTTGTGCTGTCGGCTCTTGCACTATAAGGAACACTCAAAAGGTCTCAGTATATATACACGTTTCTCATGTAATTACGACACCTCCGGATACAAAAGATCCAGGAAACACCTACTGGGGACGAGCTGTGATGGGAGAGGAAAAGATAGCTGACGACAAACAGGCAACGCCATCTGTCATTACCCATCAGAGTTCATCCAGATACCACATGATTTTGAAACTGTTTGTTTGAGGATAAGAATTATCAATGTTTCTGTTCAGAACTTGTTTGGACATAACTCAGACAGAAAAACTAATGAGAAAAATGAAAATTAAAGAAATTACTGTTCAAATAAAGATAAGTAATATTTAAAGTATCTATTGCCATATATTTAAAGTATCTATACTTTAGGGAATAGAAATAAAGATTACTAATAAATGAAATTAAACTTACAATGATTGAATAGTGAAAGTATAAACATAAGAAACTAAAAAGCATCTAAATTGATGTCATAGAGTGACAAGAACATAGAGAAAGCCAGATAGGAAAATTTCGCCATCACTATGAGTGTCTGGTACATCCAAGGTTCTTGGAGGACTCTGAGGTAGAGGTCTGCACGGGCCAAAATTTCCAGGCCCGGCCCGACTCATAGAAAAAAAAATTCGGCCTGGCCCATACAAAAAAAACATTGGCCCAGCCCGGTAAAAAAGTTCGGCCCGAGCCCAAACAAAAAAATTATTGGCCTGGCCCGGTATAACAGCTAAAAGTTCAGCCCGGCCCGGCTCGAGTGAATTTCTACAAAATATTGATTTTTACGTCGATTTGGTTAAAGATTTGTCTTGTACGAGGAGTTCTGACCAAAAATATTTATCTTAACTTTTTTTCATGTTTCTAAACTTCATTTTTATAGAAGTGCCGCAGGCTGCAATATTTATTTTTTTAATGAACTGCTATTTCTTGTATGTAAATGTTTCAGTTATCATTAATATTGTTAATCCATATTCCATGTATTGAAGTGTTAAAAATCTGAAAAATGCTATACAGTAAAATCTTCTAAGACTCAATTATATAGGAAAAAAATGTATTATATACACGTTCCCTTCTTAGCAAGTGTAAATGTATTATATATTCTTTTCTTATGTATTAGTACATTAATTTTGCATGCATCAACACGTTTTTCAGTATAAAACAGGATTCCGTCATAGGCAGGTTCTTTTCCACACATTTTACTATATTTTAATTAGCATAGAAATTTACTATTCTTTAAAAAGAATAAATGTTAATGTTTAATTGTAGAATAATGGCGATTTAAAAATGTATACATTTTTTGCAAAAATCTTTGGGCCAAACTTAATTTTACTGACCTTTGAACGAGCAGGCCATGCCGAGATAAGGATCTTCATACGGGGAGGCTCAAAACTAGGACTGAAAATTTTGTGCCGCGAAGACTGAGAAAGAAGCCAGTCTCGGCTCTGTAATAAGTTAGGCCCGGCCCGATTCTTCTGGAAAAAAGTAATGCCCCGGCCCGGCCCGAGTGTCGTGAATGAAAATAGGCACCCGGGGCCGGCCCGAGGAGATCTCTACTCGAAGGTGTGATTCCCGAACCAAGAGACTTAACCCTCTAAGTGTTTGGGGCGTAATATTCCGTTCACTAAGCTCCAGGTTTCACAGCAATACAAGTAATATTTAAGATAATGTAATTCTATAGATTTAATGAATTTTAAATACATTGAAGAATGATTAATACTCTCAAGGATTACATCCATATTTGTAATTGAGTTTTTTGTATAATGTTGAAAGAATCATATTTTCTTAGCATTTAAAACAAAATGCAAAGAAAACAACATTATAATTTTACCCTTTTGCAAGACGCTCGGAGGATTAATCCTTGAGTACATGCGTTACTGTTGCAGTAACCATGACTTCTAACAGTGTCTGGTGTGCAGGGAGAGTGATGCACATTGGGCGGTGCCCTCTCTTGGCTGGCTTTAAGTGTCACAGAGCATCACACTCACTCACATGTGTCACGTCTGATAGCTGGGCATTACGGGTGTTAGATTAAGCTTAAATTTATAAAGTTTCAGTAAAATTAAGTTTATTATATAAAATCATTCCTATATTTTTTTCCAATTAGTTTTCCCAGTTACTCTGCTCAACCAATAACACTTAATGTTTTTCAAAGAAACAGTGAAGTTTCAATGACTTGTTTAAAAATTGTTAAAACGTTTGAAGTTTATTTAAATGTGTACTTAAGATATCAATTGTTTTTTAATGCTAATTACTTACTTAAAGGATACTTTGGACTTTATCTGCAGTAGTACAAAGTATACTTTCATTAACCCTGTTTTGCCACATCGCAGCTAGCTGTGTTTACATTGTACATATGGTTGGTTGGTTGGCTTCATGGTTGGATGAGTGTGTGGCAGAAAACCCCCTTTCATGCCAGTTAACCTCCAGTTAATTGGTTTTCTGTTTCTCTCTTACCAATTAAATTTGCATATTAATTTTTAACTGCATTATTTAACCTCATTTCATTTTGTATTTAAGACTGGTGAGTTTACTTCAAGGTGTGGAGATGCAGATAGCAGCAACTACTCTGCTCTGACTGCAATCATGTTTTCGCAGCTTATTGGTATTATCTTTGTGCTGATGTTCATGCTGTCGGGCACAGCCATGCTATTGTAGATTTTCTCATCCAGGTATGAGGCTGGCTAAGCTGTGGAAAGTTTATTTTTGAGAAACGATGTTGTTGTTGTTATACTTTAAGTTTTACTTCTTGTTAATTAAACTTGTTAATAAAAACTATTACTATCAATACTAATAGTTTTTACTCAGGTTATTCTAATCTTGTTTTTGAAGAATAAAATTGTTACAGTTTTTCAACTTTTGTTTTAAATTATGGCCTTATACATCCACTCAAGATATACATTATAATGATGAATTAACTATTCTTAGAGTACAGTGATCCACGGGCCCTACAATGGGCCCCTCAGTGCCCATTGTAACCAAGTGAGCAGCTCGTCATATGGCAAGTTAGTTTTATATCATTCTGGATGTGGGCTGCCTCTCCGGGTGGTTCTGAATCGACCCTTTGAATGAGGAAGATGGCTGGAAGACAGGCCATCAGAAGAGTATGAACAGAATGCTACTTCATACAGAAGAGTATGAAGTAGCATTTAATGTGATGGTGGCCGGATGTGCATCAGTCTCTGCCTCCAAGATGGTACCCATGGATAGCGAAGCTTTGTGTTTGGGTTCGGGTGGCACAGATTTACCCGGACCCCCACCGCCTTGGTTTATTATGTAAGGTGGGCAGCGATGCATCATAGGTCAATCTTCTTAGCACTCACAAACCCATTTCTCATCCCTGTACAGATCCCTGCGAATACAACTTACTTTCATTTGTTTATTTACAAGTGTAATTAAATTCTTTATCTTTATTTAAATATATCTTATTCAGTTTTACTTACCTTTATTCTAATGTTATTCCCAGTCTTTAGTTTATTTCTTTAATTCATAATCTTCATTTACTTTTGTTTCACTATCATACGAGCTGGTCTTAATCTCATGTTTACACCCATGATGCAATCTATCCAAAGCCTCTGGATCAAACGACGAGAGTAGCTTCGAATGAATGCAAGATGGCGTTAGTCATCCGGTTGTTTGATTTCAATTTGCATATGACGTTTCGTCCTCTCTCCCACTATTGTTCCAGAGATTGGTGGATTTGACTTTCGAACAGCGCAGAAGTTGTTTTCTCGTGTATTTGGGAGATATAAATATGTCCCCATTCACCGAGAGAAGATAGCTTCGTTTTTCTTATTCAGTGCATGGCTTTGGCTTTCAAAGCATGATGCAATGTTGAGAGGCTTGTCGATGGATGGATTTTAATATTTTTAACAGTATATCATAAGTTTATTTAAGTTTTACTTTAAGTCCAGTCATCATATATATTATATTTAAGTGAACTGTTTCTCAGACATCTTTATGTCTCGTAAGCGCAGCTGTACAAAAGTTTCATAACAATGCAAGTTCTTTTGATGATACAGTAGACTCCCTCAAATCCGCAGAGCTTAGGACCAGAGGCTGTGTGAATTTTAGAATTTTTCTGGTCATTGCTTTGTTTACATTTTTAAAACAGTAATTTGAAAGTAACAATGCAATCAAAATCATAATGAATGCTTGCAATATAGTAAATAATTAAAATAATTAACTAAAGTAATAAACTAAAATAACAAAAAGCAAGATAATTTAAAAAATATATTAAATTATAAGAAGTAAAGGTCAAGTAAATATGCATAATAAAGATGAGATACATTTTTCTAGAATCATTCAATGAAACTTGCCTCATAATGGTACCCTATTAATTCTCGTCAAAATCATAAAATAAGGAAGTTTAATTTCAGGTTTAGCCACATTTTATAACTAAAAAAGATATATTAATTTATAAATATATTTGGTAAAAAAATTGGAGTTACCAGTGATATCTGCAATATCTTGGTTTTTTTAAGAAATAAATTTATACTTCCTTCAGGAAAAACCACGAGTTGAGTCATATTATCGAGAATTACATATTAAAATACATACGGAATGATATAAAATAAAAAAATTCTGTAATTTTACCCCTACATCTGAACTGAAAGTTTCATTGTTTATATCAGCGATGATGTGCAGATTTTAGGCATTTGCGGATTTGAGGGAGTCTACTGCATTTAAATTGTGAACTGCTTTTAGAGTAGGTTTGAATGTGGTGACAGAGTTTTAACTCTGTACTGCAAAGCCTAGCACATTCTTTAAATGAGGCTCTCGACGATCCATCCCAACCTCTGAGTCAACGAAGAAACTGCTGAACTTACAAAAAACTATTGTGAGAAAGATAGAGATGACTGTTGGTTGCTCGTGAGAGCAGACGTGTTGAATAGTTGCTGTTCGACCGAATACCGGTCACGGACCTGATTAAGGCGGAATGCCGCCGGCCAGTTATAATTATCATGTTTAATCTAAATGTAAATACCCCATCTGTAAATACCTCATCCATATAGTCAAGAACATTAAAGTTTAAGATTCCCTCAAGAATCTGCCTGGACTAATTACTTCTAGACACCGACCACAGCTAAGGTACATTTATTCGTCAAAATCAATGTGCATTAAAATTTCTACAGATTGGCGACCTTGTCCGGAATATTTACATGCAAAGTGTGGATTGAACTTGTACTCAAGAAATTCTGATGTCCTTAAGTTGAATGATGTTCTGAAAAAGAAAAGAAAAGTTGCTTTCATCGAATGTTCCGTGAATTGCTGGAAAGAGAAAAAAAAAAAAGGGGAAAATTCTCATGCAGAAGGAAAGATAAAAAGAGTCAAGTCGTTTCTGTCTTGTGCGTCGATAAAGTCCGTTAATGAAGGAAGAAAGTCGGAATTTCAACTGGGTATTTATTTCATCGAAGGATCGAAGTGAGCGTGTTCTGTGATGAATCATTTGTGAATTCATCGTGAATTCTGAGTGCTGATAAAAAAGTGTGACAAAATTTTCGAGTCTCTGCGAGAAGAAATATACGTTGAACCAATTTCAGCTTTTTCTTCTCTTGTGATAAAATGGGAAAGTGCGATTTTTATTGTTTCCCAGTACAGTGAGTTTTTGTTGTGTACGCCAGAAGAAAAAGCATATTTAGTTATTTATGCAGAGTGATTTTTTTTTGTTCTGCATTTTTTTTTTTAAATAAAAGAAATCTAGTGGGTCGTCGTACCTTGCTTAGACGTGTCTGCGAAGAGGAAATATAGGAAGGTGGTTTTTTTTCTTTGCTTCCTAAGAAATACATGTTTTTTTTTGCTTCTTTGAAAGAAAAGTGTTTTAATGATATCATTTTTTTTTATCTTGTTATTTTTTTTATGTGAAAAGAAAGGAATATATATTCTGTGAGAATATTTAATGGGAAGCAAGTTTTTTAAAAATTGGTATTCAATAATTATTTTTTTTTGTATTGTTATATTGTGAAGAAAATATGTATATTTATTTATTTTTTTTTTTTTGGAAAAATCTGGTACAAAGTAAGTCTATTTTAGAAAACTGTTAATATTATTATATATATAGATATATTTGATTTATCGGGTGCTTATATAGCATTGATTTATATTAAGATATTTTATTTATGTGTTAATTGGTTAGATATAATTATGGCACACTTAATAAGGTCTAAAAAGATTGATCTGGTTACTGCGGTAATCGAGTTAGGTTTAAGTCCTCCAGATGGTGCTAATAAAAGTCAACTGACTGATTTAATTTTAAAATCTGAAGGGTATAATGAGGATTTAGTAAAAAATTTGCTAGCAGGGATTATAAGTGAAAGGGAAGGGAAAGAAAAATTGTTGCAACAAAAAGAAATCGAAAATCGCGATTTTGAGTTAAGAAAATTACAATTGGAAAAGACACAAAATACCCAATTGCATAATTCGGTATCTACAATCGCCGGAAAGGGTTCCGATGTTCTAAAATTACTAAATAGATATAATAATGAGGAAGAAATTAGCATTTACTTAACCCTTTTCGAACCGGAAGCGAAGCGTCTAGGAATAGAGAAAGATGAATGGGTTACATATCTGTTGGCACTGTTACTGCTTGATATCGTTAGTATCATAAATCGTGAAAGTGAAGAACTATCCAGTGATTACGACTGTGTAAAGAAAATACTTTTAAAACGTTTCAAACTTACACAAGAGCAATTCAGGCAAAAATTCTTTTTATATAGAAAACAAAATTCAGCGTCATGGAAAGATTTCTCATTTGAAATCGCAAACTTTCTGAATGAATGGTTATTGGGATTACACATATCAACGTTCGAAGAGTTAAAAAATATTTTAATCATTGACCAGATTAGGCGAAAATTGTCCCTAGAAATGAAGGAACACTTTTGTGACGAATTGCCAAAAACTACAAGTGTAGAAGAATTGGCTAATAAATTGGACGATTTTGAAACTGCCAGAATTAACTTACGGAAACCTGAAATTAAGCCCTCAAACACAGAATTTAGAAAATGTCAAGGTAGTGAAAATAATAGAGCATGCCATCGAAATGACATTAGTCGCATACCATATGAGAAAAACTACACACATACCCCCCAAAAGAATTTAAATACAAAAATCCGTTGTTTCAATTGCAATGACTTTTCCCACCGTTTTAGGGATTGCCCCCGAAAAAAAGAAAGTCCGGCCTGCTGGAAGTGCAAAACTCCTGGCCACAGGTCTGACCAGTGTACAAATAATTCTCCTAAAAATGCAAATGCTGCCGTAAGCAATAACTCAAATCTGGTTGATAAAATAATGAAAAGCGTGGGGATTTTAGGGAAAAATATGGATGCTTTAATTGATATAGGAAGTGACGTCAATATGTGTAGCAACGATACTTATACAGCCCTGGGATGCCCTAAATTGCATGAAAATGATTTGGTTTTATCAGGTATTGGTGGTAGTCAAATTACACCCATAGGATTTACGACCGTAAAAATTGAAATAGATGGTTACACAGTGAATGCAGATTTATACGTCGTAAAAAATTTGAGCCATTCTATAATTTTAGAAAATAGCATTTTGAAACAGGTAAATTTCAATATGTCAGAAAAAGGATTGCAAATTACAGGGAAACGAAAATTGAAGGAAGTTAGGGTGAATTACATCACTGCTTTCCCGCAAGAAACAATCATGACAAAAACCAGACGCGTCATCTATGTCACACCCAAATTTCATGCGATGTTGCGGTCAGAAAAGCAAAACAATCCCACGATAGGAAAAATAATTTGGACAGCTGAATTGGTGAGAAAGGAGCAAACTAGTCAAAATGAAACAGCTTGCAACTTTAGTGAAAAAATAAACATGCAATTAAGCTCTGATAAAAATTGTTTGTTGGAAAGTGAACAGTGTTCTGTCCCACAGTTAGACTCAGCGAAAACCACAGATATTTATTTAGCTGAGACAGCTAATTCTATTGATTTTCAGGAAGTTGAGCTAAATCATATTACAAACAACACTATTAAGAAAGAGTTAACGGAATTGATCACTAATTATAAGCCAAACAAAGTTAAGGACACAAAGTTAAAAGTAAATATAACATTAACTGATGATATTCCGATTGCGCAACGACCGCGTAGGTTAGCATATCCAGAACAGGAATTTGTGGATAAACAAATACAAGAATGGTTGGAAATGGGAATTATAACAGAGAGTAATTCTAATTATGCATCGCCTATTGTGTTAGCGGAAAAGAAAGATAATTCCTGGAGATTGTGTGTTGACTATAGACACCTGAATAAAAAAATAATTAGAGATAATTTTCCCTTACAAAGAATAGAGGATGTTTTAGATAACATTGAGGAAGTGAAGGTTTTCACTACATTGGATTTAAAAAATGGGTTTTTTCATATAGACGTAGCAGAGGAGAGTAGGAAATATACAGCATTTGTCACGCATAACTCCCAGTACGAATATCTAAAGCTCCCATTCAGATTATCGATTGGCCCCCAGAATTTTCAGAAATATATTCAAGCTGTTTTTAAACGGTTAATTAAAGAAAAAGTAATATTAATTTACTTAGACGATGTCATAGTACTTGCGAAGACTGAGGAAGAAGCGCTTTTAAAACTGAAACGCGTCCTAGAAGTTGCATCGGATTACGGACTTGAATTTAATTTTGCAAAATGCCAATTCCTTAAATGGAAAATTGAATTTTTAGACTATATTATCGAAAACGGAACTACAAGGCCCTCGGATTGGCAGTAAAGAATTTTACTGAACCTCGGACCCTTAAACAATTACACAGTTTTCTAGGTTTAACTTCTTATTTCAGAAAATACATCCCACATTATGCAACTATAGCGAGACCTTTAAGTGATTTATTAAAAGCGGGAAATACATTTAAATTTGGAATCCACGAAAAACAAGCTTTTGAGACTCTTAAAGAAAAACTAGTTCACCTCCCAGTATTGCATACATTCCGACGAGGCGCTAGACTAGAATTGCACACCGATGCAAGCACCATAGGTTTTGGTAGTGTCCTACTACAGGAAGATGAGAACAAAAACTTACATCCTATTCATTATATGAGCCATAAAACTACACCTACTCAAGCAAAATACTCGAGTTATGAATTGGGAACACTCGCGGTAATGGAATCGGTTAAAAAATTCCGAAACTATTTATTAGGCACGAAATTTAAAATTGTGACAGATTGTTCTGCGTTTCAAAAGACAATGGACAAAAAAGACATTACGCCAAAAGTAGCCAGAAGGGCCCTATTCTTACAGGAATTTGATTATGAAATTGCCCACCGATCAGGATCCCAAATGAAACATGTAGACGCATTGAGTAGAAATACAGTACTAATAGTTACCCGATCACAGGATGAATTAACATTAAAAATAAAGAATGCACAACAAGAAGACGAACACATACAAGCGATAAAAAAGTTAATTGAAAAAAAATGAAAGTTCAGAATATTTTATAAGAAACGACATCGTATACAAATATGAAAATGATAGAGAACTTCTGAATATGCAAAAGGAAATAATACGCGATGTTCATAACAAAGGTCATTACGCAGTGGCTAAAACTGAAATTATTTTAAAAGAAAATTATTTTATACCCCAATTAAGAAAGCAAATTGAAAGTGTCATTGCCAACTGCATAGAGTGTATACTTTGCAATAAAAAGCAAGGAAAAGGAGAAGGTCTATTAAACCCAATCCCCAAACAAAATATGCCCCTCGAGACCTATCACATAGATCACATTGGTCCCATGCCTTCTACAAATAAAAATTACAATCATATTTTTACTGTTGTGGACGCATTTACTAAATTTGTTTGGCTATACCCCGTTAAAACTACAGCCGCTAAAGAAGTCATCAATAAGTTGACCCGACAACATGATATTTTCAGAAATCCATCGCGAATCATTACCGACAAAGGACCAGCATTCACCTCTGCTGATTTTGAGAAATATTGTAAGGAAGAAAACATAGAGCATATTCCCATAACAACAGGGATACCTAGAGGAAACAGTCAAATAGAGAGAATGCACAGAATTCTTATCCCAATTTTAGCAAAACTTAGCGTAGAAGACCCCACTAAATGGTACAAATTTGTCGCGCCTGTGTAACGTATCATGAATAGTGTCATATCGAGGAGTACAAAATTGACACCTTTTGAACTACTGACAGGAACGAAACTGCAGCAGAAAACTGATCTGCAAATCAAAACGCTGCTAGAGGATGAGGAATTAAATTCGTTCATATCGGAAAGAAATTCGAATAGAGAAATAGCTAAGCAAATCATACTAAAAATACAACAGGAAAACGTATAACAAAAAGCGAAAAAAGGCCAACATATATAAACTCGGTGATTTGGTGGCCATTCAAAAAACACAGTTTGGGACAGGTACCAAACTAAAGCCTAAGTTTCTTGGTCCCTGTGAGATTACTGCAATAAAAAGAAACGATCGCTGTAACGTGAGTAAAGTTGGACACCATGAGGGTCCAAATACGACCTCAACAGCTGCAGATCATATGAAGCCTTGGACTTCTACTGTCTAAGATGAAATATTTATGCTTTAAGTGATTTTTGTGTTTTTGATTTTTTTTTATAAACTGTGTGTTATTGATATCTTTTTTTATAACTATTATGAATAAACTGTGGAAAAGAACTGCTTCCAAGTGGCAAGCAGAAAAACTTTATTATTTTTCTAACTCTAAAAATATTGGTCAAGGACTGAAAACTTTTAAAAAGCAGTATTTAGTGGTTGATTTTACTATTATTTTGTTTTATATATTGTTTGTGAATTTTTTTGTGTGTATATTATATGTTCTGGAAAAAGTAGTCCAGTACCAGTCAGGTATATAAAGTAGATGGGTGACTGGGAGGACCCAGCCCTGTCAGGTAGGCCGAATTGTGATGACAGAGTTTGAACTCTGTACTGCAAAGCCTAGCACATTCTTTAAATGAGGCTCTCGACGATCCACCCCAACCTCTGAGTCAACGAAAAAACTGCTGAACTTACAAAAAACTATTGTGAGAAAGATAGAGATGACTGTTGGTTGCTCGTGAGAGCAGACGTGTTGAAACGTCGCTGTTCGACCGAATACCGGGTCACGGACCTGATTAAGGCAGAATGCCGCTGGCCAGTTATAATTATCATGTTTAATCTAAATGTAAATATCCCATCTGTAAATACCTCATCCATATAGTCAAGAACATTAAAGTTTAAGATTCCCTCAAGAATCTGCCTGGACTAATTACTTCTAGACACCGACCACAGCTAAGGTACATTTATTCGTCAAAATCAATGTGCATTAAAATTTCTACATGAATATATATTTAAGGCGTCACCTTTTCCTGGAGAAATAGTTCATAATGAGTGTTACATTGGAACATTGCTTTTCATGTTGGAGTTCTTAATGAATGGTAATAACTTATGGCAGTTGAACGAGTATGGAAGTTTGGTTTGTGAAACGACTTTTTTTTTTTTTATTCAAGCGGTTTCTATTCATTAAATATATTTTTCAATAGCATTACTACTTAATATATATATTCTCTACATCAATACATGAAGATTTAGGTTTTACCTTTTCTAATGAATAAGCTGGAGATGTTTATTTTTCAAGATAGATATTGGCTTTAACTTTGTTAGTATCATGATTAGTTTTTCTTATGAAATTTTGTGATGTGGTATGGCCATTTAATATGAAGAAATCTGGTTCATTTACAATGCTGTTTGTGTCCTGAAGTTGTCTTCCAGTATTGGTATGTTTAATTTATTTCTAAGATAAAACATTAAAGATTGATCATCACTAACATAATTGTTTTACTTTATGTTTTTCTTATGATTTTATTTAAAATAAATGTTAGTATTTTCTTTCAAACCTAGTATGTTTATTTTAATAACCACCACATATGCTTTTTCTTTATCAGCAGTTTAGTTATCAATAATTTATTTAAATCTTTTTCATTTTTTTTTCTTTTTAACGAGCTTTAGGGATTCATTCAGAAATTATGCTTTTAGCTATTTATGCAGCTCTGCTAAAATTGTCAGACATTACATTAAGTAGAAACCTACCTAGTAAGTACCTGTGGAGAAGGTTGTCACAATCTCTAAGGTGCTGCTAGTGGCATCTATGGTTTATTGGTAGGAGCACAACTCAACGTGTCCTTGAAAGAGGGGATCAGGTGACTGATCTTGCGACCTCGAGCGGACATGGATAGTCATCTAGCAGGCCTGTATACGAGGCCCATATATACGTATGCTCGCAGCCTAAGCGAGAGACTATCTTTGGTCTGATTTGGAAGTTTCCACGAGCCCAAGGGCTTCGTGAGTGACATATACTTTTTCAACCATCCGTTGTTGACAAAAAATATTTCTCCTGTCATAGGATCTGATCTTCAAAGGTTTTGGTAAATTAAAAATGGCCTGTGAAACCTTGAGGTTACAGTCTCAGTCCTGGCTTCCTTTTGGATAGTCGGACAACCTAGGGCTTTTGGGGTGAAAAAAAAAAAATATCTATCAAGGTCGAATCAAATACCTATATCTCACATCTTAATAAAATCTGTAAATCATGCTTCGAGTAGTGTTACTGGTGTCAAAAACGAAAGTCAGTAAATCGTAGCACCGAACATTTCTTTTTTAACTAAACATTTAATCGAAGTAGAAATACTACTTACAAGCTATGATACATATTTACACAACTTCAAAACTATATTATTGGGAGACACAATGCTCCACATTCATATTTCAATTATTGACGATAATACGTCACATCTTTATATCATGACAAATCCTTCCATTCTAAAGCAATGTCCATTGCGTTCTGCTTACAAAACAACAAGGTATTCCTGGGGGTGTTCTAGGAGTGAAAGTAGAAGTAGAAATTACAAAGCACGTAGCACCAATCTAATTGTAATTCTTTTCTCTACAGGAGCAAACCCCGAACTGTCAGAAAAACCTTTTTAGAGCTGGTAGTTTTTCTACCTGCGACGATTAGATGTTACAATGGTTTGGGGCTCAGGACAAGTGACATGCGCTGGGCAATGCTAGACCTTGGAGGAGAGCACTTGAATATGGTGGCTTCACGTGGTTGGTAAGTGGGACGCACTTCTGACAGATGCACACTGACCATCTCGTCTGTCCTACTGCACAGTTAAGGGCTCCTCAGAGCTCAGAGCCTATGTCATGAAATAAAGGCTCGCCACATTGTGGGTAGAGATAGTTCATATCATTCTGCATAAACAGTTCCATACTCTATAGGTGAATATAATAGTCCTGGAAGGAACAACACTTTATACTTAACTATTTTATACAACCTGATCTTTAAATATGCAATTGATCTTACTTAACCAATCATGAAAACAACCATCAGCTGTGGCGACAGTGATGGATGCAACCCCAGGAGCCGCAACATCTCTCAGTCAAAAAAAAAAAAAAAAAAAGACCAGCAACTCAATTATAGAAAACCACTGGTCATAATGATATCTTTTAATCTCCGTAATTGGGTTACGATTCATTTCCCTTTGACCAGGGTAAGTTGCAGCTCCTGATCCTGCATGCACCAGTGCTGCAACAGTTGTTTTTGGGTTGATTAAGTAAGATGAATTATATATTTCAAGATCAAATTATATAAAATAGTTAATTAAAAAATGTCACTGCCTCACAGGCTATAATATGTATATCACATTAATGAGAGTTAAGAAGAAAAAAAAAGATAAACAACAAATTATTTTCAATATAACTAATGGCATTCACAGTTTTGATTAGTAAAAAGGTAAATCTGATGAAATACTAAAATTTAAAAGAGAAGATTTTTACCTCATACACCACGACATAATGTTCTTTAATGAGAGACTCTGTACAATCACCAAAATAATCATCAAAAGTGTCAACAACTCGATGAAGAAACTCAATGACAAATAATGGTGAAACTGTAAAGATTCATATCTTAATCAATGAAAAAAACTTTGATAAAAATTTTTAATTCAATCTCTGAAAACACACATACAAAAAAGAAAATAATTTAATAATTAAATTACACTGGAAAGATCCAAAAAATATATATTTCATTGAATATGTAATTATATATGTAATAATGAAAATAAAGAAAAAACAAAAGAAGGTTGCCGCTAGAGAACTCATTTGGAATTATTTTATGAATGATATATTTAACAATTTAAAGTTAATTTATATGTTCAATGAACCAAACAAAATACTGCAATTAATCATTTCAACACAAATGCTAGGCAGTAATAAATATTGAAATGAACACGAAGTAATATATATAATACATGAAGTAAGGATGCACTGAATAATGATTTTAAGCAAATATCGTATATTTGGTATATTGATAAAGCGGAAATTGAATACAGAATATCTGGTCACTCCAATTTTTCAGAAGTCCAGAGCTTAAAGATATTGAAACTTTAAATCAATTTATCATCATATTTAACATAAATGCTTCCATTTTGATAAACAAAACTTTTTCATTAGTACTTTACACTAAAAAATGTATATATATCCTTTGAAACAATATTTAGCAGCATAGTCTTAAAATGGTACTACTTAGTCATCGGCCAATTTCGCCAAATTATATAAGTCGCTGAACCACTCGCCAAATTATACAAATTGACATAATTTTTATTTTAAATAACGAAAGAACAAAGAAATTAGTATAACATTAATACAAATACAAATAAAACCTCGCAATAAAAATCACTTGATGACATAAATACATGTAACTTGCTTAAAGTCAAGTGAATGTAACATTTACGATCAACCATTATTGGCATTTAATCTTATAGTTTGTCGATAGATTTTTGGTCAATGGGATAGATAACTAAGTAGTACCTTAAAATAAAGATGAAAATAAGCACTTGCCAGTCGCCACAAGGCGACTAAACGTCAAAAACTGGCGATTAAAAACATAGAAGGTACTGGCGAAATGCAGGATTTTCCAAAGCGATTTCGTCAAAGAATTGCGGAAAAACCCCCGTGAATTTTGTCAAAAGATCGCAAAAAAAAGCACATTTCATCAAAGGATTATGAAAAAAACGTAAATTTCGACGAAGGATCACGAAAAACCCAAAAATCGTCAATAGATCGTGAATTTCGTCAAAGAATCGTGAAATAAAGACACATTTGTCAAAAGATTGTGAAAAAAAAAATGCACATTTCGTCAAAGGATTGTTAAGAAACCCAAATTTCATCAAATGATCGCGGAAAAAATGCAGATATCGTGAATGGATTGCGGAAAAAAACGCAAATATCATCAATAGATCTCGAAAAAAAAAACACGAATTTCGTCAAAATCACAAAAAAAAAACCCCGAGAATTTTGTCAAAAGATTGCGACAAAAACCACACATTTCGTCAAAGGATTGCAGAAAAACCAGAATTTCGTCAAATGATTGCTAAAAAACCCCAATTCCGGCAATGGATCACGGAAAAATCGCAAAATATCGGCAATGGATCGCAGAAAAAACGTAAAATATCTTCAATGGATCGTGGAAGGAACGCAAAATACCGTCAATGGATCGCGGAAGAAACGTAAATAACGTCAATGGATCGCAGAAAAAACTCGAATTTCGTCAATAGATCGCAGAATAAACGCGAATTTTGTCAAAGAATCGCGAAAAAAGAGGGAATTTAGTCAAAGAATTGCGTAAACGAACGCAAATTTCATCAAGGAATCACGAAAAAGTGCAAATTTTGTCAAAATATCGCGAAAAAACCCACATTTTGTCAAAGGATTGCAGAAGAAACACAAACATCGCTAATAAATCGCGTAAAAACGCGAATTTCGTCAAAGTATCGTGAAAAAAAAAACTCACATAATTAGTACAAGGAGTGACCCCCCCCTTTACATTTCAGAAAATTTGCTGTAAATTTCAGTTTTTTTTTTTTAAGTACCTAAGCATAGTGGGACTTATTTAGTTAACTATAGAAGCATGTTGCATATAACTTTGCTTTTAACTTAATTTAAAATGGATTGGAAATTAGTATCTAAACTCATTATATTTTTAAATTAAATGTTCAGTGACATAAATGTACTTACTGGCTACAAAAGAAATTATTCTCACAAGCCAGTAACTGGCTACTAAAAAAAATCAACCTACCGGCCAGTGGCCACTAAGCAAAATTCCTTATTTTCATCTTTACCTTAAAACAAAACTTTTCAAAATAATAAAACTTTAATGATTTGTAAAATTTATGAGCTTCTTTTGTGAACTAAAATAAATTAATAAAATTTTCCTATAATCTAAAACAAATATTTTAAAATGTAAGAGAATTTTTATTTTTCCAAGTCAGATATTAGTTCAGAAAAGATTATGAATAAGTAAATTCTCATCATTTTCACTAAGCCTATAATGACACACTGGAAGAAATTACAAGCAAAATCTCAGAAAAGGACTAAAGGGGAAAAAATCCTTCCATTAAAATGATGACAACACAATGAGAATAACTTTCCAGTTTTTATTGATTTAGCAAGGAAGTTTTTAAGTGCACCAGTGAGCAGTGTCTGGAGTGTGTGATTATTTTCCATTACTAATATATGCATATTGCATGCATATAAAAACATAAACCTAACACATTCTATTTATTTAAAATATACATAACTTTCACAAATTTCCTTTAGGAAAAAAATAATAATATGAAAAAAAGAATATCACAAATGAAAACATTTTATTTCAACATCAAAGAATTTTTCTAATTTACAGACATGGATAACTTCCATTGGTGAGAGAAAGATATTATTGGCGCGATTTGCGCCTGGCTAACATAAAAGCACCAAAAGAGGATTTTTAAAATTATCTGTTGAAAATTTAATGAAATAAAAAATTTAATTGGATAGGAGAAGTAATTAGTACACCTATTACTTTTCCCCCGCTGTTTTACTGCCATATATTTTAAGTTACATCGCTCACATAGCTGTTTTTTGCTATATCAAAATAAATAAATAAACAAGGTGTAATGGGAGTGGAACTGGAGATTGACTGATTTTTTACAGGGATGCAACGAGTAATGGTTTATCTGAATGCTGAATATTTGTCAAAAGGAAAAAAAAAATATATTAAGACATAATAATAAAACAACATAACTTGTACCAAATCTAAATTACTAATAGCATAATTTTAACAGTATATATATGTAATATGTATAATACATTTCAATTGAAAAAGTAGCTCATTATTACAACTATTAAATAAACTTTAATCTATTATTTTCTTAATACAAAAAATTAAGAATTTGTAGTTTTTCCTTTTATGCTTACAAGGGTCTTTTTTGTACATTTTAAAATATAGTAGTGCCTTCATAAGAAATCTACTTTAAGCAAGGACAAAATATGAGAAATAAAAGGAAGTGAATTTTTATTTATTTTATTTGATAAGTATTGTGTTTCGTGCATATATTGTAGTATTGTGTTTTGTGGGTTCTAGATATTTCTGTGACGAATTTGTGCATTTTTAAGATTACAAATAAAGAAATTTTAATATACAGTAGAACCTCAATTATCAGAAATAATTGGTACCGACCATCTTTCGGAAAATCGAAATTTTCAGATAATCGAAATTTTCAGATAATCGAGAATGTTTCAATTTTAAGATTAAGGAGAAATATATGCAATATTTCTTATTATGGTAACAAGTGCTTAATAAAAATAAAGCAATAGCAAAATAGAAACAAGAATAAATTACCTGAATTTTAATTTTGAAATTAAGTACTTTTTACATATATCACAAGGGTTTGAAAAAATGTTTTGTTTGTCGCAGTTTTGATTACCTTTGCTTTGAACCTCTATCACAGAGTTTTTTAATATTATTATTTCAATCACAGTCTTTCTGCTGCTCCAGCCGTGCCAAACCTTTATCAAAACATTCAAAAGCTTCAGAATTGCTAATTTGTTTGTTTTCTTCATTCCACTCCACAGCTTACGGGAGCTCAAATTAAATTCAAAGGAACTCTAAGAAAGGGGATCAAAAATATTTATATTTATTCATATGTCAGAAAGGGCTGCTTGCACACAAGGAATATGATAGTTTTAAAAAAAAAGCATTCAAAATGATTTTTGCACACAAGGAATGTGATAGTAAAAAAAAAGTTTTAAAAATGGATTTCGGTTAACCGAGAGTTTCGGATAAAAGAGGTTCTACTGTATTGTACTAGAAGATTAATACCGGAGCTATTTAAAAATGCAACAATCCAGAGCTATTTTTTTCTTTCACGACTTCCTATATTTTTTTACTAGGCTAAATGTTTTAAACCGAAATCCTTTTACGAGTTTAATTTGCTGCAGAACGGGACAAAATTAACATGATGGAACGATTTTCTTAGCAAGTTGCTGAAAAATAAAACCTTTTTTGCATTCAATGTTTGCTTTGTGAATGAAATTCTCATTGGCAGGCCCTTATTATTGCATGGGCGAATCAGGACTTTGCCCAGGGGCCCCCAAATCCATATATTAATTTATAAAATATTACTTTTTTTTTTTTCCAATTCAAACTTTGCAAATTTTCAAATACAAAAGACAAATTTCATATTTAAAAGATTCTACTAAACTTTCTGAAAACAAATTTCATTTTGAACTCACAGAGCTTAATGCTTTCACAAAGCTAACCTCAACCACTATTAAATAAGGAATAATATTTTGATTTTAATAGATTACATTAGCAATAAACTTAAATCATATCTAAACTTTAGTGGTTGAAAATAATCAATTGTCATGAGATAAATTTTCTTCTGTATTCGAAGTATTTTCTTTCAATTTTAAGTTAAATATGATAAACAAACCCAAAATTGCCATCTTTTTAGATTTATTGAAAAAACACTTCTTACTTGTTTAATAGAATACATTTGATATGATATTATGTTGTGTGTAGTACACCTTAAAAAAATGTAAAAGAAAGTAACTTGATTAACTCATATTTATATATTAGAATATTTGACAATCTTCCGTAAAGTTGAAGTTATGAAATTCATCTTAAAGTAACATAACAAGTTGCTAAAGTTATATAAAAGAGTTTTGTTCTGCACTAAAGAAAAAAAAATAGTATTTTTAGAAATTAAGGTATTTAATTTAGAATCGACGGAGGTAAAAATTTTCTTCTTTCGAATGGGGCCACCTAATTTATCTTTGCCCAGGGCCCCAAATAGTCTTGATCAGTGCCTGCTCATTGGAACTATCTAAGTAATAAATCATCTGCTTGTGTTGCAGCGCAATGTGAGTGGGGAGAACTTTGTTTTTCAGGTTAGCACGCGTGGGTATTTGGCACGTGTCATAAAAATCGCCATCGGATGTCTCGCTTGTTCTAGGATTCTGCCTATTTATATCCTATTCCTTCTAATGGGCATAACAAACCACTGGAAATAAAACTACTATTGTTAATATTGTTTATTGCTAAAAACAGTCACAATTCACAACAATAAATAAAATTGGTGATCGGCAACTACTTTTGGCAATCTATCTACCAGGTCTGGGTAATACATAAGTAAACTTTTTTTTAAGAAAGTGATTTTAATTATGAAAGAAAGAGTTTCTGAAATTAAAAATACTGTTTGGAAATAATTCTTATAATATTAAAAAATATGAATGGAACGATAATTTTATAAAATGTTAGTAGGACATTAAATGTAAAATATGAAGCAGACAATAACGATTCTTTTACCTTCAGATGTTGTTACTGCAACAAAAAATAAATTTCTTCTGTAAATACTAATAAGATAATGATGAGGAGTAGCTATAATTGGCTGAATATCATCTGGTGACGTAGCTTTTCGTTGAGCATCAAAGAAATAATCACAAACAGATCGATGAATGACACTTTTCCAATGTTTTTCCATAAAAACATCACTAGAAAACATAATAAAAGAATCAGTACAAAATACTTAGTGAGAAGGGGGCTAGTGTGGACAACTTGAGTAATTCTCTTATTCAATTCCTATTAGCTCACACTCTCCCTATATTTATTTATATATTTATCTTGTACAAATTTTCAATCGTTAATAAAATACTCATTATTCATCCTATCAGGTTGAAATAAATTTTTTTAAACTTGTACTGGATGACAATTGATGTTAATAAAGTTTTTTCAAATATTAATTAATTAATTAAATTTTAATTAATTTTAGTTTTGCATGGGAAACAAAATGGCCGCCATTGGTAATTGAATTTCAGTGAAAGTATTTTCAATAAGGGTTACCATAGGGGGGGGGGACCCTGTTCTGTCGCCAAATACCGCCAACTTGACGATATATCGCCAAAAGTGACGCCAACTTGGCGATATCTGTAATATTTCGCCAAATTCCCATAGAGTTCCATTGTAAACCTACTTGCTTATAGAAAATCAACAAATTGAGATACTTTAATGCAACAAAAACTCATATTAGTTTGATTATATTAAATTTTTCTTTGATGGCCTAAGTAGGAATTGACTTTAAAAACAAAATTTTTATATTACTTGTTTTTTAGTTAAAGTTGCTGTGTAAATTTTTGCAGATTGACAACACTGATATACACTTTCATGTGTAATTACATGAGAATACATTGAATAGTTCATTTGTACAGGGATGCCGCGGACGCGCTATAGCGCGTAAATTACGCGAAAAATCGGATACGGGACGCAAAAAAATAGCTCTTACGCGTCCCGTGGGACGCGTAATTTCGTGAAAAAATCGCGGAAAACAGACGATTTTCGTCAAAGAATCACGAAAAAAGCGTAAATCTCATTAAAATATCACGCAAAAGCAGCGATTTTCGTAAAAGGGCCGCGAAAAAATAGCGTATTTCGTCAAAGCATCGCGAAATAAAAAGTGAATTTCGTCAAAAAATCGCGGAAATAAGCGCAAATTTCATGAAAATATCGCTGAAATAAGCGCAAATTTCATCAAAATATTGCGAAAAATGCGATTTTCGTAAAAGGGCCGCTACAAATTAGCGTATTTCGTTAAAAGATCGCGAAAAAATAGCGAATTTCGTCAAAAAATCGCGGAAAAAAGCCGAATTTTGTCAAAGGATCGCGAAAAAAGTGCAAATTTCATCAAAAAATCGCGGAAAAAAGCCGATTTTCGTCAAAGGATCGCGAAAAAATAGTTGTTTTTCATCAAAGGATCCCCCAAAAATAGCAAATGTCGTCAAAAAATAACGTAAAAAAGCCGATTTTCGTCAAAGGATCGCGAAAAAAGCACAAATTTCGTAAAAATATAGCGGAAAAAACGCTATTTTCGTAAAAAGGCTGAGACAAAATAGTGTATTTCGACAAAAGATTGCGAAAAAATAGCAAATTTCGTCAAAAAATCGCGGAATAAAGCCGAATTTTGTCAAAGTATCGCGGAAAAAAACACGATTTTCGTGACAGACTCGCGAAAAAATAGCGAATTTCAACAAAAGGATCGCGGAAAAACGCGAATTTTGTCAAAGTAACGCGGAAAAAACGGGAATTTAGTCAAAGCACCAAAAAAGATGTGCAAACTAAACTTATAGGTAGAAAATTCGTAAAATGGGATTTAATTTCTTTTTTATGAGATTCTTAAAAATACAGCATGATTTCAGTGTACTTTGATAATATTTATATTCATTAGGTGGACCAGTAAAAATCACCCCCCCCCCTCCCTTGTTCTTACTGCATTGAAATGTCTCCCGCCTTCAGAACATTTAAGATTTGATGCTTATTAGTGATTTAGATATAAATTTCCCTTCCAAGGAAAATGTCTGATTCCAACACAGATCTATGCTGACAAATAATTCAATGGGAAGTATAATAATGAAAGCACCCATTCATTCAACGAAAAGTACACCTTTACTTAACATAAGTGTTCTTTTTTTCAGCAAAAATATCTTTTTCAATAAACCCGCCTTGCCTCTTTTTAAAAGAATGTGAACATTAGTGATACTTGTTAGTGGAACTTGGTATCTTCTACTCTCAAATAAACATTATTTTACAATTAAAATTGTATCTTGCATTTTTACTTTTAAAAAAGTAAAGATAATTTCTCTTTATATTTTTTAAAAATATCTTATTTGAGTGCAAATAATGCTGGTTTTAATTCATTATTTAATTATTGTTAAAACAATAATTAATGCATTTCATTTATCTTAATAAACAACTTTCATTTATTCCTTTAAAATATAAATTATTATTGATGGGGACCCGCTTTTGTAAAAAAGGGACCCAGATTTTTGGAAATCCTGGGTCCCGGGGACCCAGGTTTTTTCAAGTACAGTGGCATCACTGTTTGTAATTTATAAAACAAGGTTTTTACGGTGAAAAAGTAAGTTCATAGTTTGTTTTTTAATTACTAAATTAGACTATTTATATTCATTATTTCAAATGAAAGGGGATATTATATTATAAATGAATCTAATCAGTACATTTTTTTATATTCACTTTTTCTTGCATGGTTTACATTTACCAGTGTTAGTCCTAAAAAAATAAATGGCATCATGGGGCTAGTGTGGACACATGGTGGTGGGGCTACTGTGGACATGTCCACACTAGCTCCATTCAGCTTTCAGTTGTAAAAACATTAATTAGGTATATAAATATATCACATTTTATGGTATTTGTATACTGAATTAGATTCATTTGTGAAGTAATAACTGAATTTAAATGTAGAATACACACATAGCAGAATTTAGTTTGATAAACATTTTTTATTTAAATTACTAATGCTAGTCCATTATAATAGCATAGGTAGGTAGTATATTTTTCCTAGAGTAAATTATAAGGATTATTTTCTTTTTGGTGCTCCAGCTGGAAGTCTAGGTTTGCCTTCAAAAAGTGGATGGATGGTGAAAGAACTATTTCCAGCTGTTTTACACCATATACAAGAACACATAAAATCTGATATTGACCACCCTGTTTTTTCGCTTCTTGATAATCATAATTCACACATTTCTCTTCTAGCAATTACACATATGTGAAGAAAAATTATATTTTGTTACTATCTTTCCCATCACATTGTTCCCATAAACTTCAATTCCTAGATGTTGCACTTTATGGTGCATTCAAAGGGATGTGTAAAGTTGCATTTAATGATTGGATGTTAAATCATCCCAGCAAAACAGTATCAGTCTGATATTCTTTTCTTAACAGCGAAAGCATATTATAAACTATTTACACTAAGTAATATTATATCAGGATTTGCAAAAACCTGGCATTAGCCCATTAAATTGATTAGCATTTGTAGATGATTATTTTTTTGGAGCTATATTATTGACCGTGAATGCCCAGGTACTACTGAAGATAAAACAGAAAGACAGTGCGCATGAGAAGGCAGTGGAAACAGCCTTTTTGACATGGAAGTAGATGAATTAGAAATTGAAGAAGTAGAAATGAGTGAAAAAACAATCAAGCCAGGAGATTTTGTATTAGCTCAAGTTTCTTTAATTTGCAAGAAGTCCAGTTGCAGCAAATTCTATAAATATGTAGCAATTATTCAAAGTCTATTTCTGTTGGCGAGTATGAAACAGTGCCTCAAGAGTATTAGCTCTAAGAAAAACTTTTATTTATATTGAAAGTGATGTTTCACAAATAAACATCATTTGAAAACTCCCACAGCCAGACATTATTCAAGAAGCCATAATGCTCATTATGCTGTTTCCTGGCTGTGTAAACACTAATGAAAAACATTCAGTTGCTTTAACAAATACTTTAACCTTGTAAACTAACTTAAGATTTTAATGTAGGTAAATACACCCATATCTTTTTATTTGTATTTTATTTTGACCAGTGTTTTTTTTCCTTTGTAATTTTGTAACGTATTTTTGTCTTTGAAATAGATTCATAACATACCTAACTGCAGTCCTCAGTAATAAAAAAAAATATATTAGGTATAACTTTAATTAAATTATACTTTATTACGAATAATATATTTACTATGTTGTTTAGGTTCAAATTTATTTTATTATGGTTTTACAAACACTTTTAAGAGTTTTATTACATTGTCTAAATCAGTATTCTAGCTTGTCCACACTAGCCCCACCACATGGGGTTAGTGTGGACAAAAACAACTTTTAAAAATATATATATTAATAAATAACTGTACTGCCAAATAATTTAATATACCAACCAAATCAAAGATAAATTTACAAATTCTTGTAAAAAAAAAATACTTGAAGTGTGAAAAATGGTATTTAGTACATTTTTTTGCAAAATTTATAAAAATTGTCCACACTAGCCCCCTTCTCCCTACAGAGCTTAATGAAGAAAACTAAAAATAGTATAAAACATGCATTCAAGGCGAAACAAATATTGGTATAGCATAACTTAATTTTATACACACTTTAAGAAATTGAAAAATAATGATAAAAAAACACCCTATAAATTTAAAAAAGGGAAAAATCAGATTTTTTTTTTTAGAAATCAAGTTTAAAATTTATTTGACACTCAAAATGTACTGGAAAACTGTTCTGTATTTACTGACCCAGACTGATTAATAATAAATAAGCTGTGAATCATTTTTGAAATGGAACTTGGAGGGGGTTAGGATTGCTTTGGGAGTTAGAAAATTTTACAATCTCTCACTGAAAAACAAAACAAAATCCTTTTAATATTACAAGTAGAGTTGAGATCTATCACGGCATTGTTTTCACAAATACATGGATCATAGATATCTAATAATTTTAACTGAGATTAAGAGCAATACTAAAGTACGTTTATAAAAGAGTTACTCTTAGTTAGTAAGATGATGCCCGAGGCTCGCCAGGATGACACACGACGAATAGGAGTCAGATGAGTTAATGAGCGTGTTCAGAAGTGCACTTCGCGCCGCGCGCGCGCTCAGAAGTTTATGCCATGGAGTAGGTCTTATCGAAGAAAGGAATTTTAACATAATTCAATTATTTCATTATTTTTATGGTTCAAAAAAGGTAAAACCAACGACTATATTTCTTCATC
This sequence comes from Maratus speciosus, assembly GCA_963932465.1. Classification (NCBI taxonomy): domain Eukaryota; kingdom Metazoa; phylum Arthropoda; class Arachnida; order Araneae; family Salticidae; genus Maratus; species Maratus speciosus. The sequence goes on along the minus strand of OZ010788.1, from coordinate 42,169,630 downwards.
CTTCCAAAACATGGTTTTCGTAACAGGAATACATGCCTATGTTCACTCAGATAAAATCTAAAATAGTCGGGAAAAACATCACGTGACCTTCTTTATCTACTTTAGCCCATTTAGCATTTAAAATTAGTTAACCAACCGCACGCAAACTCCGCGCGAGCTGCTCAAAAAAATTGTGTGGGCGATTTGATCACGTGATTGTGCGTTTTCTGCTTATGTGTTATTGGTTGTGCTTTGTTTGGTAGGTTGATTGATACAATTTAAGAATTCAACTGGTGATCTAAAAATTTTAACTTTTTAACAATTTTCTTTTTATTTATTTAAAAATGATTTATCAGTTGATTTATATCTTCTGTGATAAATAGAATGCTGTTAGTAAACCAAGATTCTGATATCAACACATGAGATTTGTTTGTAATCTACTACACTGGATGGATTTCAATGGAATTTGCACTGTTAGTTAGACAGTTTTTCAGAATAGGTTTTAATATATATATTTCTTATTTTATGATTGCATATTTTAATACCGTGTGGATAACAGACCAAAATACATCATAAAACATGAGAAATAAATGGCATTCAAAATTCTGTTAGTATAAGCAAAATACTTACTTATACTTTCAGTAAAAAATTTATAAACATTCTAATCATACTTTATTCATTACAAACTAGACAGCAGACCTATATATTTTATCTCTTTAAAAAATATATGTACAGATATTTTTAGTTAAAATAATTTACAACTATTACATTTTATTTTTATAATGTTCAAAGTAGAATATGATTTCTAGCCTAGTCTCGATAAAAATTCACTCGTAAAGTACTCAAAAAAAAACAAGGAATTATTCTACGTGCAAAAGGATATTTTCGCACAATATATATTATTTTTTCATTTGGATTTGCTTAATGTTTATATCATTATACATATACATACTACATCTATAATCGCTTAGAAACAAAACTTTGAATATTTAAAAGGCGTTCAGATCTAAAACTTTCATCTTGAAATACCTCATTTTCTCACATTTAAATGAGTATTTTATTATTATAATAAAAATACACGTGCCTCTGTATAACAAAAATAAAAAATATATCTTCATCAAAAATATCTTATTCATTATGAAAAATATAAAACAACCAATAAACAAAACAAAAAAAAAATTGTCACACACTGTGGGACTGGAGGGATTCGAACCCACAATCCCTAGTCTCGAGTTCACTGCCTTATCCATTCGGCCATCCAGCACACGTTCCTCCTGCAACAAAATATCTTTATAATTAGCACCTTAATTAATCAAATGCATGATCTGTTCCTGAACATACTACGTGTTATTCCATACATGATATGGACCCACTCCATGTTCCTGTCTCCTGAGCTCGCGCGCGTAACGCGCGTGCTTCTTGAACACACTCAATCTATCGATTTTTCTGCCATCTGGCGGTTTTAAATGGTAATTTTACAGTAAACATAAAAAATGGCTGCTCTTTAGCAAAATATACGGTGTGATTGTTTCTTGTGTGTACCATGACTACAGAGTGACAGCAAGTAAAGTGTTTTGGGGTGTGGGTTTATCTATTGGTGGTTAAGAATTAAAAGCAGTATTAATTGTTTATGTAATTGTCATTCTTCATACAAAATATTCTAGTCATGTCTTTCGGTGATGTAATTTGCTTAATCTTTTTTATATATTTGTCGCTCATGCTATTATGCTCCGTCAGCCGGCCTATTAAATTTTATGTTAAATTAATTTGTTATTACATTGCTATATTTTCCGTTACGACTGTTGCAATTCCATTTTGTTTGTTACGCCCTGGAGATCCAGATAATTTATTGTAAGTAATCAGTTAATCTTATACATATTTAGTGTTCTCCTTATAAAACGCACGTCTTAGTGTAAGCTTATTTTTAAATCTTCACGCAAAATTTGTATAGCTATTTACTTTCCAAATTGGTGCTTTAAAGTGATCCGTGTAATTAAATTAACTCCATTTTGATGCCGATTGCTGTATTAACTATACGGGTTATTGTTTTCTCTTGTTTTGCAGTTTATTTATTTTTAGGTAGCCAAAATCTTTTAAATGTGAATGCGGATGTCTTAAGATCATTCATTTACGTCATTCTAAAAAAATTATTTTACAAAACAAAGTTGACAGAAAATTGAAATTGTGCATTAAGTGTTTTTTCGACTCAGGATAAATTGTATACAGTGAAACCCCGATCTATCGTTCCCACATCCATCGTTTTCCCCCATTGATCGGTTTTTTTCTATGGTCCCTGCACAAATTATATTTAAATAATGTCAACAAAACCCGCTGCATCGTTCATCAAAAAGTCGTTTTCCCGCATTCATCGTTGTAAATTTTTTCTCCTCACCGAAATGAAATTGAAGATCAAGCGGATCCATATGACATACAAACTGGAATTACTTCTTTTATCCTAAAATAACTCATTTGTACTGTTTCAGGGGGGAAAAAAAACAGGGATTAGTGAAATTTAGCGATTATATTTCCATAGATCAAGATGTTGCGACATGTGGTGCCCTGAGCATAGAAGAAATGTGTGATGATTCAAAAAAATGAAAATAAGGGCCAAGAAACAGAGGATAATATTTATGCCGATGAAGCTGAGCCTACACCAGTGCCAAGTCTGTCTGATGCAATTATGGCATTTGAAACTGCACGAACTTTTATATGTACACATAAAATTACCAGAAAAATGTTGTACATCTTGAAAATTTGTTGTTTAATTTAAAAAATGAACGAAAAACCCAACATAAAATGACTGATTTTTAAAAATAAGTATCAATTTATTTCTTTTACAGTTTGGCAAGAAACAAATTAGTATTTATTAGTATACTGTATTTATTGTATGTATTAGTAATGCATAAACGATATTTTTTTTTTCGTGTTTTGATGTTAATCCGCATTCATCATTTTTTTCACGCACCCCTTGAAAAACGATGGATCGAGGCTCTACTGTATTATTGTAAAACTCTGTGAGCTAAAATATTAATTTTAAGAAAAGTATCGAATTATACCTACTAAGAATTATTGCAAATGTGTGAAATGAGCAGTATTATTTTATTATAGTGGAGATCATGAGAAAATGCATGCAAAAGTAGATGAGCAGAAAAAAGTTATTTCCTTGCATACTAGAAAAGTGATGAGAATATTTTATGAACGTACGCTTCCTAGAAAGGTAACATGTTATTAATATTTTTATGCCTTACTGATACTTTAAGTGTTGCTTAGGATAGGTAAAATTTGTTAACTTCTAATTAACTTCTTTTGTTTTTCATAGCTCTGTTTCTGATAAATAGAATTAAAATATAAATGTCTATCTTATCCTGGGGTCGATGCAATTTAAATTTTTTTCCCCTTGAGTCGCAATTTTGCAGAAAATGGGGGTATTGCACAAAATAAAATTTGTAACGAAGTGTTAAATCTGGTTATTTAAATTGAAGCCAGGCATTTACTTAGTAATAACAACTTTAAGTCATCCTGCTAAAGCTTTCCTTTCTGATGAACTTTTATGGAATGGAATTTTGTGACTCTTTTATAATGGAATTTCGGGTACTATTTGATTATCTTATCGACCAATTTCGCCAAATTATATAAATCGCTATAAACTACTCACCAAATTATACAAATTGGCTTAATTTTTATTTTAAATAATGAAAAAACAAATAAATTAGTAAAACATTAATGAAGATACAAATAAAACTTTGAATTAAAAATATCTTCATGATGTAGCAAATATATGTAACATGTTTAATGCCAAGTGAATGTTACATTTACAATCAGCCGTTATTAGCATTTAATCTTATAGCTTTTTGGTCGACGGGATAATCAAGTAGTATACCGAATTTCGTGAAAGTATTCTAAAGAGGCCCCAACTTTTGCCTGGATCGACCTCTGTTATGGGAAGTCTTATTTTTTTCTGGTTTTTAAGAAATGATTAAAGTATTCTCTAATGGCTAACAACTAAATTTTTGTTCTTGTTAGAAATTTAGGTACTTGCATATTATCCAAGCCATGTCAGTTACAACTGCACCAAGCATGATGCCAACAATACTAATTACAATAACCCTTTTTGAACACCTTATTAGTTTATTTACTTATTATAGTTTTTTTTTTTTTTTTGAACACCTGTGTTTGTGGTCTGCAGAAAAAAAAGTAAAAATTAACTTGCGAAAAAGGGTAAAATTTTCTCTATATAGATATTTTACATTTATTTTTTTTAATCAGAGAATTATTCCATAAAAAAAAAATCTGATACTTATAACGTACTTTAAAAATATGTCTGAATAATGTAACTAATATTTTTGTATTATTTCGTATTAACTTAAGTCTATGATTTGATTTTCTATATTTAGGATTTTCTATGTTAAATTTATAAAAATTGAAGCGTGCATTTATCATTTTTAATATTTCTTTAATTTTCAATTGTTTTTGACTTTTTTGTATGCTAATGTGCTGAAAATGTAGTTATTGAAGTTAATCGTAATTACAAAACTATGAGGAAATTTTGGTTTGAAATAAGGCAATTATTTTCAAAACTTTAAAACATTAACTATTTTAAAGTGCCGCTAAATCACTGTAGTTTTTAAAGTAACTACCATATTGGTTTATCTCAGAGTTCCAGGTTGATGGTCATTTACAAAAATGTCATTTTGGAAAAAGTTGCCAAGTTCATTCTGCAGAACATAAACACATGTGTTCCATTTTTTAATTATAATTTATAGGTTATAATTTTTTATTATAATTTATAGTTTTTTATTATTTATTTATTTTATTTTTATATTACTTATAATTTTTAACTATGTTCTGTGTTTAATAATGTTAAATTACTTCTTTGAATGTGGTTGTCATTGATAAACAAGGTTGGCAATTTTCAATCATTTTTGGCTATCTACCGAGTGTCCTAAAAAGGACTGACTGATTTTAAAATTCAATAACTTGCAAACGGTGACAGATATTTTAAAAATTCTTGCAGGAGAGTTATGCATGAGGCCAAAAGTTTTTTTACAGTGATTTTCGATTTTAGTTCGAATTACAAACAATAGATGGCGCTGTGATCAATAGACACTAAATTCAGGCTTGATTTTTGGTCCTTCGGGACCCACTTAATACATTTCCATCTCCTTTTTCTGCATGGAAGAAGATATCGACCAAAAAATCGAGCCTGTTTTTAGCGCCTATTGCTTACAGCGCCATCTATTGTTTGTAATTCAAACTAAAATCAAAAATCACTGTAAAAAAACTTTTGACCTTATGCATAAGGCTCCTGCAAGAATTTTTTAAATATCTGTCACCGTTTGCAAGTTATTGAATTTTAAAATCAGTCAGTCCTTTTTAGGACACCCGGTATCTCCTGGCCCAGATAATAAATAAGTGCTGAAATTTATATGTTTGATAACTGTTTATGTTTATCTTTTTAGGTATGCTTCATGGATGGTCCATCATATCATTTCACGTGTATTTGGATTGAAGTGGGATGTAAAAAATAAAGAACTTTTGAATTCCAAAGAACCCTGTGTATTAGTATGTAATCATCAAAGTGCATTAGATATCAGTGGTATGGCTAATGTTTGTATTTTATCTGTATGTTATGTATTTCTTTTAAATTTTTCTGCCTTTTTGAATTATTGGAATTCAAAGTGAAAATATTATATATATTTTTTTTTTAATATGCTCTTTCATCTCAAAGGTAAATTTACAAAAATATATAGGGTAGACATGCCAGTAATGGACACCCCTTGATGTTTTTGGTTCATAAAAAAATAACTAATAAATATTTAGCTTTAATTATTTTTTTTGTAATTCCCCCTTGCATGTTTTATGAAACTGGTTTATTGTTGATACTTTTAATCAAACCAATCAGGAAGCAGAAAATAATGTTTCAAAGTTTTGCTGTTTTTCTGTGAAAATCTTAATGAAGAGGTTAATAGCTGGCTTCGTTTAAATTAATTTATATATTATTTATTTTCTTGCAAAATTTGAATGTTTTTGTTTGAGTAGCAATAGAAAACTTAGAATTGTATATACTAACACCCATTTACAAAAAGTTTTAAGAGGGGTTGCCCATTACTGGGATGGTTAATTAGTCATTTTCCAGTGTGAGAATTCGACAATATCTCGCATTGAAACTCTAAATTTACAAGGCAGAAGCCAGCATAGGGAATCTAATGTATTTTCACCTAGTCTCAAAATTTCTTCAGAATCCTAGAAAATGTTGCAAAAGATGAAACAAATACACCAATTTCAATCCATCTTTTCAGGTGACATTAGTGTGAAAGGTACTCCTTTATTTAGTGAGAGAAAATATTCTTTTGATGTTCATGAAAATCTCTTTCCCATGAAAAACTAGATAGTGAAACTACATATTAACCTTACGTCAGGTTTCTGACTGCAGCCTATAGAGAGCAAGCTTGTTTATGAGCTCATGGGTCACAGATGGTGAGTGGCTAAGGGAAGTAGCTTTTGTTCTAGATGAAGAACGGAGCTGATAAAGGGGGATGCTCAAGAGCTTTTTCCTTCTGTTGAAGTTGAGACTTCAAGTTTTCTGGCCGTGTAGAGTGGAAATCTCTCACGGGTTAACGGCTTTGGAACATTTTCCGAAGCACGCTAAAAGTGAAAGCCAGGCGAGGCTGTAAAGTGCTCCATCACAGAGTGAACATCGGAGGTTCCTAATCCTCGGTTGAATATCTACAAAAAGTGCGACATCCCTGTCGAGCATCTCGAACTCTTATCTTCGAAAATTGTGGACATTTAATAAATAAGAGACTGACTCTACTGAAAGCGATCTGCTATTCGAGGACTGGACTTGATTGATGAACATTTTATCAGCAGCTGTAAATGAACCCAATAACGTAGAATGTTGTATATAGTTATTATTTAATCTGGAAAGTCATCATTTAATTGCTTGTAATGCAGTAGAATATTTTCTTCGATTTTAATAAGATTCGGCCGTTGATGTTGCCTGCTACCACACCACCTTACGATACTGGCTCCGTTACAACTTGGTGGCAGCGGTGGGATTTACAGCAAGAATAATTGTTATTAAGAGGAAACAGACGGCGAACACCCGGAGTTTCTGACAACAACTCGAGAGGCAGCCGAAAGATTCAAAACTACAGTTCCAAGGAAGACAGACGGACAGCCCTTCTGGAGCAAAATACAGTTCACCCAGAACAAAAGACAGTTCGTCCAGAACGAAAGACAGTTCATCTAGAACGATGGCAATGAGACAGTTCATCTAGATCAACTAGACAGTGCAACATGGACCTTGGACGACAAATAGTCAAGGGCGGATCTGGAGAGTCCTCAAGGGGGGGGCGATTTTAGAAATTTGGAGACTCCAACCTGATGCGCGGGTCGGGGCTAATTTTTTTCACTGCGGGTCGTGTTACTTCTACTTTTTGCTGTGGGTTGTGTTTGGGTCCGGTTGACTACAATTTTTTGCTGTGGATCGCATTTGGGTCCGGTTGACTTCTGCTTTTGGCTGCGGGTCGGGTTTGGGTTCGGTTGACTTCTAATTTTTAGCTGCGCTCTAGCGCATTGGGTTTTGGGCAGATTGGCATACATTACTTCCGGTTTGGGTCAGTTTCGGATTGGGTTTTCACTCTTGCGAGAAGGGTTCGGGCCGAACCGAATTTGAAAAGAAAGTCTAAATATTTTTGAAGATAAAAGGTAAAGTAAAAGATCCATAACTGACACGCCCAAACAATTATTTAATAATACTTTTTAATCTTCAGGATTATGTAAAAAATACTAATTTGTTATAAGACCGCTTATCTCTTTATATCTAAGATGAGTTGTAATTAAAAAAAACTAGTATGTTGTGGCCATCACAAAACTTTCTTCTATATAAATCACGTCAATTAAATCATTTAAATAGTACATGAAATAACAACGATTTAGCACCAATTCACATCAAAGTATATCTGAATTTGAAGTTGGATGAAAATTCGTGCATTAGTTCTTGAGATAGAGCTATAGCGGAAATTCTGAAAAATGTAGCATAACAGCGCCACCTGTTGAGCGATTTACACCAAAAATAGCCAGCACTAAATGATATCAAGGTATACCCGAATCTGAAGTTTGTTGAAAATCCAAGCATTCTTGAGATAAAGCTATTGCGGAAATCGCAAAAAATACAGCATAGCAGCGCCACCTGTTGAGCGATTTACACCAAATATTAAACAGCTCTAATTTATACGTCAATTCATATCAAGAACTAACTAAATCTGAAGTTTGATGAAAATCCGTGCAATAGTTCTTGAGATACAGCTCTTGCGGGAATCGTGAAAAATGCAGCACTGCAGCGCTACCTGTTGGGTGATTTACACCAAAAATTAAAAAGCACTAATTTATATCAGGGACTAACTAACTGAATCTGAAGTTTGATGAAAATTCGTGCATTTTTTCTTGAGTTAGAGCTATTGCGATAATCATGAATAATGCAGCATAGCAGCGCCACCTGTTGGGCGATTTTCACAAAAAAGTAATCAGCACCAAACTATATCCTGAACAAACTGAATCTGAAGTTTTATGAAAATCCGTGCAGTAGTTCTTGAGATATAGCTATTGCAGAAATCGTGAAAAATACCGCATAGCAGCGCCACCTGTTGGGCGATTTTCACCAAAAACTAATCAGGTCCAGTTTATATCAAGGTCTAACTAAATATAAAGTTTTGTGAAATTCCGTGCATTAGTTCTTGAGATAGAGCGCCCACAAAATTTTTGTCACATACAGACTCACAGAGTGACAGACAGACATTTTCTAAAAACCATCAAATCATGTTCTGGGCATTCTAAAACGTATAAATCCGTCGAAAACCGGAAGTCGAAAATTTTCACGAATCCAATACTTTCTTCTTGTAAAGATAGAAGAAAGTAAAAAAATGCTTTGAAACTTATTAAAAAACATACCGAGTGTCCTAAAATGGACTGACTGATTTTAAAATTCAGTAACTTGCAAATGGTGACAGCAATTTTAAAAAATCTTGCAGGAGGGTTATGTAAGATGGCATGAGATTTTTTACTGCGATTCTTGATTTTACTTTACAATAGCAGCGGTAGATGGCACTGCAAACAATAGTTGATCGGGCACCGATTTAGCGCCTATTGATTGCAGCGGCATCTGGTTTCTATTTTAAACTGAAAAAACTCCTGATCAGGGGTGATTCTCAATTTAAGAAAAAAAAAAATCTGAAATGTTACAGCAGAGGGGTGGGGATTCCCTTCTGGCACTAATTATTCTTGTTGCAGGTCGAGTTAGCCATTTTCGATCTGGGTCGATTTGAGGCTGAGTGTAGATTCATGCAAGCTCGGTTTGGGTTAAACCGTTTTGTTCAAAAGTTAGTTCAGTATATTATTTCAGATTCAAAATTATACCTATAATAATAAACATAGGTGTATGTATGTGTGCTGTTTCCCAAAGAGAGCACTGTATTTTTTCCACGAATCTTTGACGAAATTCGCGTTTTTTCCGCAACTTTTTGACGAAATTCGCTTATTCTCCCAGCCCTTCGATAAAATTTGCGTTTTTCCGTAGCTGTTTGCTGAAATTCACATTTCTTCCATTATTATTTGACAAAATTTACGTTTCTTCCGCAACTGTTTCATGAAATAAGTGTAATTTTGCAGCCCTTCGATAAAATTCGCGTTTTTTTACCTCCACCCTTTGACAAAATTTGTGTTTTTTCCGCGATCATTTGACGAAAATTGCATTTTTCAGCGATCCTTTGACGAAATTTGAGTTTTTTTGCGACCCTATGAGGAAATTCGCGTTCCTTCCGCGATTCTTTGATAAAATTAGCCTTTTTCGCGATCCTTTGACGAAATTCGCTTTTCTCGAAGTTGTTTGACAAAATTCGTGTTTTTTGCGTGATCCTTTCACGAAATTCGCGATTTCCGTGATCATTTGAAGTACATCGCGTTTTTCCGTTGCCTTTTGACCAAATTCGCGCTTTTTCCGCGCCTCTTTGACCAAATTCGCACTTTTTCCGCGCCTCTTTGACCAAATTCACGTTTTTTCCGCGATTCTTTGGCGAAATTGGAGTTATTTTCTGTGAACGATTGACGAAATAGATTTTTTGCGGCGACCATTTGTCAAAATTCGCAATTATTTTTATGTCCGAATTTTCGGACAAAAATTGCGCCTTTATTTTATTACATATTTAAAATCTGCATATATTTTAGAGTTCAAATATGTCCAAAATCTTTGTGAAAGAGTTTCTTTTTTAAATAGAATTAGATCATAAAAAAATGGTTTGCTGCGGAAATTGCGGGTTGCGCAAATTTTGCCACTTTTACGTTGGCCGTGGAAATCGCGGAATGCGCAGTGAGAGGATTAAATTTTCGGAAAATTTGGAACACAATCACCCCTGCTCCTGAGATCTTACATAACCCTCCTTCAAGTATTTTTTTTTATATAGCTGTCGCCATTTGCAAGTTATGGAATTGTATTTAAAATCAGTCAGTCCATTTTAGGACACCTGGTATATTCAGTAGCTATATGGGGTGATGGCTGAAAGAAGCATATTTAAAAAAAATTAAAGCTGGCTTCGATATGTCAGTTAGAGGTTTACCAGGGCTGAAATTTCCAGGTCCAACCCACAAAAAAAAAAAAAAAAAATATTGGCCCGGTATAAAAGATAAAAAAAAAACAACCCCAGCCCAGCCTGCATTTTGCAATTACAATTATTCATTAAAGCACACTTACTTATGCTCATATTTTATTTTACATTATGTTCGAAAATCATGAATACAGAAAAACATTAATATTAATGACTATTTAGGCAATTATGTACATAAAAACTACGTAAAAATCATTACTTAGACAAATACATTCAAATGGAAATCCAGTAAGAAAATCAGTTTAGAATGAAAGAAACGGATGATAAAAGAAAATCATAATTTTAAAGCTCTACAAAGAAAAAAATTCTGCATAGCAGCGCCACCTGTTGGGCGATTTACACTAAACACTAATAAGGACCAATTTATACCAGGAAGTAACTTAATCTAAAGCTTGATGACAATTCATGCATTAGTTCTTGAGATATAGCTATTGCGGAAATCGTGAAAAATGTAGTACAGCAGCGCCATCTATTGGGCGATTTACACCAAAAATTAAACAGCAATAATTTATATCAGGGAGTCCCTGAATCTGAAGTTTAATGAAAATTCGTGCATTTTTTCTTGAGATAGAACTATTGTGATAATCTCGAATAATGCAGCATAGCAGCGCAAACCTGTTGGGCGATTTTCACCAAATTGTAATCAGCACCTAACTATATCCTGGACTAACTGAATTTGAAGTTTTATGAAAATCCGTTGAGTAATTCCTGAGATATTGCTATTGCAGAAATCATGAACAATGCCGTATAGCAGCGCCACCTGTCGGGCGATTTTCACCAAAAACTAATCAGGACCAGATTATATCAAGGTCTAACTGAAACTAAAGTTTTGTGAAATTCCGTGCATTAGTTCTTGAGATAGAGTGCCCACAAAATTTTTGTCACATACAGACTCGACAGGGTGACATGGTGACAGACAAACATTTTCTAAAAACCATCCAATCGTGTTCAGGACATTCTAAAACGTATAAATCCGTCGAAAATTTTCACAAATCCAATACTTTCTTCTTGTAAAGATAGAAGAAAGTAAAAAAGTAGATTTTTAAATATGCATCTCTGTAATTTATCAAATCAAATTAAATTTTTAAAGATTTCGCTAAACAAATGTACAACATAAACATAAATTTTACGGACAACAAATAAGTAAGATGCCAGAACAACTTGGGCTCGGGAAAACAAATTTAGAGAAGTACACGGGTCGTGATCGGGCCAATACTGTTTATCATACGGGCTGACACGGACCAAACGTTTAGCTTTTATCCGGGACGAGCCTCGAGCTGGAAATTTTGGCCAATGCTGACCTCTAGGAAGAGACCTGAATTTGCAGAAAATTTTAAGATCAGGGCACGGCCCGGCTCTAAATGAGAGAAGACCTGACCCAGGCCGAGTCTCGTGGATTTAAACTGGTGGCGCGACCCGGGTCGGGTCGTGCCGGGCTCGAGCTTCACCCCAAGTCATTTCAAGTGAGGATGCATAATGCCGTTTTGAAACCCTTTTTTTGCCCAAGGGAGGGGCGATCGCCCCCTCGCCCCCCCCTTAGATCCGCCATTGCAAATAGTGGGACGCAATATGCCTAATACGAGCCCTTGAGCTACAGTGGACGACACCCGCGGAGTGCCATAACGGACCGTACCCCAGACAAGATACTTCAAGCAACAGTTAAGCTCATTTCCTTTTGAGTGGCTGTTAAGCTATTATTAATCATACTGATAGGATGTTAAAATGTTGTTTAGATAAAAATAAGAGGAACGTTTTGATTTTGAGGTAAATGAAAATATTAAGATTATGATAAATTGATAATGTGTAGTTAATTGAAATCTAACGATTAATGCAGATTTATATGTTATGTTATCTTTATCATTATTTTTAATGTGTGGAATGCAGAAAGGATTAGATAGGCTAAATTCATAACTACTCCAAAAAAAAAAGGCCCAGTAAAATTTTTTTTTTCTTATATAACTTGCGTAAGAAATATATTTTGATGAGTGATTGTATAAAGAGAAATTTTCATGCATGTTGGATTGCTAAATGACAAACAGAGTAAATTAAACTTTTATCCCAAATAGTATAGATGCATTTTGATAAAGGTTGCAGAGTGTGTTCAGTTCTTGAAAAATATTGGGAAGGTGGTTTGCCTATAGTATTTGAAAAATTACTTATTGTTTTCATATTGAGTGTATAGGGACTCTAAAGCTTTAAAATTTTGAATTTTATTTTTTGCTTTACGATTGGCACAAAAATATAGAAAATCTGAAAATCTTTTGCAAAATCATAAAATTATTTTTACATATTGGTTATGCATTTGAAATGTTTATTTATATTGTGTGCTTAGGGGTAAAATATTTCTTGTGAGGTGTAAGGTTCATATACTTTTAAATTGATAAACAAAACGAATAGTTTCCGTTTGTATTATTTCAACATACCGTAGTCATGTCGAAATTAAATTCACTTAAGTACTGCAGGAAAGCAGATTTACAGAATCTCGCAGAAGTTTTAGGTGTGGAAATAGATGAACAAGACAATATGGCAATGATAATCGAAAAAATTGAAGCAGCAGAAAAATACGACGAGGAACTAACTCTAGTGCAGGCAGGGTATATTGTGAAAGATCGGGAAGACCGAATCGCAGCAGAAAAAAAGAAAGAGAAGGAAAGAAAATAGAGAGAGAGAAAGAAAAGGAAAGGGCGTTTACTTTAGAACAGCTAAACTTAATACAGAGTTCAGAAAGACGAAATTCTACGGCTAGCAGCGGTTCCGAAAGATCCGTTAAATTACCCATTAAAACTATTATGCATTGTTTTGATCCTGAGCGATCCAATATAACATTATTCCTGAATTATTCGAACGGCAGGCAAATAGGTCCGGAATAGAGCCAGACGAATACGTCACACACCTGTTAGCATTATTGCCGGTAGAAATTGCGGAATTGATCTTACGTGAACCAACTCAAAAAATTCACAATTTTGAACATGTTAAATCGCTTTTATTAGCCCGGTACAGACTGACTGTGAAAGCGTACCGTCAAAAATTGAATAAACATGCACGTAATCCAGGAAACCCGTGGAGAGATCTCATATTCGAATTAAATAGATTTCTTGAAGGATGGATAAACGGTTTGGGGATTATGCAATTTTCTGAATTAAAAGACTTGTTGATCACTGATCAGATCAAACGACGCGTGCCGGTTGAATTAAAAGAACATTTTATTGAACACAATTTGCATAACTACAGACATACACACATTAAAATTTTATTAAAAACAATTAAAATATAGTTAAAAATATATATAAACGTCTCGGCTATTTTCATAGCCCTCATCAGTAAACGAACAGAGTCACAAAACAGCAAGAGCCACAGTAAACGAAAAAACAGTTAAAATCATGGTCTAAGTAGGATAAATAATCAGCAGGAACTTGGGTTGCTTCGTTGATTGGCGATTCAGCTAAAGCGGCTCTCCAACCCTCAAAGAAGACACGGCTAAAATAGACGGGGCAATTGGATTCCACAATTCGTGCACTCTCAAAATCAGGGACATGATCGAACTCAAGTGCATGTGCAACCAATCTTGAATTCAGAGTACCTTTCTTAAAAGAATTTTTATGCTCCTTGAGTCTAGCATTAAATGAGCGTCCAGTCTCACCAATGTAAATCGAGCTGCAACCTTTACAAGGAATTTCATAAACGACACCATTCAGGTCAAACTTCGAATATTTATGTTTAAAACTACTGAAAAAATTACCAATGCGGTTCAAGGGAACATGAGCTGTCCTAACATTAACATTCTTGAGTACGGCTGAAATTTTCTCCGAAATATTACTGTAATAAGGCAAAGATATAGTTCCTATGGGATTGACACGCTGATAAAGAGTGGGATACTGGTCTGATTTGCTCGTAAGTTCCGAAATAACTCTAAGACACCAACGACGTGGATAGTCGTTGAGACATAAATCATTCATTATCTTACCAATTTCATTATCAAAACTTACTCTGTCACTGCAAAATCTCAAGGCTCTGTTGTACAAGGATCTGATGACTGCGATTTTATGTGAAAGTGGGCTATTGGATTTAAAATTTAAATATTGCCGGGAGGAAGTACTTTTTCTGTAAACAGAAGTTTTCAAAATAGGAATATTATTAACAATTTCTCTCTGGAGCAAAACATCAAGGAAAGGGAGTGACCTGTTATTTTCAAACTCTATCGTGAACTGGATAGAAGAGGAAAAGGAATTTGCTTTGTTTAAAATCTCCACAAGTTCATCTTCTTCAGCAATTATAAAAACATCATTCACATAACGCCTCCAAAACTTAATCTTATTACCCAAACTGAAAATGATATCCTTCTCCAAATACTGCATAACAATCTCTGCTACTTTCACGGACAGGGGGGGAGCCCATTGCAGTTCCTTTTATCTGTTTATAAAACATATCTTGAAAAACGAAACAATTTGATGTCAGACAAAATTCAATGAGTTTAATAGCAACGTCCATATCTAAATTAATAGCATTAGCAAAATCAGGCCACATGCTCTGAACAGTGAGGCAGGTTAGATTTATTGGTATACATGTGAACAAATATACCACATCCAAAGATGCCATCACACATTTGTGAGGTATAACGAAACTCTTCAAATCATCAACAAATTTAATTGAGGAATTAATACTGTAAGGGGAGGAGACGGTCATGGGTTTGAGAATAACTGATAAAAATCTAGATAATTTATACAATGGGGAGTGGCTGTAATCGATAATAGGTCTAAGAGAAATATTAGGTTTGTGAGTCTTCGGTAACCCATAAAATCTTGGAACGAGACCAGTATAACACTTAAGACTTTTGGCAAGAGTAGGACAAAATCCACCGGACCTCGTTAAACCACTCAGGAGGCCATTCATGTTTCTTTGAATACTCGGAGTTAAATCTTTATTAACAATACTGTAAGTTTGATCATCATTCAGTAAATCAAGGGACTTATTTATATAGTCAGACCTATCCATAACCACAGTAATACGGCCCTTATCCGCTCTAGTAATAACAATTGATGAATCACATGATAAATTATTTAAAAGTTTTCTATAAAAACTGTTAGAACTTGGCACCACATAACGATTCTTTATCAATATCTTGGAAATCTCAGACCTTACCAGATGTTTCTGCGAGGGGTTTAACTTATGTATAATTGGCTTGACAGCCGCCAGTAACCAAGGAGTATCCAATTTCGAAGCACCAACGGAAAAATTAAAACCACTGTTCAGAACCTTAAGTTCCTCTCGAGAGAATTTTCTGGATGACAGATTCAAAACCCAAAAATTAGTTTTGTCATTAACAGATGAAAATCGAGAGCAACGGGCAAAAAGTCTATCGAATTTTTCCTCATGCTTAGTAACCAGTTTAGCTCTAAGAGTACTACCAATGTAGCTCAGGAATCCCAAAATTTGAAGAGAGTCCGAGAGAGTACTACTAAGAATAGAATGGCTGAGGGAAATAGCCGCTTGCAGAAACTTGAAACTTGAAGACAAGGCGATCTTTCTACCATTATAAGAATGCACTAAAGGTTTAACATTAAATGACGGAGGGACAACACCAGACTTCTTGCATCGAAGTAAAAAACTAAGTTGACTCGAAACACGAATAATTTTACTTGAATGTTTAGAAATGGGTCTTAGCAGCTCTGTGACACGCGGTCCATACTTAAGATTTAAAAATACATACATAATTATGTCTGGATTACTTAATAATTAAACACAATTTGCATAACTACAGACAACACACATTAAAATTTTATTAAAAACAATTAAAATATAGTTAAAAATATAAATGTTTCGGCTATTTTCATAGCCCTCATCAGTAAACGAACAGAGTCACAAAACAGCAAGAGCCAGAGTAAACGAAAAAACAGTTAAAATCACGGTCTAAGTAGGATAAAATAATCAGCAGGATATGTCCCTGATTTTGAGAGTGCACGAATTGTGGAATCCAATCGCCCTGTCTATTTTAGCCGTGTCTTCCTTGAGGGTTGGAGAACCGTTTTAGCTGAATCGCCAATCAACGAAGCAACCCAAGTTCCTGCTGATTATTTTATCCTACTTAGACCGTGATTTTAACTGTTTTTTCGTTTACTGTGGCTCCTGCTGTTTTGTGATTCTGTTCGTTTACTGATGAGAGCTATGAAAATAGCCGAAACGTTTATATATATTTTTAACTATATTTTAATTGTTTTTAATAAAATTTTAATGTGTGTATGTATGTCTGTAGTTATGCAAATTGTGTTTAATTATTAAGTAATCCAGGCGTAATTATGTATGTATTTTTAAATCTTAAGTATGGACTGCGTGTCACAGAGCTGCTAAGGCCCATTTCTAAACATTCAAGTAAAATTATTCGTGTTTCGAGTCAACTTAGTTTTTTACTTCGATGCAAGAAGTCTGGTGTTGTCCCTCCGTTATTTAATGTTAAACCTTTAGTGCATTCTTATAATGGTAGAAAGATCGCCTTGTCTTCAAGTTTCAAGTTTCTGCAAGCGGCTATTTCCCTCAGCCATTCTATTCTTAGTAGTACTCTCTCGGACTCTCTTCAAATTTTGGGATTCCTGAGCTACATTGGTAGTACTCTTAGAGCTAGACTGGTTACTAAGCATGAGGAAAAATTCGATAGACTTTTTGCCCGTTGCTCTCGATTTTCATCTGTTAATGACAAAACTAATTTTTGGGTTTTGAATCTGTCATCCAGAAAATTCTCTCCAGATGAACTTAAGGTTCTGAACAGTGGTTTTAATTTTTCCGTTGGTGCTTCGAAATGGGATACTCCTCGGTTACTGGCAGCTGTCAAGCCGATTATACATAAGTTAAACCCCTTGCAGAAACATCTGGTAAGGTCTGAGATTTCCAAGATATTGATAAAGAATTGTTATGTGGTACCAAGTTCTAACAGTTTTTATAGAAAACTTTTAAATAATTTATCATGTGATTCATCAATTGTTATTACTAGAGCGGATAAGGGCCGTATTACTGTGGATATGGATAGGTCTGACTATATAAATAAGTCCCTTGATTTACTGAACGATGATCAAACTTACAGTATTGTTAATAAAGATTTAACTCTGAGTATTCAAAGAAACATGAATGGCCTCCTGAGTGATTTAACGAGGTCCGGTGGATTTTGTCCTACTCTTGCCAAAAGTCTTCAGTGTTATACTGGTCTCATTCCAAGATTTTATGGGTTACCGAAGACTCACAAACCTAATATTCCTCTTAGACCTATTATCGATTACAGCCACTCCCCATTGTATAAATTATCTAGATTTTTATCAGTTATTCTCAAACCCATGACCGTCTCCTCCCCTTACAGTATTAATTTCTCAATTAAATTTCTTGATGATTTGAAGAGTTTCGTTATACCTCACAAATGTGTGATGGCATCTTTGGATGTGGTATCTTTGTTCACATGTATACCAATAAATCTAGCCTGCCTCACTGTTCAGAGCATGTGGCCCGATTTTGCTAATGCTATTAATTTAGATATGGAGGTTGCTATTAAACTCATTGAATTTTGTCTGACATCAAATTGTTTCGTTTTTCAAGATACATTTTATAAACAAATAAAAGAAACTGCAATGGGCTCCCCCCTGTCCGTGAGAGTAGCAGAGATTGTTATGCAGTATTTGGAGAAGGATATCATTTTCAGTTTGGGTAATAAGATTAAGTTTTGGAGGCGGTATGTGGATGATGTTTTTATAATTGCTGAAGAAGATGAACTTGTGGAGATTTTAAACAAAGCGAATTCCTTTTCCTCTTCTATCCAGTTCACGATAGAGTTTGAAAATAACAGGTCACTCCCTTTCCTTGATGTTTTGCTCCAGAGAGAAATTGTTAATAATATTCCTATTTTGAAAACTTCTGTTTACAGAAAAAGTACTTCCTCCCGGCAATATTTAAATTTTAAATCTAATAGCTCACTTTCACATAAAATCGCAGTGATCAGATCCTTGTACAACAGAGCCTTGAGATTTTGCAGTGACAGAGTAAGCTTTGATAATGAAATTGGTAAGATAATGAATGATTTGCGTCTCAACGACTATCTACGTCGTTGGTGTCTTAGAGTTATTTCGGAACTTACGAGCACATCAGACCAGTATCCCACTCTTTACCAGCGTGTCAATCCCATAGGAACTATATCTTTGCCTTATTACAGTAATATTTCGGAGAAAATTTCAGCCGTACTCAGGAATGTTAATGTTAGGACAGCTCATGTTCCCTTGAACCGTATTGGTAATTTTTTCAGTAGTTTTAAACATAAATATTCAAAGTTTGACCTGAATTGTGTCGTTTATGAAATTCCTTGTAAAGGTTGCAGCTCGATTTACATTGGTGAGACTGGACGCTCATTTAATGCTAGACTCAAGGAGCATAAAAATTCTTTTAAGAAAGGTACTCTGAATTGAAGATTGGTTGCACATGCACTTGAGTTCAATCATGTCTGCGATTTTGAGAGTGCACGAATTGTGGAATCCAATTGCCCCGTCTATTTTAGCCATGTCTTCCTTGAGGGTTGGAGAACCATTTTAGCTGAATTGCTAATCAACGAAGCAACCCAAGTTCTTGCTGATTATTTTATCCTACTTAGACCGTGATTTTAACTGTTTTTCCGTTTACTGTGGCTCTTGCTGTTTTGTGACTCTGTTCGTTTACTGATGAGGGCTATGAAAATAGCTGAAACGTTTATATATATTTTTAACTATATTTTAATTGCTTTTAATAAAATTTTAATGTGTGTATGTCTGTAGTTATGCAAATTGTGTTTAATTATTAAGTAATTCAGACGTAATTATGCATGTATTTTTAAACATTTTATTGATTTGTGGGTGAATTATAAAGACCCCTTGGTGCTCGCTATGGCACTAGATGAATATAAGGCAATAAAAGGAGAGTAAAAAAAATCGTGGAACACAAAACCAAAACTTGAAAGAAATTCGCGGGATAGGAGAATGGAAAAAACGGAAAATGAAGACAAAACGAAAGATTGGCATTCGGAAACCAAAACTAATTGGAGAGAAAAAAATGCTGAAAAAGAAAGAGAAAAGATCTTCGAACGTAAAAAATTGGAATAAGTGTTTTATTTGCTCCAAAATTGGGCATTTAAAAGCCAATTGTGCAGAAAACAAAAGGAACTTAGAACCTATTACTAGCGTTCACCACATTAACGTAGGTACGAATTTTGAAGAAAGTTTCAAACCTTATCTTAGCCGTGCTCTAATTAAAGGGAAGGAATGCACAACTTTAAGAGATTCAGGAACTCGATTTGATGTGACACCCATGCAATTAATTAACTCCAATCAGTTAGACAGTGGTGCCATACGAGTTAGGCAGCCGTTGACAAATAATACACGTTGTTTACCGACTGCCCACGTTGTCTTAGAAATTGAAGGAGTGGGGAAGATAAAAACGAGGGCCATAGTAGCAGAGAGTAAATCAGACTTGTCATATTACATCTTGGGAAATGAAACTCAAAAATTAATTGATAAAATTAAGAAGGGAAAGGCAGAGACTTTAGGTGCCAGGAGTACCCGTAATGAGGCCAAAACGAAACTAAAAGAACAGTGGTCTGATCTGACGAAAAAGGAGGAGACGAAAAAGAGAAACCCTTTGTCAAAAATGATGGACGCGAATATGGGAGAAAAATCTAGCGAAGCTGAACCCTGGTCAAGGAAGATGAATGGGAGTTTTAAAGTAGATGGAGGGGACCTTTTATTACCTGGTCGAGAGGGGGATTTAAGCAAGGTAGGGGAAGAAAGGCTTAAAAGAGAACAATATGCGGACGAGTCGTTAAGCGAAGCTAGAAGGTCAAAAATAAAGAAGACGTATTGTAATTGTGGGGATTTCGAGAAGTCAAGTGGCTCCCGTATAGGAATAGCTTTAACGACCGATCAAAGAGATAAGCCGGTAAGAATTGGGCAGACCAGGAACAACAGGAAATCTAGGCGCAATAAAGATGCGTTAAAAAGAAATTCAGTGTCAGGAGACGCAGGATTAGGCTCCACCAGACATGAGTCACATGAAAAGGGTACGAGAAGGATTAATCGGGGGAGAATCGCTTATAAAAGTTCTGCGACTAATCATTTCACGAACGTCTCGACCTCGAGTAGATGCGAAAAGTCTCAAGTTTATAGAGCAAACATACCAAAACTTAATGAAAAAGGCGAGGAGAATAGAAACGCTTTGACAAGAAAAGTTTCACTTCCCAAACACTATGCAAAATTCAGAGATAAACTTTCAAGTGACATGTTTTAGCAGTTAAGGATTTTAATGGAGAATTGTGTGAGTCAAACTCGACTTAAATATATGTATATATTAATATTCATTTTATTATGTGTAAATGTAATCGTGTAAAATATAAATGTGTTTTGTCTGTTAAAGAGAAATTTCGTAACCAAATGTATCCAGCATTTGCAAGCTAATTATAAAATGCAGGAAAAGGTTTTTTTTTTTAGGAATTGATATAATTAAATATGGGCCACTTGAAATGTATGAGCTAACCATTTCCCTTGCAGAATATTGCGTCTTGCAGCCGAAATATGATTTGAGGGAGGGGTGTTGTGAGAATTCGACAATATCTCACATTAAAACTCAATTTACAAGGCAGAAGCCATCATAGGGAATCTAA
Source organism: Maratus speciosus (assembly GCA_963932465.1). NCBI lineage: Eukaryota > Metazoa > Arthropoda > Arachnida > Araneae > Salticidae > Maratus > Maratus speciosus. The sequence goes on along the minus strand of OZ010788.1, from coordinate 42,148,336 downwards.
TGTATTTTCACCTCATCTCAAAATTTCTTCAGAGTGCTAAAAAATGTCGCAAAAGATGAAACAAATACACCAATTTCAATCCATCTTTTCAGGTGACATTAGTGTGAAAGGTACTCCTTTATTTAGCGAGAGAAAATATTCTTTTGATGTTCACAAGGATCTCTTTCCTGTGAGAAACTAGATAGTGAAACTACATATTAACCTGACGTCAGGTTTCTGACTGCAGCCTATAGAGAGCAAGCTTGTTTATGAGCTCATGGGTCACAGATGGTGAGTGGCTAAGGGAAGTAGCTTTTGTTCTAGACGAAGAATGAAGCTGATAAAGGGGGATGCAGGAGGATGCTCAAGAGCTTTTTCTTTCTGTTGAAGTTGAGACTTCAAGTTTTCTGGCCGTGTAGAGTGGAAATCTCTCACGGGTTAATGGCTTCGGAACACTTTCCGAAGCACGCTAAAAGCGAAAGCCAGGCAAGGCTGTAAAGTGCTCCATCACGGAGGGAACATCGGAGGTTCCTAATCCTTGGTTGAATATCTACAAAAAGTACGACATTCCTGTCGAGCATCTCGAACTCTTATCTTCGAAAATTGTGGACATTTAATAAATAAGAGACTGACTCTACTGAAAGCGATCTGCTATTCGAGGACTGGACTTGAATCGATGAACATTTTATAAGCAGCTGTAAACTAACCCTATAACGTAGAATGTTGTATATAGTTATTATTTAATCTGGAAAATCATCATTTAATTGCTTGTAATGCAGTAGAATATTTTCTGCGATTTTAATAAGACTCGGCCATTGATGTTGCCTGCTACCACCAGTGGTGTAGTCGTAAAAAGAACAGAGGGTAAACGCTCTAAGCAGAGGGTATACGCTCAAGGCGGAGCGTATACTCTAGAGTGTATATACTATAGCTTTCTTGAGAAACAGAGGGTATACGGTGTTCCTTAAAAAAATCCAGAAGGTATACGGCATATACCCCCGTATACCCTCCACTACATCCCTGGCTACCACACCACCTTACGACGCCGGCTCCGTTACACCAGTAATGGACACCCCATGTAAGCATTGCTAAAAATGCAATTTCAGTAATGTTTATAGTGCATAAAATATTTTGACTTAACTGCAAACCTAAATAATCAAATTTAATTTTTTAATTATACTTAATACTTACCAAAATGTAATAACACCAAAACTTTTATAAATAGCTGCTTTTAAGTTATTTTATGTGATTAATAAAATTTCAATATTTTATTTTATTTATTTATTTTATTATTATTTTTTTATGTCAGATGTACCTTGCATATTTTATAATCTGGCAATCAAACCAACCAGGAAGCAGAAAATATTGTTTAAGAGCACAGTCAAAGAGGGGCTCGTAGGGCTTAATCCCTCTTTGTTTAAATAAAAACAAGTAAGTTACAGAAGCTATTACAAATCTATTTTCTGTCTTAAATGTTTCCGTATTCACCTCTGACAAAAAAAAAAAAAAAAAAAAAAAAAAAGTAATATTAATAAAAGTTATAAGTAATATTCATGAAACTAGTAAATCTGCAGATCAGTGGCCTCAAATATCAGTTCTTCAGTTTTATTTTGAAATTATTTTATTTAGTATTTAAAATATTCAACTCACAATATCATTTCTTTCATACTTGTAATATTAATTATTATAAATGATATATAAAGTAGTCTCTGGGAGATTTAATTGTTAAAAATAGTAAGACAAAACTAAACACTTAACATTCCAAAACTTTTTTTTTTAATTACCTTTTAAATCCCCCACTGTTTCAATAATTTGTTAGCTGTAATTGCCTGATATTTAATATTTTAAACTATCCATCTAAAATAGTTAAAATATCGATCTTCTGATAATTACAATAATTGATGCAAACAGTAATGGTTATCACAGATATTTTATTAATTACTGGTATCCTAATTGTTAAATTTATTTGAAAATAACTATTTTGTTTCATGAGTATGTATTCATTAAATTCTGGTTCTAAATAACAGTCATAAAAACAATTATATTTATTAATTTTTATGAGGTGTCTATTACTGGGCCAGAGGGTGTCCATTACTGGTATTTTGATATATTTATGTTATTTAAAACTAAATTCCAATTCATAATGAGAAATGAGACTATAAGAATGGTTAAATATTGTTGATGGGTTAATATAATATTGAAAACACTGGGCTATAATAATGATAAAATATTAATTAAAAAATAATTTTAAAAGAAATTCCTTAAGGGTGCCCATTACTGGCACATCTACCCTATATATATATAGTGAGTAGAACTTAATAGTGTACATTGCAGTGTGTACCTTATCTGAGGTGTAGTGGATATGTGCAAAATTATGGTATTTAAAAGTATACATTTTGACCTCACATTTAAAGTATTAAAAAGGTCCTTTCCATTTCACATTCTCATATGTTATATATGTCTATGAGGCCTTTAATTTAAATTTCAAGGTTTGTTCAAAAATATTATTTAATGAAGAAAAAAATTAAAAATTGGCTGTTAAAAAAGTCGTATGTTAGAATTGTTATATGTAATATTTTTAATCACTTTTATCTAAAAAGTTATGTATAGTGCTAAAAATTGAAGTTTTTAATTAGTATAAATAGCCAGTGGCTAATAGATGCTTTTAACTTAGTAGCCTTTTTTTTTTCTAGTCTTAATTTTTGTCAGACAAAATTAAATATATTCATATTTTTTTTTTACATACAGTAGAAGATCTTTAAAATGCAGAGTTGTGCGTTATATAGAATTTTGCATTATATGGATCACATCATTGAATTCACCATGTAAACAAGGCCAAATATGTCTGAAAGACATAAATATAAAGTTAAACTTACACTAAGTGCAAAATTACTTAAAAGATGACACAGTATTTAAAATGTTAAATTATTTTAATACCTTAGTATACTTTCAACTATAAAACATAGTCTTCTTCGGAGGAATATAAGAAATACAACAGTTATTGATTGAACGCCTAATTTTCAAAATCCACGTAGATGGTGACGAAAGGAGTGAAAGTGGAAGTTAATTTATAGATCCGGAAACATTGGGAAAATAAAGTAAAATAAAACATGGATATAGGGAAGTGGAAGATTACTTGTTTTTTCTTTTTTTAAGCAAACTGAGCCAAATTCTGGGTATATTGTAGGATAAAACGTCATTACAAACTGTATTTCCTTTAGTAATAATTTCTATTGATTCGCGGATAATTAAATCATGATAATTCTTTGAGGGATATATAATTTTTGCGTTTTCGAAATAAACTTGTATATTCTGCTTCTGGTTAAGTCTTGACAGGGCTGTTGTAGGTCGGTTATACTTTAAATTTCTCAAATGTTCTTTAATACGAACTTTAAGTTTACGTGAAGTCATGCCTATGTATTCGAGATAAATATCTTCAGTTTTCACTGGAATTACATACACCCCAGAAACTTCATTCCTCGGGATCGGGTCCATTTTGGCACTAATGAGATCCTTCAGTTTTGCAGGAGGAGTGGCGACCAAGTTTACGCCAAAGCGAAAAAGTGCATGTCTGAGTTTTTCGAAAAGTCCTGGTATGTACTTCATTTTGCAATATCTCATATTACTCCGTGGAGTTTTTTGTATTTTCTTATGGTTCTTCTGCGAGTTGATTAGCTTATCAATAATGCGTATTGGGAAACCATTCTCAACTGCAATGTTTCTAATGGTATTTAATTCATTATCAAGGTGATTAATAGAGCAAACACTAAACGCTCGTCTTACATAAAAGTTGAACGGAGCAAGTTTGTAGTTAAAAGGTGAAGTACTTTCAAAAGGAATGGTGCTGTTAGACTTATTTACTTTCCTGTAGACAGTGAAAATATACAGTAGAAATATAAGAATTATCATGATTTAATTATCCGCGAATCAATAGAAATTATTACTAAAGGAAATACAGTTTGTAATGACGTTTTATCCTACAATATACCCAGAATTTGGCTCAGTTTGCTTAAAGAAAGAAAAAACAAGTAATCTTCCACTTCCCTATATCCATGTTTTATTTTATTTTATTTTCCTAATGTTTCCGGATCTATAAATTAACTTCCACTTTCACTCCTTTCGTCACCATCTACGTGGATTTTGAAAATTAGGCGTTCAATCAATAACTGTTGTATTTCTTATTCCTCCGAAGAAGACTGTGTTTTATAGTTGAAAGTATACTAAGGTATTAAAATAATTTAACATTTTAAATACTGTGTCATCTTTTAAGTAATTTTGCACTTAGTGTAAGTTTAACTTTAACTTTTAAAGATGAATTAAGCATTTCTATTTATTTATTTACTGACTACATTTCTATATACTTTAGAATATCTTTATACTGCATTCCTTGTTACCATGAGTTATCCAAATTATAAATTTTTGCATAATATAGGTCAGACATTGTTAAATTTACTTTATAAATATGATCCAAATATAACTGACACAGCTTAAATTAGACAATTTTTAAAATGTTTATTGTAATAATAGCAATTTCTTTCAGTAAAAAGGCCTTAAATTAGAAGATAAAGTGGAACTAATGTATAAAATTTAGAGAGTAGCAATATTTTACAATGTGAAAATGCAAGTGTTTTTTAACTGCAAAAATCATTGTTTACATCTGAGAAGTTGTGCGTTATATGGAGAATTGCATTATAAAGATATTCTACTGTATTACAAAAATTAACAGAGCTTATACTGATCATTTAAAGGGTAACAATAGGTTGAAAATTTTTATGATATCACTATGACTATGTATGTAAGTGAATATTAGTGTCTAAACTATGCTTTCGATTAACTTCCCATTTGAGGAATATGTTACAAGCTACTGTTGCAAGAACTGTGTACGTTTTCAGGGAAATTGGTTGGTGAGTTTTGTATCTAAACCTTTTTTCAGTCATTCTGTGACAATAACTTATAAATATTTTTTTCTTCTCAATTAAATTATTTTTACTGCTCAAATTGATTTAATGTCGATGCAACAACTGTCTTTCACCAGAGCATAGCTTAATTTAGTAATTTTTTTTTTTTGCTCACAGTAAAATATTTTTACATTCTTTCATAAGAAAGAAATATTTTACTAAATGAAGGCATAGGGAAATATTTATGTATTAATTTTGTTGAAGAAGAAAGAAAAAAAATCCATATTTAAAAAAATTAAACTACTTTCGAAAATATGCTAAATTATTACTAAAATATTTCCTTTTAGGTAGAAAAAAGTATTGTAATTCTCATACATTTGAAACTAATTGTTGCTAAGATTGCTCATGTTTGACTTCAACTTTGGCTTTGAATCTGAAAAAAAGATTAGCTCTATAATTGAAGTATTTTATTAGAATAAATTGCGATTTCACAAAGCATCACACACAGAGCGATTGAGTACAATATCGAATGGTGATTGGCAGAAAGATGGTTACGTAGTTTCTGAGAGAAGAGTTAAATAATGTTCAATGAGCGACTTGAAAGTTAAATCACCTTGAAAGCCATACGGTACAGTGGTTAAAGCATAAGACTAATAATGTTAAGGTGTCAAGTTGAGTCCTTGTGCTATTTTTTTTTTTTTTTTAGATTTGTTTAGATCTTTATTGAATTAGTTAAGTCAATAAATGGTAATTTATTAATAGTATTTATTAACTGATAATAAAAATTACTTATCATTTGTTGTAATTTTTAATTGTCAGATAATTAAATCATAATTACAATTAAGTTAAATAAAATGTAATAAAATTTTTATTACATAAAATAAAATATAAATGTAAATAAATTTATTAATTCATATGATCTATTTTTAATAATTAAATGAGCGTTTATTAAAATACTATAACTTCAAAACTTACATTAAAATGTTGTAGTAACAGACAACAGATCAATATCGATATAATATTACTAACAGATCAATATCAAATTAAGAGAATTAATTCATTAGTATTACCAAACATAGCAATTTTATAGTTTTAAATTGTGTCCTTGTTAATATTTTTTTTTTTTAAGATCTTTATTGAATTAATTAAGTTTATAAACAATATTTTTAATAATTTTTATTAACTGACTAGCAGGCTATGCCCGCTGCACTGGTCAATATTTCCAAATGAACCTTGGATTAAACTAAATGGTGAATTTGAAGTTGTATTTTAAACAATATGGATCTTCAGCTTGACCTTGCACATTACTGAAAACGATGCGAACGCCATTGCGATATAATGTTATCTTAAGCGTTGGACAAAATTTAGCAATTAAGAAGTAATTGTTTTAGTTGATTATAAACAGCGCACTTATGGTCGGGTAATGAGACCGTTATGACAACAGGAATTAATACCTCTGTAACTAATCAACATATAATGAAATCGTATATACTAACACCATTCCTAAAAGTCATGCAACAGGGCCACTTGTAACAAAATATGTTCTGTAGATTTTTTTAAAAAGGCTAAACTTTCATAATCAGGTTCACTTAATTTTTGAACTTTTACTGTTGCTCTATAACTAAGTACCCTTGAACAATATGTATACACTAAAACCTTTCCAAAATTATTACCTAACTAATTGTGGTATATCCTACGAAAGTATTATAAACAATCGGAATGAAATACAAATTTCCGTTGTAAATATATAGTAGATGATGATGATGCGATTTTGTGTAATAGAATTCATAGTAAAGTTTTCGCTTCAAACAAAAACGATGTTTCAACATTAAAGCTAATACACCCATATTCTTGGACGTAATATAACCTGTGTGGTTTATATACGTAACAGTCTATTTAAACATGCAGAAAAGCCCAGTGGAGGTAAAGGCTGGTAAATAGGACGTATTGGAAGTGAAAATATTTAAATGAGCATATATGAAAAACGATCTCTTAACTAGGATAATAAAACAAAATGCATAATAGTAAAGTTAATGAAAAACGTTTATTTCACTTCGATGACACTAGATGAAGATACAGCAAATAATCAATATGAAGGTTAACACAGCAGTGGTTCTTGTACACATAACGACACGCCATAACAATGGCGGTTTGCAGAAGGCTTGAAGACATATTTTTCAGACATTACTTTAAGATTTACAACTATTTAAAAATAAACTCATAGTTAAAATAAAACAATAAGTATGTTAATCAATACTTCCAGAATGTTGGACCAGCCAACATTCAGTGTCGAGAAAAGTTACTTCCATTTAAAGGAAGATAAAAATGCAAACTAACGATGTCCGGATCAGTTATTTATATGAAATGGCTAGGATTGAAATCGACGTTTCGGAGCAGAGACCACGAAACGGACCAATCACAGAACGGCATCGAATCGATGCAAAAGCTAGATTCGATGATAGATTCGATAATAGATACGATATTGTCAGTCGCCATCTGGCGGGAAAAATATCGTTACGGAAATACGTAATCACTTTGAAACGTGGTTTTGCCGATGCAGGTTGCAAAGAAAATGGAGTCCGTGAACGGAAAAAGATAGAGATAGCTATTGACGTTACAGGACTAATACATTATGTAAAACTGATAGATACAGTCCGGAAAGGAAGTAAAAAGGTAAGTTAAGTTTTAGAAACATTTATTACTGATATTATGAGCTATTATAATGAAGTAATAAATAAAAAATAAAATATGAATTTGTAAATAAAAAAAAAATGATTGTTGTATGAAATTATGATAAATAGGAAATAGGAGGCGATGAGAAAACCAGTGTTTGGTATCTCTATCAAATGCCCCCCCTCTCATTGCCTCTTTAAATAAAGAGATAACTATAAAAAAGTTAACTCAGAGAGCAAAGGATTGAAAAAAAATCCATAGATATCACCATTCAACCCAACTCACCAAAACTATTTGACGAACAAAAAAAATGGTGAAAATTTGAAAGGTGAAACATTTTAAATTTGAAAAGTTAAGATTGCTTCAAAATAAAAACTTGAAGAAATACATCTAGTTCATTTCTGAACCCAAAACGTGAAACAACTCCAATAATTGAAAAGTTGAAAAACTTGAACTTAAAAAAAAATAGAAGTCAAAAAACTTTAAACGAAGTTTTTAAATATACTTCGAACATGAACTAACAATTTAACAATTTTAACAAATGACTAGAAAAAAAAAATTTAAATGATGAAAGTTCATAAAAGAACAAGTTAAATTAAATTTTAAAGTTTAAGTGAAAATGTATAGAGAATTTGCTAAACGAGAAAAATCAATTAACTCTTCAAAACAATTTGTTGGCTAATAACAGATCTTCTTTGCCTAAAGACAGAGGTATACGTATCTCAGACTGAAGATTAACAGAAGCCTAACAAAGAAGTTAACTTTAAAAAAGTGCAAAATTCTCATACAATTTAAATTACAAAAAAGAAAATGATGACGTACCATTTCAAAAATATAACAGTTCCCAATTTGGAAACGTTATCACCAGCTCTCCAAGATGTCTTGATCACAATAGTTACAATTGAAAAATATTTTTATTACAATTTTAAACAATTCATATAGATAAAATTTTAAGCAATTATGAGAAGTTGAGATCCAGGCATCTAGGCTCAAGCAACAAAAACGACGGCTCTTTCAACAAACTAACGTACAAATCCATTGAGAATGAATTAAGGGCACATTTATACCACTTTTAGTCTCCCGCTAGCAGGGATCATACATACACATAGATTGGGTGTCGCTCTAGATGCCTAGAATAGATAAACACAAATTAATGATATGCATAAGAACATTCATTGTATAAGCACAGATACAAACAGTTTAAAATAAGATTTCTTTAAATATTTAAAAGCTATTTTATAAGAAAGAAACCCTTTTACTAAGATATATTTATGGTTGATTTTAAGTTTTAAAAAAACTCTAACCAATTAAACTTAGACAATGGTCAAGATAGCTGGTAACGCATGAAAAAAATATATATATACTGGCAAATGAACAGGAATCAAAATAGCAATCGTTTACACTTATCCTTTAAACTGAATTTAACAACATTTAGGTACAGTGTAACAACAAAAAGCTTAAAAGGATTCAACAAAATTCACCAGCATAAACATGGGTACGATGTATGAAAAATTTATATATGATATGAAAAATTTATATATGGAAATGAGATGAACTGTATGAAAATCTAATAAGTACTTTCCATCATGAACAGAAGCTTTATAAAACTCAAAATCTCATTTTTGGATAATGGCTTGGTAAAAATGTCCGCCAGGTTTGATCTGCTACGCACGTGACTGAGCAAAAATTCCCCCCTATTAAACAAATCCCGAATAAAAAACAGCTTAACGTCAATATGCTTGGATTTGTAATTTTCCACAGGAGATTTAACAAAATCTATTGCTGCTTGATTATCTGCTTTCATTTCAGCTGTCCTCCCCAGTACAGGTACGATCCCCTCCTGTGCACACTCGCGACGTATCCGGTCAAACCAGATCAGGTTCTTGACGGCCTCAGTCATTGCGACGAATTCAGACTCCATGGTCGATAACGAGACACACTTTTCTTTAAAAGTGCGCCAATCGACGGGAGCCTCGTCAAGCATGACTATTTGACCGCCAACCGAGGTCCGATCGTCGCGGTTAGCCGCAAAGTCGGCATCAGTAAAGATCGTGAGATCGTTAGACCTGCACGAGAGTTTCAGCTTAAAATGCATAGTAGATTTTAAATATCCTAGCAATCGTAGCAACCCATCCCAATGGACTATACCTGGGTTTGCCTGAAACTGGCTCAGTAAGTTCACGGCATAGCAAATGTCGGGTCGAGTACGGTTCGCAACAAAAGAAAGACAACCCAATAAATTACGGTAAGGAAAACGGGACATTTCCTGAATGTCATGATCGGATACTGGACAACTGGATCTTGAAAAAATAATACCTTTACTTATAGGCAATGATGAGACTGGAATTTTAAAAGAACTAAATCTATTACATACATCTTGAATGTAGTTTTGTTGGTGTATGATAACTCCTGATTGAGTATCTTCAAATTCAACACCTAATAGCTTTCTAGTTCTACCCAGTTCCTTTATATCAAATCTTTCTTTTAATTTCTTTAAGACGTTATCTATAAGCTTTTGAGTTTTTCCAAAGATCACTATGTCGTCCACATACAATAGTAATAAAATATTAGAATTAAAAATATAAACACAATTACATGTTGAAAATTTCTTAAAACCAATCTGTAGTAGAGCTTTATGAATTTCCATGAACCACTCTCTCCCACTTTGATGCAAACCATACAAAGCGCGATCTAGTTTGCAATATAAATGCTCTTTTCCAGGCTCTGAGAATCCGGGAGGTTGGTTCATATACACATCCTCACTCAGTGGTGCATACAGGTAGGCGCAGGTCACGTCACACTGAGTGTGTGACCACCCGCTACACGAAACAAGAAGGGGGAAAAAGAATCGGATAACGCCAAAGTTCACAACAGGGCTAAAAGTCTCTTCGTAGAACTCTCCCTTTATTTGTTTGAACCCTTGGGCAACAAGTCTAGCCTTGTGCCTGGCGATCGATCCAAATTCATCCCGTTTCGTCGTGTAAACCCACCGGCAACCTACTGGAGTGACATGTACCGGTAATTCTTCCAAATGCCAAACTCCACGGTCTCTCATAACCTTCATTTCGAGCTTCATTGCTTCCCACCAGATCGAGCTCTGTTCTGATCTGCATGCCTGCTTAAATGTTCTGGGAGTTTCACTATTGTTAGCTAGTCATGCGGATATATGTGAAAAACTAGACTCGCTAGAATTGTCATCTTCACTATCAGAAGGAGAGGATTCTTCAGGAATGGCGACGATACCAGAATAAGAATTGGCCTGAGTAAAATCAAAAATTTCAGGCTTAAATAGAATATTGTTTTCTTCACAGTATTTCTTTACTTCATTTAAAGAATGTAACCTGTCGTTTTTACCCATTTCATAGTAATAGATGTCTATACGATCTTTTTTTCTACGCATGACAGGTTTTCTAAGCCAACAAACGTCTTTAAGAATAGTTGGCTGAATAGTGTCACTGGACCCCGAATCCTTGTCCTCCCCCCTCCCAAGCGGGTAATCTTGAGAACTGCCGGAAGGACCTGGGATAGCCTCAGGTTCATCTTCAACGGCAACATCTCAATTAACCTCAGCTTTGGGAGGGAAGA